>CM035235.1:1071968-1416499 GCA_020226215.1 Sindora glabra
GAATTATATATAGCTTTAATTAATTAGTACAAATAAATTTATAATTGTTTAATTATCAAGAATGTTATTACTATTATAATTTTTTGAAATATGATGAATTACTTGATAATGTTTAATCTATATTTTGAAATGGTGCATAGATTTTGATTATTGTATCAATCTTTACATCAGCAAAAATTTAATTTAATGTTATGAATTTTTGCTTATATTGTAATATGTGATACCTAAATTCAATAACTTATTTTGGTTAAAAATCAACTAATGATATTTAAAATTACTTTTACTTTATAAAAATGCATCACAAATATCAAAATTTACTTATATAGTTTAACTTGTAATAAGTTATATACTATTATGTATATCTGCTTATTAGAAATATGCACGATAAGAAGGTAAAAATTTTATTAAGTCTTCTTATATATATATATATATTATTTTTATTTTGAAATACTTTTTTTAATTAAACATATTTTCTCCTAACAATAATGCATTTGATATTAGCTTGTTTGTTCTTGGGCATAATATAAAACAACTTATAAGCTCTATTTAGCAATTAGTTAATTATATTAGCAGTTAGTTAATTGAATTAGCTATTAACTAATAAATTATATTAACTAATTTGACCGACTGGTAATATTAATTATTTATATAAAAAAATTTATAAAATTAACTATTTATTATTAACTGTTTATATCTAAAATTACATATAAAGGATATATGTATATTTTATGATTTATTTGAGTTTTTTTACATTATTAATATTTTTATAATATATTACTTATTATATTAAATATTTTTTAAAAACCATATCATTATAATTTATTATCCATATTTTTTTAAAAAAATGAAAAATTATAATTTTCTAGTAAGAAATACTTGTAATATTTTGATAAATGCAATAACTATTAAAGTTTATTCTATAACTATTTTTAATATCAAATTTAAAATTCATATGTTTATTATTAAAAATATTAATGAATTACATATTTTAAGTATAAAATATATCTATCACAAGTAATATCATCCCATTGTTTCTTTTTTTTTCCCTTAATATGTGTTGTTCTTCAATTCAAGAAATATCATTTGACAAAAAATTAACAATTTTTCAATATATCTTTATTATTTACTATAAAATAAAACATATATTCTCTCCCTTTTATGCAATTTGATTGAAAAGATAATTTTTATGTAAATATTTTAATATAATTTATTATACTTATTTAATTTTATTTAAAAAATAAATAAATATAATTTAGTATTTTTTTATTAATGATGGAAATGTCAAAAATTTATAACTATGGACAAAAATATATTTTTATACTAAATATAAATTAGATGTTTTAAAAAGTTACTATTTTTAATTTTTTTCAAAATAACTATTTAAAGACAAATAAACTAACTAAAATAATTATTTTTTAAACACTCAAATCAATTAAAAGTTGATTAAAAAATTATTTGTCAAATTCTCATAATATTCTTGACATATGTGTTATGAATCTATTTTTTTTTATTTTTTTATGAGATGCCTTTTTATTAAGTAGTACAAACAAGTGTATATTACTACCTTGAAAGTTTTTCAAATTGTTATAAGTCAAATTTAATACCCTTATTTAGATTTTGTTCAAATGATCTCTACAAATATATTTTGAAAAAGTCTTTTCTTAAATTAATTTGGTATAAATCTTAGTATTAATTTTCTTAAATTATGTAAATTGTTTGTCTGAGACATTAAAGTTAATTATATAGTTAATTTCTCTTAACTTGTTGATTTGTCTTATTTAGATTACATTGCTAATTTTAAATGATTTGAAAAATCATAAATTTACATGCCATTGAGATATGTATGTAAAATTTAAATGATGATTTTTCTCAAACCAAGGTTTTTATAAGATATCTTAAAAGTCTATCACAATATGGGTATTCAATTTTTTTTTTTTTATAATATACTTAGTTAGTACTAGTTTTATATTATATATTATACATGTTGTCTTAATCGATAATTATAATATGCTTATTAATATACAAAGTGCATATGTTATACGTATTATTACACAATTTGATAATTTTTATTTTATGTATCATTATCATATTTACTCTTGAATATATCGGTATATTATTATGTATTTAAATATGCAATTTATGATTTTTTTATGTATCTTCATATTATGAAATGCAACAATTATTGCAATTATGAGGATCAAAGCTTGTTGCTAGTCATTAACTCTTAAGTTTGTATATGTGGTCTCTTATGGGCACTATATTGCAATAATGAAATTTGCCTTGGTAAAAGTTAGATATTGGGCTTAGTATGTTTTTTGTATAATATATTATCAAGACTAAAAACTTAATATTTATTATTAATTCTTGATATACATGTTTGTTTATTAATTGATATTTTTTTTAAATTTTGAGACATTCTGATAATAGATTTATGGAGACTAAAATTTAGTATCAATCATTAATTTTTAAGTCATATATTGTCTCTTAATTAATATTGTTTTGAATTTTAGAAAAGTTTTAGTAAATAGATTTATAAATAATAGGACTAAGTATTAGAAATTAGCTCCAATATTTGTTATTTGTCTCTTAATTAATACTATTTTACATTTCTAACCTAATTGTAAGATCAAATTAGTATACACCCAAACAAATAAAACATCTGGATTTTGGTATAAGATTGTAGTAATTTAAAAAATCATAAAGTCAAATATTAAATAAAAAATTGCATAATCATCACGCTTGGTACATTGAAATAGAGTGCAGGACTATTGATTTTTGTAAGAGAATAAGATAATGTAATGATGTATTGATATATCATCAGATCTAATTACATATCAAATTTATTTTTTAAAAAAGTAAAATTTAATATATTATATAATAATATATCAATAATTATATCTAATAATATATTGATACACTATTAAATTGTTTCCTTGATTTTTCGGGCAATAATTGAAAGTGCAAACCCAAATTAAGGAACTTTGTGAATTTGGCAAGTTAGGAATTGCATATTAAACTCCAAATCAAAAGTAGAAATCCAAATTAGGGAACTTTGTGAAGTGGCTAAGTTGGGAATGGCTTAATAAACTCGTCTGGGAATAATTGGTTGAAACTTCTATCTTTCAAATCATAATACCCAATATCATGACTACCATAATTGTTACTATATAAGCTATCCAAACTATTGTGTGTGAAATAAATCCATTTCCTTTTACCATTTAGGAAAGTATCGGATGATGCCCCCAATGTGGAAATTATGCCCCAAAAGTATTATTCGCTCTATTCCTTTATATTTATCATTTTTTTAGGGAGATTTTTGTTTCTTTTTATCCATTACTTTAAAATTCTAATAAAGTATTAAATATTCTTTTTCAAATCTATCCTTTTCTTTCATTAATAAATATTTTATTATTCTATATTATTAATCAATTTATATTTATTTTTTTATATTTTTCTCTCTATTTTAACTATCTTAAATTTTATGTATAAAAGATAATTTTGTGAATTTTATTATAAATAAATAAATTTAATTATTTTCTTAATATGTATAAAATTGATTAACAGCTATAAATAAATAAGAACAAGGAAATGCATGATTTTTCAAACTATTCACTATTAACCACCTGTTTTCAATTTATATATATCAAATCCACAGTTCAATTCAAGTCGAACAAGTCTCTCACCATTATGAAAGACATACTTGACTTTCGAGGTCTTACAATTATCAAGAACGAATTGGGAATTACAACCAGGGATTTTCAGTAAAGTTGTTATGGATGGATAATAATAATATAATTACCTCCATGATTCGATATTTTTAATTATTTAAATGTGAGTTGTATTTGAGGTAGCATCTCTTAAATAGTAGGTTTTTAAAATTATAACCATATATTTTGAATTTTATATTTAGTGTGAGAGTCATTTTTATATAAAATATTTTAAAATAAAATCTTTACTATTAATATTACCTAAGTGAGAGAATATTAAAATTTTGTATGTGTACTACTATTAATCATAGATATTTTATTTTTGATAAAATTAATTAAAGAATGAATTAAAAGCCTTTTATTTTTTAAAATCCAATTTATTAAAATAATTTATTACTTAAGTTTATAGAGATCAGATTATGAGTTAATATATTTAGTAATTAAAATATAGATTTATACCTTTATACTCATAATGGAAGGTCTTGATAGGATTTAATATATATTAGTTAAATCCCCTCTTTACTTTTGATATAATTCAATTATTAGCTTGTCTCGTTAAAAGACATACAGTCTATGAAAAGGAGAAGAAAATCTGAACATATAGTATTCATTTGAATACTATTATGTGCAGGAGAATTAAATCTACAATAAAAATATTATTTTGCTTAATTTTCTATGTCCAAAAGTTCATATATGATTTTTAAATTTTCTTCACATCCAAGCAATAAAATCATGGGGTTGGTTGTATTTTATCCTTAGAACAGTGTAATGTTAAGACATTTGAGAAATTGAGAGATGATTTAAAAGGTTAGTTAGATGCTAAAATATAAGAAAAATGGAAATATGATGAATAATTTAAAAGAATGCTATATATTTTTGAAAATGTATATATTTTTATGTAAAATTTTACATCAATTGAATATTAGTCTTTATTAATGTTTTACATTGATTTATTAATTTTTTAAAATTTCACTGCAATTTAATACTATTTTTTTATTAGATTTCACATGAAGTTACCATTTTTCCTAAAAAATTTATCGATGCTTTATTTGAGTTTGAATATAATCTCACCATTGTTTTATTTGAGTTTGAATATATCATCCCACTAGGCCATAATTTCGTGAAGGAGATATATTGCAATTTGTGTCTCTTGAGTAATGTGCTAATGTTCAACGATGGGTATGGATTTACTTCCTTCAACTATGCGGTGTTTTAACTAGAAAATGAGTTGGATGTACAAAGTTTCAGGAGGAGGTCTTGGAATTATGTCATATAAAAATTTAAAACATAACACAACAACATATAAACACTGTCACCCTTTCCGTCAAGACCAATGAAACATCTTTTGAATAAAAAATGTCATTAAATAATGTTAATTACACTCAATTTATTGTCACATAATTTCATACCGTAGTCAACTATTCGAGGTCATATTAAATGTACATTTAAACTTTAAATGTACATTTAAACTAATTTTATTTATTCCACTCAATTTATTGTCATATTAAATAAATAATGTCATTAAATAATGTTAATTACACTCAATTATTGTCACATAATTTCATACCGTAGTCGACTATTTGAGGTCATATTAAATGTACATTTAAACTAATTTTATTTATTCCCTAATCTCACATATCTAGAATTCACTAAGTGTGCAGTGATAGTTTGAATGTAAAATGCCTTATTACTATTCATATAATTATTCCTTGAAAAGGTTCCATTCATTTACTAACCTCATATTCAAATTTTACTGAGTTTGGAGTGAATAAAATTAAATGAAAGAAAAAGAGTGCAATAAATATTACTCCATATTGAAATAACTGAAGGAGTTAAGGAGAAAAGAAAAGCTTAAAGTGAAGCTGTTAAGCTCTGTGGTCGAACAATAAACATTGCCTTTATATTATTGTTTCCTTGCTCCAAATTAATGAGTTGCAATTTTCAGCAGCTAGGGTTTTATATTGGTAAGTCAAGAGGCTATGAATTGTGAAATAAATAATCAGATGATTCATTTAAATTGAAATATCTACATTATATATGCAAGTTCAAATTAATACTTTATGTTGTGTCTGTTGAAAGTAGTTAAATTGATTTTAAAATTAAAAATCATATATATAATAGAAGGTGGCGAAGCTTTAACAATGAAGCATTCAAATGCTTAACCTTGAAAGAGCCATCCTAACCACAATAGTTCACAACTCGGAAGCAGAAGGAATGCAAGTGGATATTAAAATGTGTGAAGAATAAAATATGAAACAAGTAGGATGTCCGGACAATAAAATCACAAAAGAAGACTATTATATTATTCTAATATTTACTGACTCACCTTTTGCCTATAAATAGGATCCATTGCTTTGAAAAATTCAATTCAATAGAGTGACTATTGCTATTAGATGGGATGCATTGTTTTGAAGAATTTAATTTAATAGAGTTTGTCCTTGAGATAGCAATATTTGCTCCATAAGGCAAGTCGTGTGGGGATGCCTTTGTAATGTAATAAAGCAAAGGATTTTTAATGTAGTGTTTTAGTGAGTGAGATAAAAGAGGGTTTCATCCTATGTATGGAAAAACATTAAGTATTATGTAATAATATGTAAAAAAAAAATTATATTGTATTTATATTTTATAAGAATTATTGTGATTATAAAACAAGAAAATTTTCACCTATTATTTTCATATTATTAGCAAATATACTGGCTCCAATAATGTCTTCATGATCCTATTCTGTTACGGGACAGCAAAAATCTCCGTGTCCATTTTACACGCAAAGAGTATGAGACAACCAGGCACATACTTTTGAAGTCACACGATAAATATATTGATCGGTAACCAATCCATATTATCGTAAAAACTTAAAGTAATGAAGCTACAACACACAAATAACGAATGGCAATAGTAAATTTGGATCGAAGAAGAGAGCTCCAAGGCTCCTTTTTCCTTTCTTTGTATTTTAATTCATGG
This sequence comes from Sindora glabra, assembly GCA_020226215.1. Lineage (NCBI taxonomy): Eukaryota > Viridiplantae > Streptophyta > Magnoliopsida > Fabales > Fabaceae > Sindora > Sindora glabra. Next base: position 1,078,637 of record CM035235.1, read on the forward strand.
TAAATTCCATGATACAATTTGCTGTGGCTTATAGCCCTTCCTGATAATCCACTAGAAAAGAGCTGAGCCCTGAAAATAAAACACACAATTAAAATAACTTACAATAAAAGGAGTAAATAACCTTTACTGAATGACTTATATCAGAAGAATTGACTACAGAGGTAACCACGAGACTTTAGTTTATCCTATCTTTAGTCTTGATGGTGGATTCAGGTGGTGAGACACATTCTGCTCATCTCTAATAATGTTTTTAGTTCTTCCCACATAAAACCACAGTTAAAATAGAGGTAATACTAAATTCAATTCTGAAAAGAATGGTTCAAGAATGTTACAGAACCAGTGTCTCATTAATCATGTGAGATATACGCTAGTCAAGTACATAGACCTCAAATGTAAAATAAAACCAAATATCCATGATTTTAGATTCAATTAGATAAAATTGACTACAAGCGTAAATAAATTCAAATATTCACAAAATGGTTTAAACAAAATATCCAAAATATCCTAAATATCAAGGGGTACTCTCCTCTCCAGGTCGCTTAGCCGTTGCAGGTTCAACAAAAATCAGCCTTCCATCAACTATCTGTACCATGCAATAAAAAACATTGATATATTCAAGGTCGCTTGGGAATGAATTTTGCAGTGGAACCAGATAAGATATGGTGAAAGAATGCTGGAGCAGAGAATGGTCCCTACCAATTCTTTGCCTTCTCATGAATCATACAGCCTGCATGATGGGATGCATGACAAGATGTGCAAGCTTGATGTATATATAAGTTCCACGATGATATATAAGTAATGGTCTACCATAAATCATGTCACATCTTTACAGAACATCAATATGGATGATAAACTTAATTAAATTCTAGAATTTGGAGAGGAATTGAGATAAGAAGCCGACTGATAGTGCCAGGCTTGAGCCAATTGTTTTACAAATTGGCTTAGCCATGCTCTTTATACAAGGAGTAAATAACATAAGTAGCTGAGGGGAAGCAACCCAGTTCAGGGCAAACCCAAGATTTATTGGGATATATATAGGAATTTACAGATTATCCATTGATGAAGCTAGTAGCAAGATTCCAAACTCAAACCTTTCAAGTAAAGGTATTAAGTCCCACCCACTTAAGTCAACCTCTATTGACAACTATTTGGCTTGTGTCTCGTGTATTAAACAAATATATCTCCACACAATCTCACAAAATTTAATTCAGGAAAATTCTGGAATATATGGTGCTATCCTGATGTATATAAATTCTAATATGAACTATAAACAATGTTCTACCAACAATCATGTCATATATTCACAAAACATCTGCATGGATTATAACCTTAATTAAAGGGTAGTATATTTCATTCAAAAGCAAAAATGGAGAGAAAATCACAAATGTTCATTAAAATCAGTATAAAAATCTCACTAGGGACATCTTCTTCCACATTCCTACCATGATACATGGTAAGATACATGACATTTTAGCAATACAACCAAGCTCTCACAAATTTTGATGAAAAACTGGTCAATTACTGATATGCTCTAAATTTTCCAGCATCTTTCACTACCAGAACCATCCTATTTCCTAGAAACAAGTATAGCATAAGTTAATTTAGTCTCCTAAAAATTTTAACTGTAGCAACCTTCTTTCTACGCACTTGTGCATGCATTAAGCAGTCTTAAAAGTAGGATTCCAATGAAGTCAAAGTGATTTGCTAATATATGAAGTAGCATGAGTTTTCATTTTCAGCGATCGTAAAACCTTATGTATGCATCATCAAACTAAGCCAACAAATTACACCAACAATCTGGATTAGTTGCTACGGATTTCTTTACTAACACAGGTCACCATATAGGCATTTAAGCAAACACCCTCTATGCAAAACCACATGTATCAAACATCAGACGGAGCTAACAACGACTGCACCAGCATGAGCAATAAAACAAATGAATTTCCCTGCTATCGTGATTGTAAACAGACATACAATTGAACTTATACTTAACAAACAAATAGATCAACGATATTACCCTGCCATTCATGGCTTTCAAAGCCTTCTCTGCTTCAACTTCTGACTTGTATGATACAAAACCAAAGCCTTTGGGTCTTCGAGTTTGTCGGTCCTTCACCAGACTGGCTACAGACCCGAAATTGAACCAGAAGGTCAGCAAGAAGTTGGAAAAAGACAATATTTGAGAACACAAATTATAAAAATAAAAAATAAAAAAAGTACCTTCTGCAACTATTCCGAATGGAGAAAACAACTCCTTTAGACGGTCATTTGTGGTGTACGATGATAATCCTGGGAAATGAAGCAGATATCAAGGTTAGGGCATTCGAGATTGTTATACTAGCGAAAGAGGAAGGAGAGAGAGAAAGAACCAAACTGCTGACGAAGAGTCGGGTGCCGATTCTTTGGGCCATCTCTCAACCGTCGTTTAGGGCCTTTCTGTTCTGTTCTTCAAGATTGGAAGTCGAAACATAACTGGCGCGCTGAAACAAAGGACCGAACTTATTTTCAGCTTATGCTCCTATATATATATATATATATATTATCACTGCATGCTTTTGCAATTTTAATAATTTGTTTGCATATTTTATAAAAAAGGTAAAAATTACTCATAAAAAACTAAAAGTTTTAGAATATTTGAATTTAGTTTCAATTTAGGAAATTATAATTTTTTGTATACCTATTGCACATAAATTTTGAACAAAATTATAATTTTAAATACAAAAATATTACATACTCCAGAAATGAGATTCAAAATTAAATTTGGATATTTTATATCAATTGATTAAATTTTATAAATTTATCTTATTATCCTATATTAATTGACATTCAAAAATTAATTTTAAATTTTATTTTCAATGCATATAATATTACTCTTTGAATACGTAACAAAATGTTATTCATATTTTTATAGCTTAAATGAAAATATCTCGCTTAACTTTTAAGAAAGTCATAGAATGTATTTTATAACTTTATTTTATTTTAAAAAAATCTAATTTGTACGAAATTATGTGTCAAATATGCAAAATTTTACAACGCTATTGTAAAAGTTCCCATACAGAATTTTAGGTCATGTTTAAAAAATATATCTTTCCTGCACTGTGTGAAACATTTCCTAAATTGTAATAATATTATTTTGGATATGTTTTGGGAAGAAATCTTTCTTAAAAACGAGAGATAGGTTTTTCCACATAAGCTGGGCACTCAGGTATCTATAAATCCACCTCTTCTCAGGTTATAATGGGATTAAACTTTTACAATCCACTGCAAAATGAAGGGTTGTGAATGAAATGTGAGTTCAGAGATGTGCAAAGCCTACCTTCCTATACTCGATGGGATTAACTAATTTATGAGAAGTCCTCTGTGTAAAACATTACAAAAGGACAATAGGCCAAAGTTGAGCAGTCAACTCATTTTTCTACTTAAGAAATAATTTCAAAGAATTATTATTTATCAGAGATCCCATTCCAAAGGGATCTAAATGTATAATCTCATACTCGATTCTCAGTATTATGATACTGAGGTAGACGAGGTTAAGGGTCTGTTTGAATACTGTTTTTAAAAATAATTTTTTATTTTTTTATTTTAAAAAATAGAAGAACATGTTTGGCAATCTATTTTCAGTATCTGTTTTTAAAAATTGTTCTAACTTAAAAATAAGAAATTAAAATAATTTTTAATTATTTTTTAAATTTATTTTCTTATTTTAAATGTCAATTTTATAATTAAATAAAATATTTTCTTATTTGCAACATTAATTACCCTCTAATCTTAATTTTTCTTTAATTCAAAAATAATTTTTAAAAATGATTTTTGAAAACTGTTTTTAAAAACACAAAAACAAAACATATCCAAATATATCCTAAGTTCCCACAAACACATTTAGCACTATTAAAATCCACCTTCAAGGCTTCCAACCCACATTTTAAAGAGAAATTTTATCTAGGTGCAAGTCTAACCCCATGCAGCTATACTATTTATCAAAATCGGGCTCCCTGATCAATGAAAAATCATGGTCCTCCAACCACAAAAATTCTTGATATTCTTTTTCTTGAAAGACAATGAAAAAATTGTTAGTTGAAAGTAAGAGTGTAAACAAATTGAACTATTTATAAATAATTTAAAATTAATTTATAAAAAATTTAATTCGAACTTGAATTTTAATAAGTTAAATCTAAACAAATCGATCTCTTTTATTAAACAAGTCCAACTTAAACTTTTTATTACTTAATTTAAATTATTCATGAACCTAAATTAATTTAATATAAAATGTATTTTTATTTTTTTATATTATACATAATATAAATAAATAAAAACTCACTAAACTAGTATAAACTTGTATAAAATCATTTAGGTTTGTTTAAATTTATTTAAGATCAAATATAACTTAAGTTCAAGTTCAAGTTCAAATATTTAGACTTAATTAAAAATTTTAAAATAAAAAATTTAAAGCTTATCTAACTTTAAATAAATCCGATTGAGCTCATATTCAAATCAAATTCTAACTCGACTTTTTAAGAATCACTAAACTCAAATTCATTTAATATTATCAAACTTGAACTCAAACATATAAATGTTCCACTCAACTTGTTCACTACTCTAATTCCAAAGTCTTTTCAGCCTCAAAAAGGATAGAGTCTGGAAAGCCTCGTTCAGGCACCTACACAGAAATAGGCGATTCCTTCTGCTTCTTATCTATTACAATCGAAGCATATTCCACTACTGCATCTCCCTCCATCCTTGCTTCAATTTTTTAGAACTACATTGTAGTTTGTCTGCTTCATACAAGGTTGACCATTCTCTTCCCTAGAACCCTTGTTCACCATTCAGTTCTTTCCAAGTCCATGTGATTTTTTTTTTCTTCTTTTATTTTACATTTGAGGGTCATGTATTTGACTACGAACATTTCTCACATATATAATGATACAATGATTGTTTAACAATTCAGAAGCCGTTTAATCACTTGAATCCAACATCAAGACAGGTTTGACATTAATAAATAAAGGATAGACCGAAGTTTCTTGGCTATCTCTAATAATTCAAGTTTTTTCTCCATTTTTCACATGAGCGTAAGAGAACAAACAACAAATTGCAGACCTTCAGTACTCTTCCAAAGTTGTTTCCATAAAGATGGAATCCTTTTAGATCTTGACAGATTAACTCACCATTACATTGCTGAAAACTGAATGCAAATTCAGCTTTAACACTACTCTGATTTTCTTCCATGCATCTACTGAAACCCCAAATAATATAATATCTGTCACCCATTGTGTGCGTAATTGACACGAATGTTTCTGCCATCCAATAACTGTGTAAGATCACAGAATGTCAAGTATTATTTTGTACTCACAAATGAAAAGTAGACAGCTCGTTTGATAAGGCCAATGTTACACACATGAATTCATATCAGAATACATTACCTGACCATTCATTTCTTTTAGAGCTCTTTCGGCTGCAATTTCAGAAGTGAAACGGATGAATCCATAGCCTTTTGATTTACCACTCACATGATCACATATGACATTAACTGCAGAAAATTGTATAACACATTCATTAACTTGGAGCAAGGAAACGATAATACACAACTAATCTTTTAGTAAGAGAACAAGAGATTCATTACCATCAATAATTTCACCATGAGGGCGAAAAGCATCCATTAGAACAGTTTCGTTAGTATCATAGGAAAGCCCTGTATTTTTAGAGCAACATAAACAGTATATTTACATTCTTCAGTTTGGCCACGAAATGAGAAGAAATGCAATTATTTTATGACAAAAGAAAAAGTGGAAATCAGACCTCCGACAAACAATCTGGTGGAGGAATTGCGTGCACAAAGTAGCCGGGCAAGCGGAGACCTCTTGAGAAGGCGTGCACTGCCACTCATTGTTGCACTGCTGTAGCGACCTCCACAGCAAACAATCACACGCATATTAATTCCATTAAGACATAGGAATCCTTCCGCATATTGCACGAATAATTGACAAGCCGTTTAATATCCTCCCATTTTAAGTCATACCTTTTATGACCAAGGAGCCTTTATTGTTGCCAATCACCTAATGGTCTAATTTTATACATTTCCAAACGTAATTTGATGCTGATAGGGATTGAGTTCCTTCTATTCACTTTTCTAAACAGGGCTCTATATTTTTTCTAATTATTTTTTTAATTGAAAAAAAAAGGGGGCCTTACCTCAACAAGCTTGTAGAAGTTCGAGCAAATTGACACCTAACTCTTCCTTTTCTCCTCTTCTTACTGCTCAACTTCAACCTCTTACCTTAACTCCTTTAGCTATGCTAGAAACAAGTATAAATTTTAATCTCCTCAAAGTAGCAACCTTCTTTCTACGCACTTGTGTATGTATTGAGCAGCCTTAACAGTAGCATTCCATTCGCTTGCAGTAGAACAACAATCAAATCAAAGTGATTTGCTAATAACACCAAGTAGAATGAGTTCTCAATTTCCAAGAACATAGAGCCTTATTGTATGCGTTATCAGGCTTAGCAGCCAAATTACACCAAGAATCCGTAGCAAGTATTATGAATTTCTTTAGCATCAACAATCACCATATAGGCATTTAAGCAAACACCCTAAATGCACAACCACAAGTATCAACATGGTCAACAAAACAACTGAACATCCTTCCTAACGAGTATCAAAACAGATACACAATCAAAGTTATATTCAATGAACAAATAGATCAACGTAATTAGTTACCATTCATGGCTTTTACAGTCCTTCCTAACGAGGATCAAAACAGATACACAATCAAAGTTATATTCAATGAACAAATAGATCAACGTAATTACTTACCATTCGTGGCTTTCACAGTCCTCTCTGCTTCAATTTCTGACTTGTACGAGACAAAGCCAAACCTTTTGGGGCTGAGTTTGTTGGTCCTTCACTAGATTAGCTGCAATCGCGAAATTGAACTAAAAATCAGCATGAAGCTGGAAAAACATTTTTTGAGAACACACAAATGGGAAAAACAATACCTTCTATATGTAGCTAGTCCGAATGTTGAAAACAACTCCTACAGATGCTCAATTCTGCTTGATCATTGGAGATGAACCAGATTTCATGGTTAGGACTCACGAAATGTCTATACTAGAGAAAGAATGAAATATTTATAATAACGTTGGAAATTCTTTGTAAACTCTGTTAAATTCATGTTATAATACTTTTGTCCAAAATCAAATATTTTAATACTTGTAATAACTGATAAGATCAATAAATTATTTTTTTATTTGTTAAAATACAAAATAACAAATAACACCATATAAATTAAATTTTCAATAATAAATTAGTACCAACGAAAAACTTTCCTACGTTAAATTCAACTATATTACCCAAGCATACGATCCAGGCCAAAAAGCACGAATTATAAAACCCATTTGCAGGCCTGCAAATTTGACACTCGACTGCATCATTTACGCCCTGAACATCCCTCAACATTTTGATGTACCTCCCTCGACAGAGAAAAAAAAAACCGAGCCGACAACACAGCCAACCAAACAGTCAAACCTTATTAGAATATAAATAAATCAAAACAATACATGGTTTAATCTTTTTTTGCAACTATAAACATACTCTAATGTATATCTTATAAATATCTGAGGACTCACAAAAAAACCTTTGATGTAGATAATCGAACCACACATAATAAATAACAAATGAACATTAAACAACAATATGCGATTTCATATTAATTTCAATTCTTCATACACAGAAAGATGGAATAGATCCAAATTCTTCCATTACAAACCAAAAGACAAAATAAAACTACTAAACCATCCCTAAATATAACATAATTCTTCAAGAGCTAACCGACGCCTATACTAGACTTTAAATCACGCCATTAAGTGGACATCAGTAATTCTTCATGAGCTGGTGAACTTGGTCACAGCCTTAGTGCCCTCAGAAACAGCATGCTTAGCCAGTTCTCCAGGAAGAACAAGTCTCACAGCAGTTTGGATCTCCCTAGAAGTGATTGTTGGTTTCTTGTTGTAGCGAGCCAACCTTGAGGCTTCCTGAGCAAGCTTCTCGAAAATATCGTTGATGAAACTGTTCATAATCCCCATAGCTTTGCTGGAGATACCAATGTCTGGGTGTACTTGCTTCAGCACCTTGAAGATATAGATTTTATAGGTCTCTACATTCTTCTTGCTTCTCTTCTTCTTCTTATCGCCGGCGGCGGCACCACCCTCCTTCGGAAGCTTCTTTCCAGCCTTCGGCTTCTTCTCTGCCGGTGGAGCCTTTTCCGCCACCGTTGATTTCTTCTCTTCAGCGGGCTTCTTCTCAGCGGGCTTCTTTTCAGCCTTGGGTGCCATCAGAAACTTCGAAGTAATAGATCGGAAAGCTAGGTTTTGGGAGAAGACGAACTGAACAATAGAGACGAAGATACAATGAAATTGTTGATTTTCGGCTAAGACTTGAAATGTTTATATATGAGAGGAGACTGGTAATATATTCGTTTTTGAGGTTTCAGGCGGATCGTTGGCGTGGACTAATATCCTTTCGTTGAATTGTTTACTAGATTGAAGGATTAATCAACGGTCGTGATATGGTATTGACGCTTAGGGAGACGCCGATTGCTGACATGGAAATTTTGCTGTCCGTCGATGCGCATTCAACGGGGCCTTTGTATGGACGCTTCGGATGGATTTTTGGTTCCCAACACTCTGAAGTTGATAGTTTAGTTGGCAGAGGGCGCCAATTATAAATTAGATTTGCGCGGTTAGTTTAGCATCAAAATCAGAATGAAGCAAAGGCGCGCGCTTTTTCGACAAAATCTCTTATTTTTATTTATTAATCAAATCAAATTTTAATTAAAAGTAGATAAATTTATACCCACGACAACGAGTGAATCTTATACAAATAAAATTCAGATCAATTATGCATTTTAAGTTAAATTACTGTAAAATTTCTTATTTTTTACTCAATTTGTTATTAAATTTTTAAAATTTAATTCGTTTTATCTAATTTTTCTTTTTTATTAAATACATTCCGATGCTTCTCTATTAAATTATGATAGTATCCATTGTATATGAATAATGCTTTGCACATACTGCTTAACAATTGTTAATCTAGAGTTTGATGAATCATAATTGAAAATAAAAAATTTTATAATAAATCAAATAGCTTAATATCATAATTACAAAACCTTTACATAAAAATTTAGCCCTAAATTCCTTATAATAATTATAGTCCTCATATCCAACAACATAAAAGTTTCGCAATAAAATTCATCAAATTCAATATTAAGTCAAAATAATATTTTAAGATCTAGTGTCAACTAAGCTGAGAATTGGATGAAATATGCCATACCTCAAATTTTGGCTTCGATGAAATTCACCTGTCGTTTGAAGGAGCTAAACTAGAATTAAAATAATTTGAAATAATGGGGTGGAGGATAAACTAACTGTGGAGAGGATTATTTGTAACTTTTGTAAGAATTTGTTGCCAATGCCATGGATTTTACAATCTTCTTGATAGTTAATAATGTTGAATATGATGATTTATATCCTTTAACTTAAAATCCCTTAAATAATATAAAAAAATGTAATTTTTTACTATAATCAAATTTATGTAAGGATGTCACATAAAAGAATTACAAGCAGAAATAATTCTAAATACATATTGTCCTTTTTTAATGAATATTTATTATAAATAAAAAGTTTATTATTCATTATTAATTATAATATTTTTGGTGTATATCTCGATGTAATAATACAGAAATAAATAAAATTAAAAAATATATTTTCATAATACATTGTCTCCTTTCTTATTTACTTCCATATTTATAATTAACCTATGCTTGTTTGTATTTGTTTGATTGTATAAAAAATTCTATAATGCAAAAACTAATTTCAATATTATTGATTTTATTTAGAGTAAGTTGAATAAAAAATCTGATCAGTTCAAAAATGAATCCAATATTTTTATGAAGTTTATACTTAATTTTTAAAATTATTACTTCAAAGTGTATGGAAAAAGTTTCTTAAACAAATAAATAGTTTTTTTAATTAATTGATATTAAATTATTATGATGTTAATTTTTTAATAAGTAATATTAAAAACAATTTTAATATTTAACATGATTTACCTAAACTACCTTAACACATTGGTGTTTTTAAGTAATCAATATGGAAACTTTTACCCTCTAGTACAACTTAAAAATAAAAATATGAAAACCATAACAAGAGTTGAATATAAAAAAAACAAAGCATTGATGCCTTTTGCAAATTTCATTCTAAAGCTCTTTAAACCCTAAAATAATTCTGTATATAATGAGGTATACTCACCTTCTAACCTTAAAATGATTCTCTTTGACTTTGTATTTATGCCCACTTTCCAACCTAAAATTATTTTGTAGCATTAAAGCTCTGATAGCCCATTGTTAAATGTCTGAGAATTAACACTTCTTGAAAAAATACAAAATATAAATGAAAAGATTTGTTTATTTTTTATATTTATTCTTATATTTTAGTTTTTAGTTTTATTATCAATCATATTTTATTAACTATCATTTTGATGTAACTTTTATAGAATTTCACAAATAATATATTTAATATCATTCATCTTTATAGATATTTGGTGATATTATTTACTATTTATTTATATGAATGTGTAATATCATACTAATTTTAATGAATGCATATTATATTTATAAGTATTGGATTCACGAGTATTTTATAGGGAATGTGAACTTCATATATTGAGTAACAAGTATCAAAACAGATTTAATAAAGCACCTATATCTAATTAGGGGTATTGGATATAATCTTTCACCATTTTTAAATTTTTTTATTCAATTTATTCTTTAAAATTATTCAAATTGGGATTTTGTAGTATCATAAAAAATGTTAATTTATATTTTTAGTTAAGTTATTTTATAAGGAGGAATATATAAGGAATAGGGAGGATCAAGGAAAAAGGAATATGGAAAATAGATTAGGATTGAAAGGGGTGACATATCACATCGATTATTTAAAGAAATCAAAATAATATTATGGATATTACATGCCAATTATTTATAAAAAAACCTATGTTAATGATATTTCTCCACAATAGTTGAAAAGAAATGATGTTAGTTATTTTTTATATAATAAATGACATTGTTATTATTTTTTACAATAGTTATAAACCTAACATTAAAAACTAGTATATAATAATGCTTAATAAGATCTTAATCAAAACTTAACATGTAAGCCTCTAAATACCCAATATTTATTTGCAATTTTATAATAGGGACCTCCTTTCAAAAACTAACAAGGTCAATTTCAATGAGTTTATATTTGATTATGGATGAAAAAAATGCATATTTGTATAATCTAATGTTTCATTTGATATGATGAAATGGAATAAAATAAGAATTAAAAAAATTAATATGTATTATGGAATAAAAATATCTATTCCCTAAAGAATGACCATTCCATTAATAACAAAATCTCCATTCTATAGTAAAAATGTTACTGACTTATTCCATCATTTATGAACTAACCTTTTTACACCCTTATTCCTTCCATTTTTTATATATTTAAATATAATCCTCCATTAATAAATGTTAAAATAATATCAAGTTTTTAATATTTTCACTATAAATATATTTTGAAAATTATTTTTAATCATAAGTTTAAAATATGGTATTTTTATTATTTATAAAAAAATAATTATTTTAAAAATATAAAGCCCTATATCTATTAAATTTGATATTGGAGTATTGTATCTAAGGTATCAAATTTAACTACTTAAATAATTTAAAGTAATCTTTTAGGCTAATGAATTAGGCTTAGCAGTTATCTTAAGTCATTCAAGCTTGTAGTGTGACAAATAATATCAAAGCATTGTTAGCAATATACATCTGCTAATATGATCTTTGGCCATCATATTTGATGGACTTGAGGAGTATGATAGGCCATTTAAGTAGGGAAGATTTTAAAGTCCCACATCCATTAGATTTAAAACTTAAGTATGGCATTGTTAGCTATATACTTTAGCTAGTGCAGTTTTAAGCTATGAGATTTAATAGTCTTAATGAAGATATCAGGCCATTTGAGTGGAAAAGATTTGTTATATCTTTTTTAGTGTTTTGTTCTCATAAGCAATAGTCTAACTATTAATTAGAGACACTTAATAAAAAAATTTTGCAAATCATTTTGTGTATAAATATGAACAATAAGATTTTTAATTGTTATTTTAATCGACATACAATAATCATTGAAGGCTTTAAATATAAATTTGTTAGCATTATCAAAATATATTGTCTTAATTGAATAATTAGGAAACTATGCTTAAAGTTTAATTAATTAAGTAAATAATCTTGTAAATGCTAAGTTATGAATTGATAATAAACTTACATGTGACCATCTTATAGATATATCAATTAAGACTTTAAAATATTTAAATGATCCACGTGGTTGATGAATAAGTCCACATATTTCAACTTGTATTCATTTCGAAAACTCAAGGGATTCAATCCTAACTTTTGTTAGTGGTAGCCTTAAAATTATTTTTCCTTTAGAATAGACAGCATATGAAAATTAATTAGATTGAAGATTCGTCTAATTCTTTAATGGATGATTATTTGAATTTTTAATGATCTTTTATATCATTACTGATCCAAGATGGCCTAACTAATCATAACAAATATTGAAAATATTTTGGCTAGTGAACTTCTAGTTCACTATAGTATTTACTTCAATTAAATATATGCGTGTGGTATAAACCAGAGGAAAATGATGATAATATTTTGAAAACATTTTTCTTACCTGAACAATCATTTTAATATAAAATATTCAATGTCATTTTTATTTACCGTCTTAATATAATATTCATTTTGTTGTATACCTTTAAAACTTAATAAGTTTCTTTAAGACTTGGTAGATAGCAACACATCATTTATAATTACTTACATTTCTTTTAATAAAATTATATTAGCTTTTTTAGAACTTTTAATCAGTTTTATACTATAAAACATTGTATGAGCCTATTTTTCACCCATCATTAATTAGAAAAAATACTTTTGATTTTTAAGAATTGTATGCGTTGTTGCATTATCCACTAGATATAAATCATCCATATTTTCTTCAAAAATAAAAATAAGAATAAATGAATAATAATAAGACAAAATAAACTATATAATAACAAATAATATTATAATTGAAAATGTCGTACTTAATGCTATAAGTATCTCCAAATGGACAAAGGAAATAAAAAACATAGTTAGAAAAGTAAGCAATTCTTTATAAAATGAAAAAATTAACTAAGGAAAAAAATATAACTAGAATTTTTTTTTAATTTTTGTACATTCCCATCAATGATCAAATTATCAAATTTTCCATTTGAGTGTTCAAAGAAATATGCCATATCTAAATGAGTTATATCAATATGGTCATGGTTGAAGGCATCATCAACAAAATTGATTTCAATATTCTTCTCACCGATAAAATTGGCTTCAATATTCTTCTTTTTCTCTTTAAATGAGGTTTAATACAATTCCACAAGATGTATAGGTGTACAATAAGTACGTCACTAATGACCATGCATACCATATCGATAAAATATATTCTTTGAACTTTTAAGGCTCTTATAATAACATTTCTCATGATCATTCTCCCACTTTTAGTGCCAAGAATTAATTTTGTGATTATTTATATTTTCTTATAACCACCTCGATTATGATAATTAATTTAACATCTCCCACATCCATGGTTATGATTGTGGGCCTATCTACATCCAAACCTTTTGGTTATTAATGCATTCAATTCAGAGGATGGAGCAAAACTGGTTGAATGGTCTTCATGATTCCTCATCAAAAAGCTCATTATTTTGTTCGACTACACGAAACCAATTTAGAATACTCTTAAATCCTTTTTTCCTATATTATTGTTGCAAAAGCACATTTGATGCATGAAAAGTATAGAGTGTTTTTTCCTACACCTCTTCGTCAATAACCTTTTCTTCACATAATTTCATTTGGAAGCTAATTTTAAATAACATAGAATTATATTCACTTATTAATTTAAAATCTTGAAACCATAAATACATTCAATCATAGCAAGCATTTGGAAGAATTAATATTTTTGAATGGTCATATCTTTAATAACTTTTTTAAAAAAATGCAAATTGTACCTTCTTTCTCATTCAATTTTTAAATGAAAATTGCCATGTAGCTTCCTTATGTGAAAGCAATTCCCGCATATTCCCTTTCACAAGACATCAGGCGAAAAGTTTTATTTTTTATTTTTAATTTTGTAATAATTGATATAAGAAGTATGCATTGTGAGTTTTAATTTTTTTATTCTTTAATAATTAATATGTGTAAATTATTTAATATTTAATTAATTAATTTTTATTAATAAAGGAAAAATTATTTCCCTAGTTATTTTGTAATTTATTAATAATAAAATTTTTATATAATTTAAACCATAATTTAATTAAATGAGATGAGAATTGGGCTTATGAATATTAGGTTTTGTTTTATTCTTCTTAATAATAAACATTTTTAAAATTATTTTGTAATATTTATTGTGACATAATTTAATATTAATATTATATTAATTAAATTAAATCCAATAAATTATAAAAAAGTATAAAAATAAAAAATTAAATTAAATTGATTAAATCAAAGCACAAGCTAAAAAACTTAAAGAAGATCTTAAACATAAATTTTGACAAGAGATTTTTTAAAAAAATTAATAAAATAATAAAAATTTGTTATGAATCTGTGAATACATATCCATTATCCATAACAACTCATTCTCGTTGATTGCATCTTAATGCACCAACTCCCTTGTATATATTATCCAAATATGCCATCTAAATATAGTTAAAAAAAAAAGCATTTATGAGAGACGTTAGACTTTGTATCTTCCATTACAATCAAAGTTTGACTCCTAATTTTATGTGTGTATTCAATGATTTAACTATTCCTATTATTAAAAAATAAAAAGTATCTTCCTATTATTCCTATTATTCACTTCTTAATTTAAAATCTTGAAACCATAAATATATTCACTTATATATTTATATTAAAAAAATACAAATTATACTTTCTTTCTCATTCAATTTTTAAATGAAAATTACCATGTAGCTTCCTTATGTGAAAGCAATTCCCGCATAATCCCTTTCACATGACATTAGGCGAAAAGTTTTATTTTTTATTTTTAATTTTGTAGTAATTGATATAAAAAGTATGCATTGTGAGTCCTAATTTTTTTATTCTTTAATAATTAATATGTGTAAATTATTTAATATTTAATTAATTAATTTTTATTAATAAAGGAAAAATTATTTCCCTAGTTATTTTATAATTTATTAATAATAAAAATTTTATATAATTTAAACCATAATTTAATTAAATGAGATGAGAATTGGGCTAATGAATATTATGTTTTGTTTTACTCTTCTTAATAATAAACATTTTAAAATTATTTTGTAATATTTATTGTGACATACTTTAATATTAATATTATATTAATTAAATTAAATCCAATAAATTATAAAAAAGTATAAAAATAAAAAATTAAATTAAATTGATTAAATCAAAGCACAAGCTAAAAAACTTAAAGAAGATCTTAAACATAAATTTTGATAAGAGATATTTTTTAAAAAATTAATGAAATAATAAAAAATTGTTATGAATATGTGAATACATATCCATTATCCATAACAACTCATTCTCGTTGATTGTATCTTAATGCACCAACTCCCATGTATATATTACCCAAATATGCCATCTAAATATAGTTAAAAAAAAAAGCATTTATGAGAGCTTTAATTTAAGTGGCGTTAGACTTTGTATCTTCCGTTATAATCAAAGTTCGACTCCTAATTTTACGTGTGTATTCAATGATTTAACTATTCCTATTATTAAAAAATAAAAAGTATCCACATTAATGGCTAATATATCATTGTGTGATGTGAGTTTTGAATTTTTTTCTTTATTTTTTATAATTAATGTGGGTTATTAATTTAGTTATCTATTTATTCATTTATTTGTTAATTATTAATATTAGAGGTAAAATTATTTCCACAACTCTTTTAATAATGAAGTAATTTATTAAATATAAAATTTTCATATAAATTAAATCATCATTTAGTTAAATAAGTTGATAATTAAAATTTATAAATTTTTTAATTTTATTTTTTAAATAAATATGTCTATAATTTCTCAACAATATTTAATGTGACCTATTATACTATTAATATTAATATTATGTTAATTAACTAAAATGGTATTAATTAAAATAAATCCAATGAATTAAAAAAATAAGAACAGGGTAAAATAAATAAAATTAAA
Organism: Sindora glabra; assembly: GCA_020226215.1. NCBI lineage: Eukaryota > Viridiplantae > Streptophyta > Magnoliopsida > Fabales > Fabaceae > Sindora > Sindora glabra. The sequence goes on from CM035235.1 coordinate 1,094,934, forward strand.
TTGATTAAGTTAAAGCACAAGCCAAATAAATTAAAAAATTTTTAATATAAATTATTTTTTCAAATTTAATAAAAAATAATAATTTCTACGGCAAATTGCATCATGGTGCTGCTTCCTAAACTTCCTTTCAAATAGGTGTTAATACTAATCTTTATTTCAAAAAAATATTGAATTATTACTATTATATTTTTAAAATATCTTTTTTTTAATCATAAGGATGCGGTTGTGGATTAAGAATTTTATAAAGGCATAACTACTTAATTAATTAATTAATTTTTACATATAACTACTCATTTTTATTAATCTTCCTATGATCTTTCCATATAAAATAAGAAAATTTGGATTCGTTGAGGTCTACTTGACCAAAAATGCATAGATTGAACTCAAAAATTTAAACAACTATAAATTTGTACTCGATTGTTCATTTTTAGCAAATTTTCTTTTATTCTATATAACTTTTCAAGATTTATGTACTTGCAAAAGTTAAAGATATTTTGCTCACTTTGGTTGGTAAAAAAAAGCATTTTTTAACAACTTTTCTTTATTTTTTTTATTTTCTTATTATTTTTTCAACTTTGATATCATTTTTTTAATTCAAATCTCACATTAAACTTTTACTCCTCAACTCTTTTAGCATCTAATAGTGTCATAACAACTTTCTTAATAAATAAAACTACTAAATAATAATATATTACTATTTACAGACCAAATAATAATATATGATTGTTTCGTTTCTAAATAATAGCATCAACCAAAAATTTAAAATAAATGAATAAATCAAGTCTCATTAATAATCAAATTGTCAAAGAAGATGGTGTTATTATTTCATCTCCAAATAGTAACATTAAAATAATAACACTGACTAAAAATCTAAAATAAATAAATAAATTAAGTCTCGTTAACAACCAAACTGCTAAAGAAGAAGGTGTTAGTGTTTCATTTTCAAATAGTAATACGTTACTATTTAATTTCAAAATAATAATATTGACTAAAAATAAAAAATAAATAGATAAATTAAATCTCATTAACGATTAAACTATCAAAAAAGTAGGTATTATTATTTTGTATCTAAACAATAACATAGATAAAAAATTTAAAATAAATGAATAAATTAGATTTCAATAATAATTAAACTGCAAAAGAAGAAGGTGTTACTATTTTATCTTCAAATAATAATATTAACTAACAATATAAAATAAATGGATAAATTAAGTCTCATTAACAATCAAATTGCCAAAGAAGTAGGTATTAGTGTTTTATCTCTAAATAGTAACATAGATAAAAAAAGCTTAAAATAAATGGATAAATTAAATCTCATTAATAATTAAATTACAAAAAGAGAAGGTGTTACTGTTTTATCTCTAAATAATAATATAAACTAATAACCCAAAATAAATGGATAAATCAAGTTGCATTGACAACTAAACTCCTAAATAAGAAGGTGTTATTATTTTATTTTTCATACAGTAACATGTTACTATTTGATTTCAAAATAATAATATTAACTAAAAACTCAAAATAAATGAATAAATTAAGTCTCATTAATAACCAAATTATTAAAGATGAAAGTGTTATTGTTTTATCTTCAAATAGTTTCATCGACCTAAAATTCAAAATAAATAGATAAATTAAGTTTCATTAACAATCAAACTGTCAAAGAAGATGATGTTACTATTTCATCTTCAAATAGTAACATCAACTAACAATCCAAAATCAATGGATAAATCAAATTTCATTAACAACTAAATTATCAAAGAAGAGGGTATTACTATTTTATCTCCAAATATTAACATCGATAAAAAATTTAAAATAAATAGATAAATTAAGTCTTATTAATAATCAAATTATTAAAGAAGAAGGTGTTATTATTTCATCTCCAAGCAGTAACATGTTACTATTTCGTTTTCAAATAATAACATCGACCTAAAATTCAAAATAAATAAATAAATAAATTCTTATTAATAACCAAATTATTAAAGAAGAGAGTGTCACTATTTTATCTTCAAATAGTAATATCGACTAAAAATTTAAAATAACTGAATAAATCAAGTCTCATTAACAACCAAACTACCAAGGATGAGGGTGTTACTATTTTGTTTCTAAATAGTAATATCAATCAAAAATTTAAAATAAATGAATAAATCTAGTTTAATTAACAACCAAACTGTCAAAAAAAAGGTGTTACTATTTCATCTCCAAATAACAATATGTTACTATTTCATCTCCAATAGTAACATCAATAAAAAACTTAAAATAAATAAGTAAATCAAGTCTTATTAACAATCACAATGTGAAAGAAAAATGTGTTACTATTTTATTTCTAAACAGTAATATTGATAAAAAATTTAAAATAAATAAATAAATTAAATTTTATTAACAACTAAACTGTTAAAGAAAAGAGTGTTATTATTTCATCTCTAAATAGTAACATCGATTAAAAATTTAAAATAAATAGATAAATTAAATCTTATTAACAATCAAACTACTAAAAAAGAATGTGTTACTATTTCATCTCCAGATAGTAACATGTTGCTATTTCATTTCTAAATAATAATATCAATAAAAAAATTTAAAATAAATAGATAAATTAAATTTTATTAAAAATCAAATTGTGAAAGAAGAAGGTGTTATGTTTGATTTCCAAACAATATCATCGATAAAAAAATTTAAAATAAATGAATAAATTAAATCTCATTAATAATCAAATTGTCAAAAAAGAGTATGAAATTGTTTGGTCTCCAAACAGTAATATGTTACTATTTAAATAGTAACATGTTACTATACAAATAGTAACATTAACTAAAAATTTTAAAATAAATGGATAAATTAAATTTCATTAATAATCAAATTGTTAAAGAAGAGCATGTTACTATTTAGTTTGTAGACAGTAACATATTACTATTCAAATAGTAATATTGATTTAAAATCCAAAATAAATGAATAAATCAAATCTCATTAATAACCAAACTATAAAAAAAGAGTATGTTACTATTTGGTAATATATTATTTAGTCTCTAGATAGTAACACATTTTAACAAACAGTAACATATTACTGTTTGGGCACTAAACTATAATTCATATATGATAATTATTTTTTTTAAAAAGGGTAAAAGAAAGAAACTATTTTGTGATCCTATATAAGGTTTTTTGCCTATAAATTCTTATTTATTTTTATTTTTATATTAATTAAAAATTTATTTTAATCCTTAAAAATTAAATTTTTATTAATTTTATTTATAATTAAAATTTTATATTAATTTAATTTTTATAAAGTTAAAAATTCTTTAATTTTAATTCTTATAAGTTTTTAGTCTTTTATTTTTTATTTTTTATTTTTACAAAATTAAAAACTTTTCAATTTTAATATGTGGGAAAAGAAGTTTTTGTTTCGGTGCTTTTAATATCCCAAAACATTGTAAGTATTTCGTTTTATCTTTTGAGCATTGTGATAAATTTTCATACATGAATGTGCTTAAATAAAAGAAAGTAGGTGTGTGGTACCTTGCTGCAATAAATTACAACAAATGATATCAGCCTAACTTTTTGCCTAATTTCTATAAATTTATGGATGCCACAACTATTATAAAAAATAACTCATGTATGCTAATTGGGGCAATTCTACGGTACCCCCGGGATGATGTGGTGCATTGTGGACCATTGGATAAGATTACTAAAATTCTTAATAATCTCATCCAATGGCTTGTATTGTACCACGTTACTCCGAGTTTGAAACCTCCCGAGGTACCGTAGCAAGCACCTGCTAATTGAATGTTAATTTACAAATCATTTACACACACACATATATATATAAGATGCATATGTTGTTATGCCCCAGCAAATTAGAATTTACTTTACTCTAATTTATTAATATTTAAGCATATGTGTCGATTATTAAAATTATTGCCGATATAGCAAGCACCTGCTAATTGAATGTTAATTTACAAATCATTTAAACACACACATATATATATAAGATGCATATGTTGTTATGCCCCCAGCAAATTAGAATTTACTTTACTCTAATTTATTAATATTTAAGCATATGTGTCGATTATTAAAATTATTGCCGATATATTTTGGATAGAATTTTGTATAAAGAAAATATAATTTTATGATAAAAATAGGAAGACGAATGGAATTAAAATTTCACAATCCACTGCAACGTGAAGGGCTGTGAATGAAATGTGAGTTTTGAAATATGTAAAATCGCACTCAATGGGTCAATCAATTGATAAAAAGTTCTGTATAAAACATTAGAAAACGATAATTGGCCGTTGAGTCGTCAACTCAGATTTTTCTACTTGAGAAGAGTATTATTTATCAGAGATCCCATCCCAACGGTAATATACAAGATCTAAATGTATAACTTCACACTCAATTCTCAGTGTTATGGTACTGAAGCAGAAGAGGTTAAGTTCTTCACGAACACAATTAGCACTATTAAAATTCACCTTCAAGGCTTGCATACCCACATTGTAAACAGAACTTAAGTACAAGTCTAGCCCACGGAGCTATAATATTTATCAAAATTCGGCTCCTTGATCAATGAAAAACCACGATCCTCCAACCAGAACAAATTCTTGATATTCTTTTTCTTTCTTCTTGAAACGGCAATGGAAAAATCGATAGTTTCAGGGGCTGTCAACCTCTGTTATATATTTTTAATTATAAATTAAAAATAAATTATATAAATTTTCTTTCCACACTGATTATTGTTCATGCTGACGGAAGCAAGGGCCAGATGTGCTAACAAGCAAAGCCTCCTTCTATATTGAGCATTGTATTCAAAATCCAAATGATCTTTTACATATATCTTACAATAAGACGAGATATTTCACTTTCTCTCACAAAAGATTATGATATATGCAATTTTCAACGTGATAAATTACTAATAATTGAAATGATAATGCTATGAGGAGCAGAAGCTCAATCAGACAATCTCCTTAGAGATAAGAAGTTGAGCGTAAAATTTATATTTTTAATTTTAATTTACTTATTTTTGAGACTCGAAAAAAGACAATTTAATAATCATACACTTATCTTTTAAAAGGTTGAACTCCCACAGCATCATTCTGACCGAAAAATGTCCTTTGAGTTCCAACTTTTAGCTTACAGATTAATGGAATTTATGCAGAAACAGCAGCCAAAGGTGGCTCTGTCACTATATTGGGAGTGGAGGGGCAGGAGGTGGAAAGTAATCCTTGCTTTTGATTTGATGCAAAAGACTGCCAGGTTCAACAGGGCTCATATAAGGAGGTGTTGTTTGGTTGCCCAAATTTAAGCACTTGTTCTCTGCAATCATAAGATGAAAAGCATTTCAAGTCAGCAGTCGGGAATAATGACTCACTTCCAAAATTATAACCCATTGCTGTGAGCATAAATCCCTTTTGTTTGAAAAACAATTTTTTTTTAAATTCATTTCAATACAAATGATTTCAATTCATTTATTAATAAATTTTATTGTTTAAAAATTACATTGCTGAAAATTGAATACAAATTCAGTTCTAACGCTACTCCGATTTTCTTCCAATCAACCTGTCTACTGAAAGCTCAAATGATATGTATCTGACACCCATTGTGTGCGCAATGGACACGAATATTTCTGTCATCTAATAACTGAGCATGATCAAAATAGAGTGTCAAGTATTATTTTGCAGTCGCAAATGAAAAGTAGACAGCTCGATTGACAAGGTTAATGTTACACACATGAATTCATATCAGAAGATGTCACCTAACCATTCATTTCTTTCAGAGCTCTTTTGGCTGCAATTTCGCAAGTGAAACGAACGAATCCATAGCCTTTTGATTTACCACTCACATAATCACAAACGACTCTAACCACAGAAAATTGCATCACACTCATTAACTTAGAACGAGGAAACGATAATACCCAACTTACCTTTAGTAAGAGAATTAAAGATTCATTACCAACAATAATTTCACCATGTGGGCGAAAAGCATCCATTAGTTTCATTAGTATCATAGGAAAGCCCTGAATTTTTAAAGCAACATAAATAATATATTAACCTTCAGTTTGGCCAGGAAATGAGAAGAAATGCAATTATTTTATTACGAAAGAAAAAGTGGAAATAAGTCCTTTGACATACAATCCGGTGGAGACCTCTTGAAAAGGCGTGCAATGCCACTCATTTGTTGCAATGTTGAGGTAGTTAGTTTGATTAAAATATAGGAATCCTTCCACGTATTGCGGGAATATACGACAAGTCATCTGATGTACTTCTATTTTAAACCATACTCCATGATAATACTCTATATTTTTTACCAGCCAGCCCAGCCCAGCAGAACTCGATTGATCCAACCCAATTTCCCCTTACTTGAACACTAGCCATGAAACAAAGGGGTTCAACCCCATCAGACCTGCAGGCCCAATCCTGATCAATCCATGTAACTGAATGTGTTCCACCCATGTGGACATGCACCGCGAGCACAATGCCCCACACTTCATGCAAGATGTATACCCAGCAACGGGACTCGTCTCACACTCTCATTGGACAAATTACTTTCTTATGCACGTGATTGATCGAAGGATCCATAATAGACCTTCGTCCACCACCCTTTAACAGTGTTTTTCATGTCCTTTAGGATTTGAAAACCAAGATCCATCTCTCAACAAATCGGAATTTATCACTCCATATGACCAAAAGGCCTCGATTAATTGTCGTCGACCACCCGAGGGTCTAATTTTATACATTTCCTAATTCCTATTGCAATTCGATGCTGGCAGGGATTGGATTCCCGCTATTTACTTTTCTAAACAGTGCTCTATGTTTTTAAGAATTATGAATTTGTTAAAAAAAAAAAGGAACTTGCCGGTTGACAAGCTTGTAGAATTGAAAGCACAATGACAACCACCCTCTTCTTTTTCTCTTCTTATTACTCACCGCTACTTATTGTCAATGATCATTTCTAACCACCACGTTTTCGATGAATATTATTAATCACTATTCACTATCAGTGATTATTATTCATCACCATTCATTATTAATAATTATCATTTATTGTCAATTACTATTATCAATCAAACCACCACTCATTACCAATAATTGTTATTCAACATTATCCATCATCAATTACCACTCATCCACATTTAGTCGGCCACCATCCATCATTAGTGACTACCACCGATCACTACTCATCATTAGTAATTATAATTAGTCATAACTCATTGTTAATAACTACCACAGGCCACTACCATTCCTAATAATCGTCCTTAGCCACCATCTCATTAGTAACTACCATCAATTATTACTTGTTATCACTGACTTCCATTTGCCACCATCAGAGACTACCATCGATCATTACTCATCATTAGTAATTATTATTAGTCATAATTCATTGTTAATAATTACCATAGGTTACTACCATTTCTACTAACCACCACTGGCCACCATCTCATTGGTGACCACCGTCAGTCACTATTTACCATCAATGACTTTCATCTGCCACCAATCACTACTCATCATTAGTAATTATCATTAATCATGACTTATTGTTAATAACTATCATAGGCTACCACCATTTCTAATAACCATAACTAGCCACTATCTCATTGATGACCATCGTTAGTCACTATTTACCATCAATGACTTCCATCTGCCACCATTAGCCACGATTAACTACTTAATGACTTCCATTCGCCACCATCAGTAACTACCACTGATCACTACTCATCATTAGTAATTATTATTAGTCATGACTCATTGTTAATAACTACCATAGGCTATTATCATTCCTAATAACCACCATTAGCCACCATCCCACAGGCTATTATCATTCCTAATAACCACCATTAGTCACCATCTCATTAGTGACCATTGTCAATCGCTATTTACAATCAATGACATCTATTTATCGCCATCAACCACAATTAACTACTTAATTTTTAACAAGTATTCAAAATAAATAAAATATAATATAATATTATAACATTCCTTTGAATACTTCTAATTGAACTAAGCATAAAAATATTATATTCTTATAAATTAAGTTCTTAAAAATTATATTTTAAAAATATATTAAAAATTTTAAGAACATTTGATTCCATGAATCAAATACTACCTTTAGCCTTCCTGGTGGATTCTACTGTGTCTAAGACAAAACTTTGGGTTCTATAACCCAATAGTGAGTTGCAATCACTGATCTTATCTAAATGTTAGAAAATAATGGGCATTGATCAAAACCTACATCACAAAAAGAGGATAAGTTTTTAGTTTCATATTTTGAGGATGAAAGAATTATATATTGAGTAGAAGTACAAACAAGTTAAGCTATTCATGAACAACTCACAAAAAGTTTGGTTTGAGCTCAAATTTTAATGAGTCAAGCCTAAATGAGCTTGGCTCATTTAGCTTGTTTATTAAACGAACTAAGCCTAAGTTTTTCATTGCTCAACTCAAATTATTCACGAGCTTAATATAAAATATATTTTTAATTTTTTATATTATATATAATATAAATATAAAAAATTTACTAAACTCTTTTAGACCTATTTAAACTTGTATATTACATATAATATAAATATAAAAAATTCATTAAGCTCTTTTAGGCCCATTTAAGCTCGTTTAGGATCTTTTAAGCCCAAATATAACTTAAGTTCGAATTTAAGCTTAAATACTTGAGTTCAATCAGAAATTTAGAGTAAAGAATTTAAAACTCATTTAAACTCAAATAAGTTCGATTAAACTTATGTTCAAATTGAGTTCGAACTCAAGTTCGACTTTTTCAAACTTGATGAGTTCGAACTCGTTTAATATTGTCAAGCTTGAACATGCAGATGCTCGACTCGACTTGTTTGCAACCTAATATTAAGCACTATTTGAAACCCACATTCAAGTAATGATCCTATCCTATTACTTGGTGCTGCTCATTGATCAGTTAAGGTTAGTTAAAAAGGTTAATCTTAACCGACTAAGGCAAATTGTTAATCAAAACTTTAAAATTAACATCGATCGAGACAATACAAATAATTCTTAACCATTTTGTTTGGTTTTCAGCGGATTAAACAATTTTTTGTGGTTAGTCATTCATCATTATTTGTAGTAATCAAAGGTAATATCCAATTAAAAATAAGGAAAATCATGAAACATGAATACCCAAAATTAAGAATATGAGATTATTAAAAATAAGAAATTAAAAATTTGAAGAATTAAAACAAAATCAAAAGAAATATGTATCTTTATCTCAAAGCTTGTATTTGGTGGAGCAACGATGTAGGTTTGCAACAATGCATAAAAAAAGATCAAGAAATAAATAGAAAGGAAGAAAATTTATGAGGTGTATAAACTACAAAGAAGAAACTGATAGATAAACCAAAAAGAAGAGAGCGAGTGAGTGAGAGAGAAAGGAAAAGCACATAGGCTTTGTTATGGTGAAACTTACTTCCATCTCTCGGATTCATAACACAACTAAGAAAGAAAGAAGAAGCTCTCCAATATCATAGATTTCCTGTAAGAACTTTTGGTTTTGTCCCTATGAAGCCTATATAAGTTGCACAAGACCTGAAAGGAAATGCCCAAGGCCGAGGTCAAGGGCTTAATAAAATATAATAAATTGTTGGCAATTGGGCTTGAGATTTCACTAGTAGGTTTATGGCCTGTTTCCCTTTAAATAGTCTCAATTGGTTTTGATTTGTTTCAATTTGCAATGTACAAAACTAAATTCGGCCAAAATTCAAATATCCTTCAATTTTTTCATCCCTATAAAATTGCTAACATAATAAATCCAATTTTAACCGATCAAATTCGAATAAATTCATTCGGTTTTGATCGAATTCTAAATCGATGCTCACCCATTACCAATAAACAAATATATTAACAACTTGAAAGGTCAATGATGTTGCATTTTAACATTCCATGTTATCACAATTAAAAGCTAGCCTTGATTTAAAATAAATTTTGTTCATTTTTATCTATATTTTTTGAATAAAAAATTAAATAATTACAATAATTAACTCTGTGTACATGTACTTTTTTTTAACCAAAATAGGCATTCATACATGTTTAGAAGCACTTCTTCAAAAAGTTTTAATCTTAATAAGTTGGGGGATTCTATGTTACCCCCATGGGTTCCAAACCCATGGGGGTGTGGCTAAATTGAAGCCATTGGATGAGTTGACCAAGTCAATGGCTTCACTCATCCAATGACTCCAATTTAGCCACATACCCATGGGTTTGAAACCCCCGTGGGTAACATAGAAAGCACCTAATAAGTTAAATTAACAAATTATCTAATCATACAAATTATAGCTTTATTTAGCATAAATGAAAAATAAGTTAAATAATAACTAATAAGTTAATTAATAATATTTAAGTAAGCTACTAAGTATTAGTTAAAAGCTAATAAGTTTGATTTAGTTAAAAATATATAATGACATAACATATATTTATAGATAAACATACGAAGTACATTTATTCATATTATTTTAAAATTTATATTAATGCAATTAAATTATTCAAAAAATATAATTATTTAAAATTTAATTAATTATATTTTATAAAATTTCATATTTATTAATTTAATTATTTACTTTATGTTTATTATTTAAAATTTAAAATAAAAATATAATTAATATATTTTATAACATCATAAATTCATTTATTTAGCTACTTATTTATTTTATTTTTATAAAATTAATAAATAAAATTATTTATTTATATAATTAGAATATAGAATATCTATTAACTAAAAAAGGAGACATAAATTAAATTATAAATTATAAGTCACTCTATAAAACTTATCAAATCAAAGATTTTTCTTCAATGAATAAATATAAAATTTAATTTGTAACTTATTAATTAAATCAATTAATTTCTTTCATTGATCAAACTTTAAATTAAACACTTGACGTGTTTATGTACTTTAATTTCAATAATATCATACCTAATATTGTTGACATTAAAATGTATTGAGTAATTTAGTAGCACAAATATGAATTGAATTCTTTTAAAATACAAAATATATTTTAGAATATAATTAAAGTACAATATCACAACCTTTGATATAATTCATATAGCATGCTTTAATATAATAAAGAACTCTTTATGTGCATATCCTATTGGTTTAGTAGAAAACATTTGATCTTAGGCAAAATTTATTTATCAATAAATAAGAATTTAAATCCTAAATATGACATTTATTATAACGAGAAAAATTTAAGAGTATTATAATTCCTAAAATGATTATTCATCATAATTGGTGATTTACAAAAAAAAAATATATTACTATTAATTGTATGTATTGTTTAGTCATATAAATCAAATCCACCTTAGAATACATAAAAATAGTAAATAAAACTACTCTAGAATGACACATGGATTATTCAAAAGCATCAACTTTATAAGATTTTAGCTAGGAAAGCAAGTGAAACACACTCTCCTTCTTAATACTTTAGAACTTCAACTAAGAAGGTAGTGTAGGATTATTTTTGAAAACATAATTTTCTCCGAATTTATCCTTTGACCATTTTAAATTTTAATCTAGACTTGTAAATAAGTCAAATAACCTACATGATCTAAAAAGCCCGACCCACAAAAATATAATTTGCACTTTTTTATAACTCAAATGTTTATTAAATTTTTTTCATAACTTAATTAATATTCAAACCAAGTTCAAATCATAATAATAAAAAATAAATCAACTCAACTTAATTTAATTATATAAATTTATTTTTAATAATATAATTATATATTATAAAAATAATTATATTTATTTTTAATGCAAAATATTTTCTTTAATACAACTATATTTTATTTATTTAAATATCCAATTAGTTTTACATGTATATTTTTATACAAAAATTTATTTTTATTAAAATAAAAATAATGAAAACTTTCAAATCAAACTTTAAACCATATATAAATTTAATTAAACAATTGGACAACATTTTTTTAAAATTAAACATACTAAACACAAGTTTAAACTATTATATTCATATAATTATGCATGTAAAACCTAATCCAAAACTTAATGACTCCATTCATATATATCTCTACAATCAATTGAATCCCCATTAATTATTGTTATGATAATGAATATTAATAATTTCTCTTTGACAAAGACTTCTTTGGTAATGTATTTACTCTAACAAGAAAAATGCATTGAATGCATGATTTATATTTTTTCTATTTAAATTCAAACTCAATTATATATACATTAATCAACATAACGTAACTCCCGATATCCAATTCACCGTGGCAAGTAATCCAAAGCTCTTTAAAGTTCTTTTGACATGTAACTTTTCTACAATTAATTTTATTTCATATTAATAAATATAATTTCAATTTTTTTCTAAATAAATTTTAGTATTTAAAATGCATTAAAAATACATAAAATTCAACCAAAAATAAATTTTAATGATATCAATGTAATTACAATGTTAAAATAACAATTTCCTTATATAATATATTTTTTAAGTCAAATAAAATAAATTTTCATAAAATCCATACTAAATTAAATATATTTAATAACCCAAAATTAAAATAAAATAAAATAAAATTTCATTTTACTTAAAATTAAATATCATTTTAAAAATTATTTAAAAATAAAATAAAATATTAATCTTGACGACGCCAAACAAAGGTTTAAGATCATTTTTTTCTCATTCCTATATTGATCATTATTGCTCTAAATTATTGAGTTCTCACTCTCTTTCATCTCTAAGCATCAATATTTTATAAATTTGCAAGTTCGTATAAGTTTTAATATTAAAATTATTTCTTACATAAAATACTACCATTATTAAAAAGATTATAACCTTGAACAAAAATTGTATATAATAAATGCTTAAAATCATAACTCCATAAACTAAGTTCACTTCTAAAAATTTTTATGTAAAATTACGATGTTAAAAAAAAAAAGTTGCAATAAGTAAAATATTTTTATAATAATAGGAAATATACGTTAGTAAAAAAAATTTATACCTACCAAAATACAATTATAATATGTGTTTGTATATTATAGATTGGTATTATTAATGGAAATATTGCCTCTGAACATGCATAATATGTGTAATATTTGCGTTGAGAGAACTCGCAATCTAGGCATGATTAACATTCAGTTTAAGAGAGCATGTTCAACGGTTAACTAAAATTGAAAGGAGTCACATCCTATGATTAAGAATTGTGTTGGGGCAAATATGCAAATAAAGCATATTAGAAATAAACTGACACTTTAAAATTGTAAACTTTTGATTTGTTGATTTAGTCAGGATTTTGGAACCCTAGATTTTTTAAAGGCACCATAGAATGCACCAGCTTTGCTATAAACAAGTATAGCATAATTTGGCAATGCATTACCAGACTAAGCAAACAAATTACACCAAAAATAGGGAGCAATTATTTTGAATTACATTAGCATCGCTGATAACCACAAAGGCATTTAAGCAGACACCCTAAATGCACAACCATATGTATCATCCATCAGACCTAATAACAACTGCACCAACGTGGTCAACAAAACAATTGAATATCTTTCCTAACGAGGATTCAATGAACAAAGATCAACATAATTATCCTACCATTCATGGTTTTCATAGTCTTCTCTGCTTCAATTTCTGACTTGTACGAGACAAAACCAAATCCTTTGGCCCTGTGTTTCTCTGTCCTTCCCCAGACTAGCAGCAGATGCAAAATTAAACCACAAAATCAGCAAGAAACAGGTAGAACGTTATTTCAGGACAGACAGATAGGAAAAACATTACCTTCTGTAACTATACCGAATGTCAAAAACAACTCCTTTAGATGCTCAATTGTGGTGTATAATCATGGGAGATGAACCAGATTTCATGGTTAGGCCGCTCGAAAGGTCTACACTAGAGAAGGAATGAAACATTTCTAAAAACCTAGGAAATTCTTTGAAAACTCGGAAAAATTTATGTTATAATACTTTCGTTCAAAATTAGACATTTTAGTACTTAAACAAAATAACTGATTAACATCAATAAATTATTTATTTGTTAAAAAATATAATATGATAAACGATAACATCTAAATTTTCAATGCCAAATTAGTATTACCGAAAAACTTACATGGATTCACAAGTTATTATATGACCAAAACATAGCATCCAGGACAAAAAGCACAAACCACAAAACCATTTGTCTAATTAAAAGTATAATAAACATTTGCAAACCTGCAAAATTAACACTTGACTACATCATTTACGCACCGAACATCCTTCAACTATATGATGTATCTCCCAAGACCTAAAAAAACACAGGCGACAAGTCAGCCAACGCAAATGTTGAACCTAACTAGAACATAAATAAACAAAACAATACATAGTTTGACCTTCCATTGCGACAATAAATATGTACTTTAATGAATACCTTCTAAATACTTGAGGGCTCACAGAAAACCTTTGATGAAGACAATTGAACCACACATCATAAATGCATATCAAATAACGATATATGATTTCATATCAACTCCAGTTCTTCATACACAGAAGGATCGAATAGATCCAAATTCTTTCATTACAAACCAAAAGACAGAATAAAACCACTAATTCATCCCTAATCATAACACTAACTGAAGTCTATAGACTTTAAATCGCACCATCAAGCAGACACCGAAGATCCTTCAAGAGCTAGTGAACTTGGTCACAGCCTTAGTACCCTCAGACACAGCATGCTTAGCCAATTCTCCGGGAAGGACGAGTCTCACCGCTGTTTGGATCTCCCTGGAAGTGATTGTTGGCTTCTTGTTGTAGCGAGCCAACCTTGAGGCCTCCTGAGCAAGTTTCTCGAAGATATCGTTTATGAAACTGTTCATGATTCCCATGGCTTTGCTGGAGATCCCAATGTCTGGATGTACTTGCTTCAGCACCTTGAAGATGTAGATCTTGTAGGTCTCTACGCTCTTCTTGCTTCTCTTCTTCTTCTTGTCGCCGGCGGCAGCACCACCCTCCTTCGGAAGCTTCTTTCCGGCCTTTGGCTTCTTTTCAGCCGGCGGAGCCTTCTCCGCCACCGTTGATTTCTTCTCTTCAGCGGGCTTCTTCTCAGCGGGCTTCTTCTCGGCCTTAGGTGCCATCAGGAACTTTCAATTAACAGATCGGAAGGATAGGTTTTGAGAGAAGAGGGGTTGAACTCTAGAGGAATTGGTTGCGTTTCAGGTGGGACTTGAATTGATTTATATAGTAGAGGATATCGGCAATCTATTCGTTGCTGCATTTTCACGGCGATCGTTGACGTGGACTAATATCGTTCCGTTGCATTGTTTGTTACATCAACGGTCGTGATATTTTATTGACGCTATAGGGATGCGGATCGATGACGTGGAATTGGATGGATATTTGGCTCCTAACTTTGTAAATTTGACGGTTTGGTTTGCCGAGCGCGCCAATTCCACGTTGGATTGGCGCCGTTTGTTTAGCACCAAAATCAGAACGAAGCAAAGGCGCTTTTTCGACAAAATCTCTCATGTTTTATTTATTAATCAAATCAAATTTTAATTAAAAAATAAAGATAGATGCATTTATACCCATGACAACGAGTGAATCTTACACACATAAAATTCAAATCAATTATGAATTTTAAGTCAGATTACTGTAAAATTTCTTTTTTTTTACTTAATTTGTTATCAAATTTTAAAAATTTAATTAATTTTATTTAATTTTGCTTTTTAATTAAATACATTCCGATACTTTTCTATTAAATTATGATAGTATCCATTACTTTGTATATACAGGTTAACGATTGTTAATCGAGAGTTTAATGAATCATAATTGAAAATAAAAGTTTTTATAATATATCATGTAACTTAATATCATAATTACAAAAGTTCTACACAAAGTTTAGCTCTAACTTTCTTATAATAATTACAATCCTCATATCTAACAATATAAAATTTCCACAATAAATTCATCAAATTCAATATGAAGTGAAAACAATATTTTAAGATTCAGTGTCAACTAAGCTCATTTAGATGGAATGAAATATGTTAGACCTCAAAATTTAGTTCCAAAATGAAATTTACCTATTATTTGATGGAGTCAAAATAGAATTAAAATACTTCAAAAAAAGATAATATTTTGAATCGATTGCTGATGTCATGATCCTTTTGAGTCACGACTAACATAAAATCTAATAATTTAATTTCCACCCTATGCTAACCTTGTTTTAGCAAATACACGTGTTATTATTAATTATGATATTTTATGTAATAAGGGACAAAATATGCTTATACACCTTGATCTATCTCATGTTTTCAAGTTAAGGAAGTTAAGTTTGCTTACATAATTTAGTGTATTGAAACCAAGCTAACATAAGTGACCCTAATTTATAAAAATACTACTGTTCCTTTTTTTTTATCTACACATTACAAAAATTAAAAAAAAAATACATCTATTTACATTCAAAATAACTATTTACTGCTTTACCTAGCAAGAATCCTAAAGCAACTACTTTTGTTATTGAGGTGATGGAGGTATTGTTATAGAAGCATTTACAAAATTAAACACAAAAAAAAAGGTGAGAATGAGACTCAATAAGCAACCAAGTTACTCAAAACTAGATAAAAAGAGAATAAATAATATTTTTACCATCCAAGTTACCCTTTTTTACTTAAAGTTATAATTGTATACAATATTTTGAATAACTAATAATATTCTCATCACTTTACACTAATTATAATAGTAATAATAAAAAAATGGCAAAAAAATAACTAAATTTCATTTGTTTTGTCGAAAAATATTTTCTGTAGGAAAATATTATTTGTATATAAATTAATGAAAAGATGATATATCATTTACATTGATGACTAAAAAAATGATATTTAAAAATTTGAAAATGGTGGAAAGCAAATTCCTTTTTGAAATAAAGAAAGTTACTTTTCCCAAACTTTTTACATTTAACATTAAATAAGTAAAATATTTTTCTTCATGTTATCATTTTTATAATTATATTTTATAAAAAGTACTTTTTGATGAAATAAATGGAGTCCAAATCTCTTTTTGACTTTCAATTAACCTTATCATTTCATAAATTTAATCTTATCAATCCAAGATCTACCTTATTCTTTTATAAACGTTTACTAAATCTAGGCTTTATATCACAATTCTATAATTTCACCTCCTTTATCATAATTTTTAGCACAATAACACCTTATACTAGGATTTTGAAATTGATAACCAAATATAAATATATTTATATACCAAAGAAATTATCATATGAGTAATTTATGAACATAATATCATAAAATTCCATGAAATATACAAAATTGTGAAAAATAGGATAATAGTCAACTTTATAATCAATTAAAGGATCCAAAGCAAAATTTAGCATCTATAGTTGATTATATACATCCAAAAAGTAACTCCGGAGACCACATTTAATTGTATAGTCAACTATAAACTTTCAGAGAGTAAGCCTTTTAGTTATAGTCAACTATAAGCCCTCTAAAAGTAACATTCAGGGTTATAATCTACTATGACTTCAATTTTGTAATTTTTTTTGCATTTTTACTATTTATTCAACCATATATCATTAAATTATCATCTTATTAAGGGTGCTTAACAAGCTTAGGAGACTAGATCGAGTCGAAGCCTGCATAAGCCTAATTCACCAAAACCTGTACATTAAGTAGGCTCATTTTAATTGGTTTGGTAAATACTGTAAGCTCACATATTGGCCTATTTTACTTTAAAAAGGTAGTTCACTCATAGATTAACTTATAATTCATGCAGATTTGGTTCATGTAGACTTAATCTATTTAGACCCATTTTTTATGAACTTATCTTTAATAAGTCTTATTTGTAAAAAGTTTGCATACCAGTCCGCCAAACCTATAAGACTAAGGCCTATTAAGCACCCTTAGATCTTATACATCCTTAAACCTAAAAAAATATTTAATAACAAACATGCACATCAATATTGAAGCTAAACTTAACAAGGAGAACACTATGTAACTAAGAAATTACAACAATTATTATGAAAAACCATTAATACATAAAACCTGGTTTCATAAACTTAAAATTAAATCATGCAAAATAAAACTAATTTAAGTAAATTATTTACTTACTAGGTATGGAAGAGATAATTGAAGGTTAGATTGACAACTACCTTGTCTGAATTATTCTAAATTCAAAAAGTTAATCCTTTTGACCTACAATCCACCTTCTTCTCGTCCCACATAAAAATTTATAAAATAGTTATCTAAAGTTTTAAATTAAAAAAATTTACCTTAGTTTGACTAAGAATCCTAAATGACTACTTGAAATTGATTGTTTGATTTTATTGAATTCAGGAAGAGAAACAAGTTAAAGAGAAAAGAGTAAAGGAGAAGTTAATGATGATCGATAACAAATGAATGAAGTTTTTTTATTTGCCTGTTTCCTTATGATTTTACCTCATATCCTATCACAATAAGCCTATTATTTCCTATGAAACTTTCACTTTAAAATAAATTATGATAATCATTTCCTATACAAAAATATTTTAATTTCTCAAAGGATGCAACAGTTAGCTAATATGATTATTTCTTATCTTCAATTTTCTAAATCTTAAATTTTAAAGCTTAGTGGTTTTATTACCTATAAGGAAGCAAAGAATGCTATGTTTTCTATTAGTGGAATAAAGGCCTCAAGTGATGATGGTTTTTCAATAATTTTCTATCATAAAAATTAACATATTATTGGTGAAGAACTTTTCAAATTTGGATAAGCTTGAGTTCTAAAATTTCTACTTCCGCAATTAGTCTCTCCTTTCCAAGCTAGTTTTATGCTAGATAAATGTATCCAAAACAATATTATTATAGCCTAGGGAATAATTCATTCAATGTGAAAGATGAGGAAGAGAAATAACTTTTTTGCAATCAAAGTTGAACTTGAAAAATCATGTGATCAATTGAATTAAAATTTTATTAATATATTTGAATTAAATATGTATGGATGATAATATTTCAAATCTCATTATAAGATGCCTTACTTCTACCTCTTCTGATATTTTATGGAATGGCTTAAAAATGAAGGATTTTGATCTAACAAAAAGTTCAAAATAGGGCAATCCCTTATCCTTTTACTTTTTGATCTTGTATATTGATAAATTATCTTATATTATTTGTAATATTGTCAATTGTAATTAATGGAGCCCTATGATAGCAGGTCCAAATATTTCCTATATAATGTTTACTAATGTTCTCTTATTATTTGGTGAAAGTTAAGGCTAATTTTCACCAAATTAAAGTAATTTTGTCTTATTGGGAAACTTTTGCTAGAAAATTAATTAGGCCAAAACATCTATATTTTTTTCTAGAAATATAAAGTGAGAGGTTTACGATGTCTTTGTCAACAAATGTGGTTTCTCTATTTCTTCTAACTTAGAAATGTATCTTAAGGTTTCTTTCTTATACAAGCATGTTACATGTAATACATACTCACATTTAGTGAAAAAGCTTTATGATAAGTCTATTGGCTGGAAAACAAAATATCCATCAATACCTAAAAGAGTTATTTTAGCTTAATTTATTTTATAAGTTATTCATACTTATTCAATGTAAACTATATCTATTGCTAATGTCACTCAAAATGATATAGAATTACTTAAGCAAGCTTTTATATGAAACATGATTTCATTAAAAGAAAATCGCATACTGTATCTTGAAAAGTTTTGCATAAGCTGAAGTTATAGAAGGATTTTCAAAACCTTAAAATAATGAATAATGCATGTTTAGTAAAAATGGCATGGAAACTAGTAAAAAGGAATTCAAAGTTATAGGCTAATGTTTTAAAGGGAAAGATTAAAGAGAGTAATAATTAGGTTGTAGTAAAACAATCCAACTTTTATTTATAGAAAAGTTTAGGTAAAGTCCGGTCATCTATCCTAGAAAAGTGTATGGAACTTTTACAAAATAGGAGTTTAACATTTTTCTTAAATGACTAGAAGATAGTTTGTTATTGTTTATATGATAAGATCATTAACCCAATACCATATTCTTTGATAAATGTAAAGGTGAATGAGTTTATTACAAGATATGGTAATGGAAGCTTTGAAAGCTGCATCAGTGATTACCAAGAGAAATCTTTTTAAAATTGGCTATAATTTTGGTAGCTAACCAAATTATAAGGGAAGATATTCTGGTACGGAAAACTAATGCTAATAGATATTACCCTATCAAATTGATGTATTTTACCTAGTGTGATGCAAATGATGTCAATCCAAAAGCTATATAAAGGAAGATTTGGTCATCGGCAAGGTTTGATCGAATTTGCATGTTCTTTTGTAATGTTGTCAAAATGGGTTAGTGTTTAGGCAAGAAGAAGGAATGAGCTGTGTAGTCTGTGTTATACATATAAAAAGGACTTAATGGATGTAGTTTGGGACTATATTTATACAAGAAACATTAAACAGTCTTTCTTTCTTCCTAAATGTCATTCTTTACTTTTTAAATTAAAGGGAAAAGAATGGTTTTTTCATAAACTTTAATGGTAAATTAGGCAAGCAACAGGATATGGGTAGTCTATCTTATAAGGTGTTATGGCTTGGTGGATTTAGCATAAAGAAACTAAAACATTTTTGTTGATAACCTCTAACATCCAAGGGATCCAATTCAATCCATTCTAGTTTATGCTAAGCAAATATTAGTTAATTAGGTTTTAGGAAAAATGCTATCCAGCAGCTTATGAAAGCCAACATACAAATTAAATGGTATCCTTATACTAAAAGGTAGATTAAAATTAATGTAGATAGTGCATTTAAACTTAAACCTAGGATTAGCAAGATATCAAGGTCTTCTTAGGGATAATAGTAGTAAATGGGTTAATTATTTTATAGGAACTTAAGAATCTACTCCTTTTTTGCAACTGAATTGCAAGAAATTCTTTATGGATTAAATTTGGCTTAGTAGATAGGTTATAAATAAATTATGTTATAGTTTAATTCTAAACAACTGGTTAATATTCTCATGGAGATTAGATGTTTAGAAAGTCTCAATGAAATATAGTTATCTCATATATAAGTGCAAATATCTTATAAATTTGGAATGGAAGGTTTTAATCACTTACATTTATAAGGAAGGGAATAGATGTGATGACAGGTTTAACATTTTTAATTTGCAATATGAGCTAGGATTGTAGATTTTATAAAAGCCTCTTACAAGATTGAATACTTTATTGCTTGGTGATACTCTTATGGTTTCTACCCTGCTGGTAGTTAATTTGTAATTTTTTTTCTCTAAGTTTTGACTCTATTTATTTACTAAAACAAATGAAATTAATCTCTTAAATTTTTAACACTTTATATTTAACCCTACTAAAGTTTTAATTAAAATAGAATATTTATCTTTAATTTTAGTCTAAATAGGAATTTATTTATTTTAAATTATTTTGTTAATTTTATTTATACTTTTAACTTGACACTTCCAGCTAGAACATATAATTAACCATCTCAAATTATAAAAAAAACTTGTTAAATTTTTTTAAAAATATAAATTAAAAATTATAAAAGTTGTATTCAATAATTTATAACTAACTTTCAAGTTTTATTAAATTTTTCACATACAAAAAGGTAAAGCCTTCATTACAATAAGAATCTTAATAGTTTTTTTTTTTTTAATTCGAAGGAAGTTGAGCTATTAACATGGAAGGAATGAACCCTAACGTGAAAACTTTAGAATTTTAGTTAATTAAAGTCAAGAGACAAAAAATTAGACCTTCAAAAGGGGTGTTTGACAAATAGCTTCTTGGATAATTTTTAGCTAGTTTGATCAAATTAACTAGTTGACCAGCTAAAAATTATCAATAAGCTATTTCAAATAGTTGTTTCTTCTCAAATAGCTAATTTTAAAAGCATTAGAGTAAGCAACATTTTCAATTAGTTGCTGAATAAATTATATACAAAAATATTGAATTACCCTCGACTAATTTTAGTATTTCCCTATCTACCTTTAACTACTTTCTATACATCCACTGTCTATAATTGTTCCTTTACTTCTTTATCTCTGTACCAATCTTCAAACCCAAGTCTGTAGTGGTTAAGAAGTTAGCCACTTAGACGGAGTGAAGACTGGCAATTCCTATGCTTTGACTATAAAAGAAGTCGAAAGGCATTACTTTTTTTTTAAAAAAAAATCTTCCTTTTTTTTTAAAATGGGACATGCAATTTAAGAGAATACAAAATGTTAAAAGTATAATATTTATTTTTATATAAAAATTAAATAAATATAAATATTAATTTCTTATTAGTAAATTTATTAACTATAAATTTATATTAATTTAATTTTAAAGAAGTATTTAATTTATAATAAATTATAATAATATATTATATATAAAAATTTAATTTACTAAATAATATATTAAATTAAAATAATTAAAATAAAAAATATTTAAATAATTTATAAAATATATTCATACCTTTATATGTCATTTTACGCGTAAATAGTTAATTATAAATAGTTAATTTTACTAAATATTCTTATTCAAGTAGTTAATACAATCAACTAGTTAAATCAGCTGATATAATCAATTATCAGCTAACAGCTAATTGAATCAATTAATTGCTATAGTTATCAACTAATTGTCAAATAAGGCTAAAATCCTTTTCCATATTAGGCGAGTAAACATTATAACCTTATTTATAAGATTAAGATGAATTTATTTAGTTTAGGTTAAAGTTAGGTTTTCACTTGAGTGCATGTAAAAATATGATAAATTATGGTGTTTGATGTTGGAAATGGCTTAAAGAAGGTATCTTAAATTTGTATTCTTGATTTAGCATGGATTGCTAGAGTAATGAATACATAAAAGTGGTATTAATAGCAATATAATGGTGTTTTGAGTTAGAAATCTACAAAAATCAAATGTGTTGTTAACTATAGTTATAAAATCACTTTATGAAAAGCCATAGTTGACTACATAGGTACAAAGTTAGCCTTGGGAAGCCTATAGTCAACTACTTGATTTGAACCTTATTCTTTTGATGTCCGATGTCCTATGTCCTAAAAGTTTATAATCCATTACATAATTGACTACCAACACCTAGATCCTAGTAAAGGCTCTTTATAATCGACTATATAATCAATTATATACTTTTACTTAGGTTAGATACTTAACTATATTATTTATTACTCCTGGTAAATTTCAAAGAATTATGTTATAAAATGAAACTTGAATATATGCACTGAATGGTATTGTGTTTATTAAATATATAATGAATAATGATAGAAATGAAATATATGGCCATGTAAAGAGGTATAAGACAATTGTGAATAAGTTATGTGACCTTGATGAGAAAAGAAAATGTGTCAAGATATAAGAAATATGATAGGAGTGATATGGCATGTGAAAATCGAATTTGATAATCATTTATGAGGGGATAAAGCACACTTAAGAGGCATAAAGATATGATTATGAGGAATAAAATTAATTGATAGTCACAAAAATTTTTTTTGCTTTTCTTATGTATTATTATATTATATTATGTATTATATGATGAAATTATGGCATGAATGAGTATGTATAATTGAATAATGGTATTAATGAACGTGAGTGATTATAAGTGAATGTGATAACGTTAACAAAAATTATGTTAAAATATTTACTTACTAAGCACTAGACTTACCCACTGTATGTTTTCTTTATAGACTTTCAGGATAATCCTTCAATGCTACCTCAAAGTTAAGCTCTTAAAAAATTACCTAGTATAACTTAAGCAACATAAGATATTTTGTTGTAAACATTTTTAAGGGCTTTCATCTATATAGGGTAAAAATGGTAGAAGAATAGTAACTTGTATCTTTTGAGGTTAGTTAACCTAGTTTATTCTCAAGCCTAATGGATTATCATTAAACCTAATGCTTTTTGAAATTTAATTTATGGCTACATAATAAAGATATGGAAATTATTGCTTTATAACATTATCATGATTAGATTGGAAATATACTGTTTAAATGAATTATAAATTGTAATGTGTTATGATAATTAATGTCATGGGCATGCCTAAAATGATGAGATAAGGGTGGATATGATTATATTTGTAGTATTGGATTTGAAAAATTATTTATAAGGGGATAAAAAAGACTTTGAAAGAATAAAAATGTGTTTATAAAGGAATAAGATTAACTAAAAGTCATAAAGGGATTCATTTACTTTCCTATAATTACTAGTTGAATGAATTGCATAAGATGATATGAATGTGAATTAGCTTGTGATGTTAAACTAAAGATTATTCTATTTAGGTGATTTGTATGTGTTTTTGGTTTAGAAGGCTTAATAATGTTATGAGTACTCTACTTATTTCATATATGAATGTTGATAGGAAGTTGATTATTAAATAGTGGAGTAAAGTGCACATTACAAGCAATATAACCCTTTTTTCATAGAAATTTTATAATAATTGTGAGCAGAAAAATATGGTAGTTAAGAATTACTTGTGAACTAAAGAGATTAAGTATGAAACTTGATGATTTATTTAACTATTAGTTTGTCTACTTATTTTAAATTATTCTTAAATTAAATTTAATATTTGTTTCTAATAGATGTACACTTATGATTTTTTACAACTCATTCCTAGTTTATTCTTAACATTTTAAAAATTAAGAAGAATTATCAAACTATAATACTTTCATAAAGGTTTTAGGCAAAAATTTGAGAGAATTTGATAGTTAGGATTCAAATTGATTATAACTATATCGAGAAGGTTATTACGTTTTTTCTTCTATTTAGTTTCATGTATGTTGTTTGGTATCTATATATCTAGTCACTTTGCATTTTAGGAAGAATGACCTTCTTAAGAATTTGAAATTAAAGAAAATTCTATCACTTTATTTATTTATTCTTTTTTAAAATTTATGTTGCATACTAGTGTTTACAAAAAATAAAGGTATTTCCATGAAGTCAGAGCCTACATAGTTTGTTAATAAGCCTAGAGGAAATTGGTTAATAGGCTTTATGTTGATCATGATTAAGTTAGGTTATGACAATAATGCTATACTATGAATATCTACTTATAATATGAATAAATGAGGTTATTCCTAATCACAACAAGGATCATAAATTGATTACAAGTATTATTGAATCTATAGATTAATCTATTGCTTTGATTTCAAAACTGATTATGACGTTATTATAACTTGAATTAGGTTTTCTCTCCCCTAGAAAGTTATAACCTCACTTATTAAATTTCCAATGGTTTAAGCTTTATGCAATTTAGAGGTTAATAACTCAAATTATGGCTTAAAAACCAAAATGGGTTTAATGCAATCTAGACTTACAACTTTTTAAGTTTGTTTTCTCATTCAAAATAACATAGTTGCACTTATTTTTTTTCATGAAATTTTTAAGTTTGGGCTTAACTAATAATTGGGCTTGTATTTGCATAAATTAGCTCTAAATTGACCTAAACCCTAAACTATTTTTGTACAAGCAATAATGAAGACATAATTCTTTCCAACATCTTAGCTAATTTTGAGCTATGAAATATCAGAATTAGGTTTTAGTATATTTAAAACTATTGTAGGTATTTATCTAAACTTTTATACTATATAAAGATCATCCCAAATTGAGATTTAGAATTCCAAATGTCGTTAAAATATTAAAACAACCTTAAATTGTATAATTTAATTGAATTAGTTCTTTACATTCCAAAAATCTGATCTTATCTTCAAACAATATAAATATGATTAAATAAGACATATGAATATAGTAAAAGATTAAATGTAGGAAAAAAATAAGTAAATAATAAATCATCATTATTGATCTAAGGAGTTATGGAAAATCAGGTTAATAAAAAATTAAAGGGAGGGTAGTTAATGTTCAAACCTATTCATATAAGAATAAGTTTTAAGGATTGGAAAAAGAAATCACGGTGCAAAAGTAGCAATAAATAATATGAATGAATCTAATATAGTGAAACCCTTACTCTTTTTAAGGTTCTAAATTATGTTACCAACCATAATTTAAAAAAAAAATACCTACATCCCTTTTATAACCTATCATTTACTATTATCATCTATTACAATATTTATCATTACCATTACCATGCTATCATTAAATCTGTAATCACCGCCACCTTCACCCTTTCATTACTATTAGAATCGAAAATTTTATAATGATATCTATCCTTAACTAATAAATCAAATAATAAGAAAGAGAATTATAAATAGCGTAATTTCATTCCTTTTTTTATCTTTGGGCGAATCAAACAATTAAAAATAATAAGTTTCCTTTCTTTACATACTTTATTTAATTTTATTCTTTTTCTGTTTTCATAAATTAAACCAAATATCTTCTTAATTAATTAAGAAAGTATGTTAGTATTAAGTAAAGGAAATATAAATTATATAATACATAAAATTTTAAGAATATAGTCATTTTTTATTAATTTAATATTTATAGTTAAATACATTTGATGCAATTAAGAATTATAGTATAATTTTAAAGGGATTTGTAAGAGACTATATAGATGGGGTTAAAGTTTTTTTTGTAGAGAACTATGCCTTATTAGTCCATATCAAAGCACACATATGGTTACTCAATGCATCCATAATTGTTTATAAGATTCAATCCAATAGCTAACTTTTACTAATTTCGATATCCTTATAGTGACCTTTATGTTGTCCAGAACTTGATAAATATTGCTAATACAATAGCATTTCCTATCCTACCTTGTCATAGAGGTTGTCACTATCCAAAGAAAGTCAGACGTTAAATCTAGTTTTTTCCCTGACAAATAAACTAGAATTCCAATGGAAATTAGTGGAAAAGTGAAGAAAAATGCCACAAGAAGAAAAAGAGGAAGCTTAAAGAAAAGGGCCATTTGAATATTTGTGAATCCAATTCCTTGTAGGAAGGATTAGATAATATTTAAAGAAAGGAAAATACTCTCTGTATGTTGGAACTAGTGCTTTTATATTGTTGGTTATTATTCTCAAGGACTTAGCTATTGAGGTAACATGCTTCTTTCACTTTCATTTGTTTTTTATTTCAATTCTATGATAACTTATCTTTGATTAGTGCATTTTAAGTGAAATTATCATCTTTTATATGCCATATTAGAATTTATGTTGCAAGAAACTATTCTGCTTAGCAATGAACATAAAAATGTATTATATGATACTATTCTTAATTTTTGTATTGAATTCAATTGTTTAAATTTGTATTTAAACTTAAGACATTAGGAGTTGAGCTTGTTAAATTGTAACCCCATTTTCCTTTTTTTTGGTGTAAATGATTGTTCTTGTAGGTTTAAATACTAGTACTATTCACTAAAAATTTAGCTTTGTTACTAATTTCAAGAAATGATGGATTATGTTTTGTTTATGGTTTTGGCTTGGTGAGGTTTTTATATAGATGTAAGTTTTGAAATTGGCTGGCTATGCATATCAGAATAATGAAAAAAAGGATAATCCTAAGGCATGTTTTGTTGGCAATAAGCAAAAATAAGGAATTTGGGAAGTCGTTTGCTAGTGTCATAATTACACATGGTGGTATTCTCTCTAACATCAATCTTGTTTTATTACCAAAGAAGACTTAGGCTACTAAAGAGCCTAAGCCTTTATCTAAGTCCATGAAGTTTCCAAAAATGGTTTGATGCTATTGATTTCTTTTATTTTTATATATATTATTAGTTAGGCTTATGTTGTAATAAGAGAATTTGATGCATTTTAAACACTATATGATCCTATTGTCCTTAGGATTTTACATTAATGAATGAAAACAACTTGCTTTTAGTCATTATGAGATGAGAAGTTAAAGTTGGACACTTTCTTTTTGGTTTGTATTGCGAATCAATTATTTAGACATATGCAATCTCAACATTGATATCTATGATTCCTTGAGCACAATGTTTTAGGTTTGGCTTAAAAATTTATTATTAGTGATATCAAGTATTCTATTTGCTTGATCAGCTACAATTTCTTCTTTATTGTAAAAGTTTTGCCCAAAAAAAAAGTAGGGAAATGGTAAGTTTTTAGAGTTATATTTTCTTAAAGGTTGAGTCTTTTATTTTTAAGTTAAATTTCATTTACTCTTTTTGAGGTTGAGATGTAATTTATTAATTTTCCTTTTATTTTCAAAAACTTTCTAAATCTGCTCTTATAAATAACTACAGTTAATTTTAAATATTAATTTTTCCCTTTAAATTTTGTAATGTCATATTTGAGAATTAGGAATTCTAAAGAAACATTAAATAATAGCTAAATTGGCAAATATTGAGTGAAGATGATGGACTTAGATTGAAAAGTAAAAAATTGGCAATTTACATATGGATGACATCATACTTATTACTAATTAAAATATCATTTTTAGGATAATAATTTTTAGGAATGTCATTAAGTTTAAATTAATTTAAAAGATATTTATTTTATGAATGTTAAAGTATTTATGCATTTTTAGGAATCTCATTAAATTTTTAAAAAATTGTTATTAGTTACATGGGCTAATATTTGTTGACTAATAGTGATATGTGATAGTGATTTGATGCGATAAATGATGATAATATTAAAGCATAAATAAAATATCTTTTTGTATGATTGAAAATGGTGACCAGTTACAATATATTTGGTTAAATAAAATGATAATGAAAATAAGAATAAAATGAAATGACCATTCTATAATTATATTTGATATAATAATGAATATAATGGGTACTTTATTCTATTTTTATGTTTGGTAAAATAAAATTTTATTGGAATAGAATGGGAAAAAAGCTATTAATGATTATAATACTCCAAAATTAAAAGTAAAAAAGTATAAAAAGTAGTACATTTTTATATGAAAAATGATAATGTTAATTTTATTTATTTATAATTTTTTATGTTTAAATATATAAATAATTGGTATTAAATTGATTAATTTATATATTAAATTATTAAAATGATTTTAATTTAATATTATATTACATTAAATTGAATTAAAAATATTAATAGATATGTTATATTTATTTATATTATAATTGTAATATTATTAAAAATATTATACATTATTAGAAGAAAATATGAATGGCTTGATGTTTATTTTATATCGATTAATATTGTATGTAGTTTAAAAAAATAAATATAACATCTTTGACAAGAAGTTTGAAATATTTGTTTAATTTAAAATAATTCAGCTCTCATAATAAAAGTAATAAATTTTTTTAAAAAAATGTGCAAAGCTCCATCTACATTATCATATATAAGAAAAGATAATTTTAAAAATCTAATAAGGATAATATTGTTAATAGTTCAATTTAAAAATGAGGAAATGCATAACTTCATCACTTTTGTTATGGAATTTATATTCCATCATTTGATCCAATGCCTATTCCCTACGGAATGAGAATTTTCATTCGATAATATTTACTAAACATACTTTAAGCTAATTTTGTTCATTTTTATTTCATTTCATCCAATCAAATGTATTCTTAATGTAGGCTGAAAGTGATATGTGATATGTGATATTGATATGATTTAAGATGATAAAAGATACCGATAATATTAAGTCATTAAAATGAAGTTAGTTAAAATATCATTTTATTTGATTAAAACAAGCATCAACAAACAAATGATTAAAAGAAGGGTAAAATGCAACAAATTTTCTTGAACTTAAGATCATGTATAAAAAAATCCACTAAATTTAAAAAAGGTATAATTTGTCCCCTAAATTTTATCTCTTGTGCAAATAAAATCTTCCAACCAAGTAATATTTAGAAATTGTTTGATTCACAGAAGTAATATAAGAAATATAACATCTCAGAAAGTAGAAAATTCTTAAATTTTTTGGTTAACTTTAATTAGTAAGATGAAGGAATTAGAACTTTCCATAAATCATTTGAAATTGCTTATCTATGTCCTCTTGATAAGAAAAACTTCCTGATAAATAGAAATACAAACTATTCTTACTTAATTTAGCAAATGATTATATTAATATTTTATTCTCACATTTTAAAAATTATAATAAATATAATTTATTAAATATATAAAATATAATTATTTTATTAATTATATAATAAATAGAACATAAATATTAAATATTAAATGTTAAAATTATAAATATTATATCATAAATAAAATTATAATATAAATTTAATTCAAAATTGAATTATATTTATTATATATATTATATTATTTACTATTTAAATATTCAATTGTAAAAATAAAAAAATTTGCATTTCTTATCCATTTTATATATATTTAATATAATTAGTTATGTATTATGTTAATTATTTAACTAATATCTTTTATTCATTTGAAATATATATTTTTATTTATTTCAATTATATTTCATTATAATTATATTAAGATAAATTAAGATATATATATATATATAAGGAATTGTTAACCTCCACATCTATACGTGGAAGTTAGCAATTTTCACTTGTCCATTTGGACGAAAAAACTATGCAACTAATTTAAAAATAATAAGGGATATTATAATTAATTTGTTGCCATCATTAACTACTTCCATTAATAAATACATTTATTATAGAAATAAGAATGAATGAGTAAAGTTAACTTAAATGCACTTATTGAAAGTTGTCGGTATTAATGGTAAATTAAATATAACATTTATTATTATTAAATTAGTAGCATAATTTTTTTATCAAAATAAAAGAACAAAGATTGCTAATTTTCACACATGGACATGGAGGTTAACAATCCTCATATATATATGTATATATAAAACAACTTGATTTTTTTTACAAGTCTATTTTACTTTTTTATATTAAATTAAAAAAGAAATTACAAATTCTAAAAAATTATGATTGAAAAGAGATTAGAAATATAGTTTTAAAAATAATTAGAAATAATTAAAATTAATCAATTTTTCTTATTTTTACACTGTAAATTGAAAAGTATATTAGCCATTTTAAGCCTATTTCATAAGAAGTTTAGAGATAAACTAAACAAAATGCAAAAAGTTAATTCATGAAAAATATCAAATTTTTTTGGAGCTATTTGATTCACACGGAAGATAATTTTTCATTGAAAATTGAACTTTCTAGGAAACATTTTTTGTATGAACTTCTTGAAAAGTACTTAATATTTTTTCATTGACATTGGAGAAGTGATACTTTTTAAGAAGTAACATCCAATATTTTATTTAATTTAATTTTAAATTTTTTAGGAAGTATTAATAAAATAATTATTTTATCTTCAATATTAGTATAACATAAATTAATAATTTTAGCAATTATTAATTAAATTTAACAAATATAATTTTATTTTTGTATCCATAAATAACATATAAGGTGAAACCTATTCCCCTATTTTATACAAAGTAAAATTTTTTAAGAAATCTTATTTTCTTTAATTTGTTAAATATTAATCAATCAAACAATTTATCTCTTTTTTATTTCTCAAGAAATAGGACTCTAAGCATTACCTCAAACTTTAGCCAAACAACCTAAGGAGTTATGGAAAATCAGGTTAATAACAATTTGAAGGGAGGGTAGTTAATGATCAAACCTATTCATACAAGAATAAGTTTTAAGGATTGGAAAGAGAAATCATGGTGCAAAAGTAGTAATAAATAATATGAATGAATCTAATATAATGAAATCCTTACTCTTTTTAAGGTTCTAAATTACGTTACCAACTATAATTTTTTTTAAAAAAAAAACTTCCTATGCCCCTTTTATAACCTATTATTCACTATTATCATCTATTGTAATATTTATCATTATTATTACCATGCTATCATTAAATTTGTAATCATCGTCACCTTCACCCTTTCATTACTGCTAGAATAAAAAATTTTATAATGATATCTGTCCTTAGCTAATGAATCAAATAATAATAAACAGAATTATAAATAGTGTAATTTCATTCCTTTCTAATCTTTGAGTGAATTAAACAATTAAAAATAATAAGTTTCCTTTCTTTACATACTTTATTTAACTTTATTCCTTTTCTATTTTCACCAATTAAACTAACTATCTTCTTAATTAATCAAGAAAGTATGTTAGTATTAAGTAAAGGAAATATAAATTATATCATGCCTCAAAGTTTAAGAATATATTCATATTTTTTTATTAATTTAATATTTATAGTTAAATATATTTGATACAATTAAGAATTATAGTATAGTTTTAAAGGAATTTGTAAGAGACCATGTAGATGGGGTTAAAGTTTTTTGTAGAGAATTGTGCCTTATTAGTCTTTATCAAAGCACACATATGGTTACTCAATACATCCATAACCATTTATAAGATTCAATCCAACAGCCAACATATATATATATATATATATATATATATATATATATATATATATATATATATATATATATATATATATATATAAGAAATTGTTAACCTCCACATCTATAAGTGAAAGTTAACAATTTTCACTTGTCCATTTAGATGGAAAAACCATGAAAGTAATTTAAAAATAATAAAGAGTATTATAATTAATTTGTTGTCACCATTAACTACTTCCATCAATAAATGTATTTATTATAGAAATAAGAATGAATGAGTAAAGTTAACTTAAATGCACTAATTGAAAGTGTTTGGATTGATGGTAAATTAAATATAATAATCTTTATTATTTTATTATTATTAAATTAGTAGCATAGTTTTTTTTATCAAAATAAAAGAGCAAAGATTGCTAACTTTAACATATAGACATGGCAGTTAGCAATCCTCATATATATATATATATATATATATATGTATGTATATACAAAATAGTAGTAAATTAAAAAGAAATTATAAATTCTAAAAAATTATGATAAAAAAGAGATTAGAAATATAGTTTTAAAAATAATTAGAAATAATTAAAATTTATCAATTTATCTTATTTTTACATTAGAAATTGAAAAGTATATTAACCATTATAATCCTATTTCATAAGAAGTTTAGAGATAAACTAAACAAAATGCAAAAAGTTAATTCATGGAAAGTATCAAATTTTTTAAAAGTTGTTTGGTTCACACGGAAGATAATTTCCTATTGGAAATTGAACTTTTTAGGAAATATTTTCTATGTGAATTTCTTGAAAAATACTTAATATTTTTTTATTGATACTGAAAAAGCGATACTTTTTAGGAAGTAACATCCTATATTTTATTTGATTTAATTTTAAATTTTTTAAAAAGTATTAACAAAATAATTATTTTATCTTCAATATTAGATAACATAAATTAATAATTTTAACAATTATTAATTAAATTTAATAAATATAATTTTATTTTTATATTTATAAATAACATATAAGGTGAAACATATTCCCATGTTTTATAGAAAGTAAAATTTTTTAAGAAATTATATTTTCTTCAATTTGTTAAATAATGACCAATCAAATAATTTACCTTTTCTTTATTTCTCAGGAAATAGGACTTTAAGCACTTCCTTAAACTTTAGCCAAACAACCTATGCTATTGTTGTTAATCAAATGACCTTTTAGTATCAAGTAAATAACTTTAAGCACTTTTGAAAAAGTTTACTAAGAAATTTACTTTCTAAAAAATTTAACTTCTTATAAGAATTTATTTTTTATGTAAATTAAATGACTTTTAAATTTTGTTAAATTTTTAGATATTCCATCAAATATGAAAGAAAAGGGAAAAGAAATATCCTTTTCTTCTTCCACCATAGCCAATTCAAATTCTCTTATTGAAAAAAATTCATTCTCTTAAGTCTCAATTCTTATCTAAAATTAATTCTAACAAAAAAAATTTGATTGAACATATAAACCATTTTTAATAATCTAAACTTAATGCATTTATGATTTATTATTTTAATCTATTTGATGCTATCATAAAAACTTCATGAATAGTAAAAATATAGATCTATAGAAAAGACAATTTCAAACCTTCATAAGATCGAATGCATTATTATTAGGTGTTGGGTTAGCCATAAAGTACTTAAGTAGTTTGCCGGAGGTTATAAGTTAAACTTCATTACCATCAATATATAAAAAGAATTGAATGCATTTAATTTACGTCATGGCATTAATTTATTTTTTAGCTAGTGCTTGTCTTTATTTTATAGAAGTAGCTAATAGATGATAATTAATAAGTTAATTCATTGTATAAAAAGTATTTTATAAAATTAATTATTAAATTAGTCAAAAATATAAAATAATATAAAAGACATGTTAATGTTATTAAATATATATTAAATTAATTTATATTTATTTAAGGATTAAATTGTTTTAATATAATTAAGATGTTTAAAATAAATATATCATTACCTAAAATTTAATTAATTATATTTTATTACTTACAAAATTTTTATTTAATTATTATTAATAATAAAAAATAATTAATTATATTTTATGATATTATATATTTATTTACATGCATATTTTTATATACTTATAATTCAAAATAAGAATACAATGAACTAAAAATTGAATGATATCATGTATTTATTTGTTTACTTCTTTATTTTTATTTAATTATTTATACTAAAAATTTAATATTATATATTTGTTTACTTATTTATTTATTATTTAAAACAATAACATAATTATTTATTAAAGACAGAGGTTGTAAATTGATAAAAAATGGATAAATTTGAAAATTTTTGAAAACCTTCTAGCTTATGAATTGTAAATTACCTAAAATAATTTATTAAATAAAAACTTATTTTTTAATAAATTAATATGTAAAATATTTTTAGATACTAGTTTATAAGTTGCACAAAAGGGAGTATTGCCTTTTTCCATTCATTTTTATTATTGCCTAAATTTAAATTCAAAACATTGCTTGTTACATATAGATTAATTAATATTCTCTTCATTTCTATTTATTTGTCATAATTAACTAATTTTTCATATATATTAAGAAAATAGTTTAATTTATTTATTTTTAGTAAATTTTTCAAAATTATCTTTTATACATAAAATCTAAGATAGTTGAAAATAGAGATATAAATATAATAGAATAAATGCAAATGAATAAATGCAAATGAATTAATTGCATAGAATAATAAAATATTTTTTAATAAAAAATATTTAATATTTTATTAAAATTGTAAAGCAATAGATAAAAAATATTTTTTTAAAATATGATAAATAAAAAGAAATAAATGGAATAGTTTGTAATACAATTTTTTTTATTAAAAAATTAAGTACTTATTTGATATAAGGTGAATTCTAAGGTACTTATAGGAATTTGATATTCAAGATGATATGATAAAATATAAATTACTGAATGAGATTATAAAATCATTATCTGAATAAGATTATTAAATTATTATTAAAATTTTTATAATTTTATTTATTAATTTATATTTTATCACATCACTTTAATTATTAAATCCCTACAGACACTTAAGCACCTTGATATAAAGTTCTATCCTTTTTGGTGTTTGAACTATTTGATTGCGCGGTGTTCACGATGATTCCAAAAATGGAGAAGCAAAAGTGAGCGTTGACTTTACGGAATGTGTGAGGAGCTCTTTGTTTTCCAAATAGGATGCCAACAAAGCAAAAGAAAAGTAAATTATGGGTAATAAAAGGGCAAGATAGTGGGGATTTAGAGGGCCCTCGCGTATTTCTACGAGCGTGGCCGGACACGTTTTTTATTTTAATTTAAAGATAAAATGAAGATAATCTTCTTCTCTTACGCAGGTGGTAACAGATCAAAAGTCTGCAGGCCAACCGAATCTACCAATGGGCTATGTGGATTGAATTTTAAAATTTAAGCCCGTTAACGGATTGGCTCATGCGGGTTGCAAACCAAACGGACTGCACCGTTCTCCGAACGGCGCATGAGCTAATTCATTTTTTTAAAATTATATTTAATAATTTAAATAATATTTATATTTAAAAATAATTTATTAGATATTTTTATATTATAATTTAATAAAAAATATAATTTAATTATTAAAAATTTAAATAAAAATATTTAAAATAATTAAATATAATAAAAATAAAAATAATGAACATAAAAAAATTTATAAATATAAAAATATAATAAATAATATAAGATGAAATACAAATTAAAATATAAAAAAATAAGAAAAAAATAAGTCGGCATGTAGACCAATTCAATGAGCTTGCAGATCATGCCCAATAGAATTTCGGCTTAATCCAATTTAGTCCAGTTTAATAAATATCCCTAGTGAAGGGGATACCAATTTGATGGGGGTGTAAATTGTTTATAGTTGGAATATTTTATTTACACTGTATTTAGAAATTAAAGGTTAAGTTATAACTTTTTAAAAGTTAAGGAATTTTTTTGCACATCTGTATATCTTTTGTATAAAAGTATACAAACCGCACTCTTTTTTTTTTTTTTTTCTGAAAATACAATGACTGTCCCCAGGCTGTGGCAGTCCCCCCCTTTCGCACATGCCCCCCCAGTATTCAGTTTAGCCCAACCTATCTCCGGCTTTTCCCATTTCGTCCCTGCTGATTTTTCCTTCTGTTTAAATCGGCTGCTTCTAACATTCGGGTACCAGTAATGAAATCCTGGACTTGCCTCCTTATAAACAAGATCACTAATCTGGTCATTAGCCGAAAATTTTGTACTTTCTTTTTTATTCAAATTTTAAATGAAAATTGCCACGTTGCTTCCTTGTGTGAAAGCAATTCCGGCCTCTTGCCTTTCACAGGGCATCAGGCGAAAAGTTCTATTTTTTATTTTTTATTTTTTATTTTTTGAAATAATTAATATAAGAATTATGCATTGTGAGTTTTCATTTTTTATTCTTTAATAATTAATATGTGTTAATTTTTTACTATTAATAAAGGTAAATTCATTTCCCTCGTTATTTTAAAAAAAATATAATTCATTAATAATAAAAAAATCTAATTCAAGCCATCATTTAATAAAATGATATAAGAATTGTGGCTTATGAATATTAAATTTTGTTTTATTCTTCATAAAAATAAATATGTTTAGAATTATTTTATAACATTTATTTTGATATACTTTATTATTAATATTATATTATATTAATTAAGATTATAGTAACTAAAATAAATCCAATAAACTATAAAAAGTATAAAAAAAAAATTAAATTAAATTGATTAAATTAAAGCACAAGTTAAAAAATAAGGAGAAAAGTAAGCTGATGTTCTAAATTGACAATGTGGAAAAAGAATTAAAATAAATTAATTTAGTTAGGATGTGTATATATTAGATATTTTAAATTTTTTATTATTATGACCTACTTGAATAAGAAGGTGATGGACTACATTTTGGCTAACAAAATGATTAGAAACCTTTAAATTTTAGTATGTTTTTCATCTTTCTCACTTCAAACAAAAATCAATTCTAAAATTTTCTTTTGCCATTGGATCAAACATATTTACATGTTGTTCATTTTAATAGTTGGATAAATTCTTTTAGGTTAAATTGCACTTTTGGTACCTATAGTTTCAACTTATTTTAATTTGAGTACTTGTGATTTAAAAATTTTGAATTGAGTGCCTATAATTTCAAATAGGTTTTAATTAGGTACCTTCTATCAAACTCCTTGGAAATCTTCTCTAGCTATGGCTAAAATGGCCTTTAAATTTCCTCATTGGATTTTACTTACAATCCATGTTGGAAATTATCCCAATATTAACTATGTAGCATGCTTCTCCTATTTGAACTCCCAAATTTGCTTTAATAGCAACCTTTTCTTGTTCATGCTCGAACTATTGTTGGAAAGATAAAAATGGGGGAGTTTTCTATCACTTGGAGGAGTAATAACATGATACATCAAGCTTAAGTTGAAAGCCTAGGTGAATATGCTATTGTAGCGATACATAGCTTCTTTTAATCTCAAAAACTCAAACCAATTTTAAGAGAAAAATTTTAAAGTGGAAAAACTACAAGGTTACCTTTTTTTGGGTCAATTCTTGTTAGTTTGTTATCCATTTTTGTTTTGAAATTGAGTGATAGTTTATATTGATTGAATAATAGTGTGTTTTGATTCATGCAGTTAGAAAGCTATTGTGGATATTTTGAGTGGGTGGATGAAGTAATTAATGATTGAGACAAAATTAATTCTAGAGCAAAACGTCATGATTAAATATTTGGAGAGGACTATGGAGACCATGAAGTTTTTGCTACTATTTTCTTAGCTTATATTGTTTGTAGTTTGGTATAAGCAAGTGTGCAAGGTTGATTTAGTTCTTGTAAGGTGGAATGTTTAAAGAATTGGTGATACCATAGTATAGGGAAACTGGGTAAAGGAAAATAAGTTGCTTATAGCTTTGATTTTATATGGATGTTTGTTGTAATTATTTTGTAAGGGTATTAATTCTTTGTATGACTCTAGATTTTAATGGAAATTAGTATTTCCACTGTCTCAGGCTTATCTAAGTTGTTGTTTTTAGGGTAGAAAATTTGGGGATTGAAATAGGATGTTTATGTTTGTAGCAAGATCAGTTACACAGTCTTAATATTAAATCCAACTTGGAAATTTAAAAGGTTTATATTAGGGTCAATTCCAATGTGGACATTTGAGTAAAATCCAACATAGAAATTTAAAAGCTACATCAATGACAATTGGATAAAATTTAATAGGAATTTGATGATAGGTACCTAATCAGAAACTATTTAAAACTATAGATATCCAATTCAAAATTTATAAATTATAAGTACCTAGATAAAAAAAAAGTTGAAGTTATAAGCATCCAAAGTGCAATTTAACCATTTTTTTAGTGTCTTGTGGTATTAAAAATAAATCCACATGTTTCAATATTTAATCAAGTAATTTAATAATCATTACATATTGATGTCAATTGATATTAAGCCATTGAGGTTGATAAAGTATTGAGATAATATATGTACTCTTGTTTTTTAATTGAAGCGCATATATATATTATTTTAAATGTAAAGATATTTAATATATAAATACAAACCCTCAAATACTTTTAAGATTTCTAGAACTTATTTATCAACTAAAATATAATCAAAGAAGTTGTAACAAAAGAAACTAAACTAATTTCTATATCATTGAATAATATATTATCCATTTTTCATTTGTTTCTATTTCACTTAAACAATTGCATAATTTCATGAATATAATATATTACCATGTTTGAAAATTGATAATATATTATAACTTTACTTCTTGGTCCATTGTAATAAAATTTTTTTAATTAATTTATCTCTCTCTTTCCTATAGTGTCTCTATTATTTTGGTCTAAAAAATTATTTGCTTGTAATATAGCAAAAATGGAATGGGTATACAATAACAGATGGGACAAAGGGTGCTAATTCATATGTCATATATTTGAAAAGAATATGTCATTATAAAAAATCCTGCCTATTTTATTTCTCTTTTTCCATTATTACATTTTTTTATCTATTTAATCACTTTCTTTCCTTTAATCTCTCCATTGTTTTATTTTAGAAATTATTTTCCTAGAAATTAGTGAAAATAACATCAATATCTATTAAGAGGTATGACTTAGAGCACTGATTTAAATGATATATATTTAAAGATGGTGTCATTATAAAGGTATTCTACCTAATTTATTTCTCTCTTTCCTATAATTTCTTCATTATTTTATTCTAAACAAATATTTTCATAAAAATTAACAAAAAATGACATGGGTATGTATTAAAAGGTGTGACTTATAACATTGATTTATATGATATATATTTAAATACGATATCATTATAAAAAAAATTTACCTAATTTTTATTCATTGTTATATATTTCCATTTTTTTTATCTTGAATCTCTTCAACTTTTTTTTGTTAAAAAAATTAAAGACATAATTTTATCTCAAAGATTAAATTTTATTAGTATAACAAAAAAATATATTTTTCTTAAATTTATATCATTAACTTTTTTCAAAAATGGAGAGGTCTATTTTTTTTTATAAATTTAACACTATTGTACTTCTATTATGTAAACTCTTTCAAATTATAGAAAGTTAAAATATGTTAATATTATTAGGTGATTGAAAGGTGATCAATCATAAATTAAACAAACAATAGTGGCATACGATGGAGGGAAGCTTCCAACACTATATTCATTAAAAAAATTGGCCCATTTCAATTTTGAAATTTGATCTCCATTCATTTGTATGGGTAAATTATTATATAATCATCTCCCTTTAGTTTAAATACATAATATTCCTTTTGTAAATTAAATGCAAAATATTTTTAATATGGTTATTTTTAGAGACAAAAAAGTGGAGTCTATTCTCTCTAATTAGCATTCTATAATAATATAGATTATTCGTAAAATTATCATTAAAGTAGTTTGCTTAGTGATATAAATTTATTTTTTCATTTTAGAGATTATGAGTTCGATATAACAAGGCGACTATCAAGAAAAGAAAACCTTTTTTATTTTATGTGCAGCTATTTTATATTTGAAGTAATAAGAAATTATTGTTTAGCTCAATAGTCTTCAAAATACATACGAGATATATCCGTTTATTCAGGAAAATGAAAAGTGGATATCAAACCCATTGATCTCCTTTATATAATAGTATAGACATAGATGATTCATAAATTTGTCACTAAAATGGTTTGCTTAATGGTATAGATTTATTATTTTATTCTAGAGGTCTTGAGTTTGATGTAACAGGGCAGCTATTAAGAAGAGTTTTTTTCTTCTTCATCTTATGTTTATAAAAATTACTATCTAGCCCTATGGTAAATACATGAGAGTTATACTTGGTTATTTGACAAAATGAAAAGTAGATATTAGAAACATCAATCTCTTATATATAGCAGTATAAATTATAACACATGATATGTAATTCTATTATAGACAAAAACTTAAATCATGGATTGAGTTCCCTCTAAAGCATCTAAAGTACAAGATATGCTTTAGAGGATAAAATGCTACATTATAATTTTTGATGAGAAAATTACAGGAATAAGTGATTACAAATTTGGAAATTATTATTTTTAACTAATTGTTATTCATTAAATTTTGAGCCCTTGATTTTATCATCAAGAATTATGATGATAGACTTTACCCTAATTAAATCTTAAACTTTAAAAGAGTTCAATTCCTAAATCATTATAATTATAACTTGTCAAATATATTTTTATAAATTTAAATGTCTAATTAATTTCTTTATTAAATACTTAATTTAATATCAAATTTTATTTTCTAATCTTATGCATTGCATGGGGTAAAATTAGTGACATTAATGTTATGTTTAATACGATGAAATAAAATGCGAATATAAATGAGAAAGAAAGTAAAAATGAAATAACTATTTCATAATTATGTTTAGTATCACAAGGAATGATATAGGTGTTTTATTCCATTTTTAAGTTTGATACAACAAGATAATGTAAAAATGGAATAAAAAAAATTAATGATAATAATATTTTTATTAAAAATAATAAATATCTTATTAAATAATTTAATATTATTAAAATATGTGATATGATCAATGATAAAAATTATTGCAATTTAAATTTTATCATCAATATTATAATTAACAAAAATTTTCTATGATAAAAGCATAAAAAATTTAATTTATTAAATTTTTATATTAAATATTTTTATAAAGAATGAAAAAATATCATATTTTAAATTTTATTATTAAAAATATAATTATAAAAAATTTTAATAGAGAAATATTCAAAAATTAATATTTTTATTATATATTAACAATGAATGATACTAAAATATATGAAATGTAAGATATGTGTATAAAAAGGTTATTCTATAAATGATGAAATGATCTATTAAATCAATTTTGCTATGAAATGAAAATATTATCACTTAATGAAATGATCATTTCCTGGAGAATAGGTATTTCTATTACGTAGTGTATATCAGACAAATTTTTTGACAATTTTCTTTTCCATTCTATCCAACTAGATATACTCTAAGATCAAGGGGTTTGTTATATTTTACCTTTAAAATAGTATAATGCTTCGATTCTTTTTTCTTTTCATTTAAGGTTGTTTCATATTTAATTTTCAAGGTGATATTTTAAGATTTTTACTTTTTGACAGATTAACAGATGAAATTAAGGATTTAAGCTACAATTTTGATTTTTATGATAGGATAAGCCAATTACATTTATAGCAACTCTCCCATCTTATCCACAAACCATAAGTAAGTAGATAATCTACTAATTATCCCTTAAATAATGTGATTTGCATAATATGACTAGAATAGATTATTTTTGGAAACTTTGATTACTAAGTAATGATTTATTGTTGTGCATGGTGAGAATTATGATGTGTTGAAGTAGTATTATAACATGAATAATAAGCAGATTAGAGTTTATTGAGACAGGCAAAATGGTTGACGATTGTATAGTTATATTTGTTTATTTAAGCAGTAATTTTGTAAAAGAATGTGGAAATTCCAAATTATAATCAAATACCATAATCAAATATGAACCTTTGATGTGGCTAGCTTAACTTTTGACTTCAAATAATCGAATGCAGCATTCAAGTATGACAAAAGGAACTCTTATAACTATACCTAGTTATTGTATTCTAATACCTAGATTACTTGTAGCCTCAAGCAACTCTAGATGTCTATTGGACTCTTATACTTAAGTATCTTACTCAAACATTTCCTAATTTCTTACTAAGGTGAATTTACGAATTCTCCAAAGATAATATTAGTTATACAAAATTCTAAAGTAAATGGAGCAACCCTTAATTGTGAACTATATGTATGTGATGAACATAGAAATCTCTATTATTGTATTTATCCGCTAATTTCAAATATGAATAATGTTACAATAAATCTCTATTGAAAATGTAATATTAAAAATTATTATTATTATTATTATTATTATTATTATTATTATTGTATCTATCTGCTAATTTCAAATATGAAAAATGTTACAATAAATCTCTATTGAAAATGTAATATTAAGAATGGACACGAGATTGGAGGTAGACAATGAAATGAATTGAAAAACAATATTATCTGTGTGAGGAATTAAAGGGACTAGAGGAACAAAGAGGAATTAGTGAAAGAATAAGGTTACCAGGAGGCATAAGACAGATTAACTGTTTTCTCTCTTCTATTTAAGGTTGTAAATGTATAAATCATTATGATATGGTAAATTATGTGTATACTAAGATGAACATTTTGTTGTATAACCATTTATCAAGTAAAT
Organism: Sindora glabra; assembly: GCA_020226215.1. Taxonomy (NCBI): domain Eukaryota; kingdom Viridiplantae; phylum Streptophyta; class Magnoliopsida; order Fabales; family Fabaceae; genus Sindora; species Sindora glabra. The sequence goes on from CM035235.1 coordinate 1,137,877, forward strand.
TATCTACTTATTGAATTCATAATTGTTTTATTTTAAAACATTTTATAGATGTGTGTCGTGCAGCTCCTCAACTATCACTGGAAAACAAAGAGGAGAGTTTTCCTGAAATTTCTTTCTCTGTAGCCATAATTTTGTTAGAAAAAAGATGGGAGGGTGATATAATTGTGTAGCTAGTTTTGTACATATTACTATGTAAATTTGAAGTTGAATGTTTAAGAAAAGTACAAAAATCGTTAATTAAATTAATCAATCTATTAATATTCAATATCGTAATACCAAAATAGAATAGTAGTCTTGAAAAAACTAAAAAATAAGTTCCACTTTGGTCAGAGTCAGGAAGGTTGTGACACATCACTATCTCTAATAATTCAAGCTCTTTCCCATTTTTTCACACGGGCAAAAGAAAACAAACAACAAATTGCAGACCATCAATTACTCTTCCAAAATAGATTTCATAAAGAATATGGAATCCTTTTAGAACTTGACAGATTAATTCTCCATTACATTGCTGAAAATTAAATGCAAATTCAGTTTTAACACTACTCCGATTTTCTTCCAATCAACTCATCTACTGAAACCCCAAATAATATGCATCTGTCACCCATTATGTGCGTAAAGGACACGAATATTTCGGCCATCCAATAATTGAGCACGATCAAAACAGAATGTCAAGTATTATTTTGCACTAGCAAATGAAAAGTGGACAGCTCATTTGACAAGGCTAATGTTACACACATGAATTCATATCAGAATATATTACCTAACCATTCATTTCTTTTAGAGCTCTTTCGGCTGCAATTTCAGAAGTGAAACGCACGAATCCATAGCCTTTTGATCTACCACTCTCATGATCACATATGACTCTAACTGCAGAGAATTGCATCAAACTCAATAACTTAGAACAAGGAAACAATAATACACAACTTATCTTTGGTTCTATCAGTAATTTCACCATGTAGGCGAAAAGCATCCATTAGAACAGTTTCATTAGTATCATAGGAAAGCCCTGAACTTTTAAAGCAACATAAATATTATATTAACCTTCAGCTTGGCCAAGAAATGAGAAGAAATGCAGTTATTTTATTACGAAAGAAAAAGTGGAAATAAGACCTCCGACAAACAATCAGGTGGAGGAATTGCGAGCACATAATAGTCGAGCCAGTGGAGACTTCTTGAAAAGGCGTGCACTGACACTCATTGTTGCAATGCTAAAGTGACCTTCGCTGTAAACATTCACACTTAAATAAATAATAATTTGATTACAACATAGGAATCCTTCCACATATTGCAGGAATAAATGACAACCCTCCGATGTACTCCTATTTTAAGCCACACACATGATAACAATCCAAATTTTCGGCCCGCCTGAACCAGGGCACCCAGTCCAACTCAACTGATCCAACCCAATTTTCATAAACACCAACCATGAAACGAAGGGGCTCACCACGATAGGCCCAGCAAGCCCAATCCTGATCAATCCCTGTAACTAAATGTGTTCCATTCATGTTCATGTGCACATGCTACAGGCAGTCAGGAAGACACCGTGAGCACAATACCCCACTCTCATCGGACACATTACTCTCTCCTGCACACGGTTGATTAGGGGGTATCACAGACCTCCGTCCACCACCCTTTTCACGATATTTTCATGTCTTGCAGGATCTAAAAACCAAGGTCCATCTCTCAACAAATCGGAATTTATCACCCCACTTGACCAAAAGGCCTTAATTAATTGTTGCCAATCATCCAGTGGTCTAATTTTATACATTTCCTATCGCAATTTGATGCTGATAGAGATGGGGTTCCTGCTATTTACTTTTCTAAACAGTGCCCCATGTTTTTCAAAATTATGGAAAACAAAAACTTACCTGACAAGCTTGTAGGATTCCGAGCAAATTGACACCCACCCTCTTCCCTTTCTCACGGCCTAACTTCATCCCTTTCTACCTTAACACCTTTAGCTTTCCTAGAAACAAGTATAGCATACATTAAAATTTGTCTCCTTAAAATTTCAACCGTAGCAACCTTCTTTCTACGCACTTGAGGATGTAGTAAGCAGTCTTAATAGTAGGATTCCATTGACTTGCATTAGAACAACAATCAAATCAAAGTGACTTGCTAATAAAGAATGAGTTCTCAATTTCCAAAAACATTAGGGCTTATTGTATGCATCATCAACTAAGCAAACAAATTACACCAGCATAAATTAAAATTTGTCTCCTTAAAATTTTAACCGTAACAACTTTCTTTCTACGCACTTGAGGATGCAGTAAGCAGTCTTAAGAATAGGATTCCATTGACTTGCACTAGAACAACAATCAAATCAAAGTGATTTGCTAATAACACTAACTAGAATGAGCTCTCAATTTCCAAGAACATTAAGGTTTATTGCATGCATTATCAGATTAAGCAAACAAATTACACCAGAAATCCTGAGCAGTAATTATGAATTTCATTAGCATCACTGATAACCATATCGGCATTCAAGCAAACACCCTATATGCACAACCATACGTACCATCCATCAGACCTCAACGTGAACAAAAAAAATTGAATGTCCTTCCTAACGAGCTTGGAAAGAGATAATCAAAGTTCTATTCAATGAACAAATAGATAAACATAATTACCCTACCATTCTTGGCTTTCATAGTTTCTCTGGTTCAATTTCAGACTAGTTCGAGACAAAACTACAATCAAAGTTCTATTCAATGAACAAATAGATCAACGTAATGACCCTACCACTCTTGGTTTTCATAGTTTTCTCTGCTTCAATTTCCAACACAAAACCATACCCAACTGCTTCAATTTCCAACACAAAACCATACCCAACTGATTCAATTTCCAACACAACCATACCCTTTGGGCCTGAGTTTGTCGGTCTTTCACCAGACAAGCTGCAGTTTCGAAATTAGACCAGAAAATCAGCAAGAAATCAGCAAGACTGGGAAAACATTATTTTAGAACAGACAAATGGGAAAAACATTACCTTCTGTAACTATTTCGAAAGTTGAAAATATGCTCAATTGCGGTGTGTAATGATGGGAGACGAACCAGATTTCATGGTTAGGACCCTCGAAACTTCCATAGCAGAGAAAGAATGAAGTATTTCTAGAAAGTATGGAAATTCTTGGTAAACTCTGTTAGATGCATGTTATACTGCTATTGTTAAAAATCAAATATTTTAACACTAAAATAAAATAATTGATAAGATCACTAAATTAATTTTCTATTTGGTAAAACATAATATAATAATAAATAATAACGTCTAAATTTTCAACACCAAATTAATACTAACTAGACTTATTAATTCACATTCACAAATTATTATATGAACGAAACATACCATCCAAGCCAAAAAGCACAAATTATAAAATTATTTGCCTGATTAAAAGTTAAAAAATTGATCATTTTAAAGCTTGCAAAATTTACATTCGACTACTTCATTTACAAACTTAACATCCGCTAATTGTATGATGTATCTCCCAAGACAGAAAAAACCGAGCCGACAACTCAGTAACTCCAACAGTTAAACATTACTAGAATATAAATAAATCAACACAATACATATTTTGATCTTCTACTGCGACTATAAATAAACACTTCAATGAATATCTTACAAATATCTAAGAGCTCAATGATGTAGACAATTAAACCACACATCATAAATGGACATCAAACAACAATTTACGATTTCATATCAATTCCGATCCAATTCTTCATATACAGAAGGATCATAGAGACCCAAATTCTTCCATTACAAACCAAAAGATAAAATAAAACTACTAATCCATCCATAATCATAAACCTACTGATGCCTAAAAACTCTAAATCGCACCATCAAGCAGACACCAAAGACTCTTCAAGAGCTAGTGAACTTGGTCACAGCCTTGGTACCCTCCGACACAGCATGTTTAGCCAATTCTCCAGGAAGAACGAGTCTCACCGCTGTTTGGATCTCCCTGGAAGTGATTGTTGGCTTCTTGTTGTAGCGAGCCAACCTTGAAGCCTCCTGAGCAAGCTTCTCGAAGATATCGTTGATGAAACTGTTCATTATCCCCATGGCTTTGCTGGAGATCCCAATGTCTGGGTGCACTTGCTTCAGCACCTTGAAGATGTAGATCTTGTAAGTCTCTACGCTCTTCTTGCTTCTCTTCTTCTTCTTGTCGCCGGCAGCGGCACCCTCCTTCGGAAGCTTCTTTCCGGCCTTTGGCTTCTTCTCGGCCGGTGGAGCCTTCTCTGCCACCGTTGTTTTCTTCTCTTCGGCAGGTTTCTTCTCAGCGGGCTTCTTCTCAGCCTTGGGTGCCATCAGGAACTCTGAATTAGGAGATCGGAAAGTTAGGTTTAGGGGGAAGACGGACCAAGCAACGGAGATGAAACAGCAATGAAGTGGTTGAGTTTTGGATGGACTTGAAATTATTTATATATGAAGGGATACTCGCAATCTATTCGACGCTGAAATTTGACGCGGATCGTTGGCGTGGACTAATATCCTTCCGTTGAATTATTTATTAGATTAAAGGATCAATCAACGGTCATGGTATATCATTGAGGCTTCGGAGATGCGGATTGCTGACATGGAAATTTTGTTGTCCGTTGATGCTCGTTTAATGGGGCCTTTGCATGGACGCATTGGATGGATTTTTGACACTCTGAATTTGACAAGTTGGTTCGGATCAGAATCAGAATAAGAAAAAGAATGAAACAAAGGCGCGTGCTTTTTCAGCGCATGCTTTTTCGACAAAATCTTTTACCTTTTATTTATTAATCAAATCAAATTTTAATAAAAAATAGATACATTTATACCTGCGATAGTGAGTCAATCTTATACAAATAAAATTCACATTAATTATGAATTTTAAGTTAAATTACTGTAAAAATTCTCATTTGTACTTAATTTGTTATTAAATTTTTAAAATTTAATTCATTTTATTTAATTTTCCATTTTAATTAAGTACGTTCCGATACTTTTCTATTAAATTATGATAGTTTCCATTGTATATGAATAATGCTTTGTGTATACTGCTTAACAATTGTCAATCCAGAGTTTAATGAATCATAATTGAAAATAAAAGTTTTTATAATAAATCAAGTAACTTAATATCATAATTACAAGAGCTTCACAAAAAATTTAGCCCCAATTTCGTTATAATAATTATAGTCCTCCCATCCAACAACATAAAAATTTCACAATAAAATTAATCAAATTCAATCAATCAATACTACAATACTATTAAACAATTAACACAAGATTTTATTTCTCCCGTAATAAGGAATTGTTTGATTTGCACAAGAAATAACTTCCCATAAAAAATTTAACTTCTTAAGAAATTATTTCTTATGTAAATTTTTTGGGAAATACTCAAAGTTGTTTGATTGACACATAAGAAATGATATTTTTTAGGAAGTAACTTTTTATGTCTTATTTGATTTAACTTTAAATATCCTATAAAATATTAATAAAATTATTATTATATCTTCAATATTATTATAGTATAAAGTAATAAATTTTAATTATTATTAATTAAATTTAATGAAGATAATTTTGTTATTATATTTATAAAAAACATGAAAAATAGAACTTACACGAGGGAGGTAGATAAGTAACTTTCTATATTCTGTGAGAAGTAAAACTTTTCAAAAAGTTCTATTTTCCTCAATTAATGAGATAATAACTAATCAAATAATCTACTAATTTTCTACTTCCTAAGAAATAGAACTTCACATATTATTAAAGCGAACCAAGCAACCTCTAAGACACATGTTAATTTCTTCTTGCTTTATTTTTTCATTTTCCCTTTAATACTCTAACTAATCATTTTCTTTTATTTTTCTTCATTTTTTTATTATTTCAAATTCATATATGAATTTTCATTTTTCATCATTTACACTATTATTCCATTATATATATTTTACTTTATTATATTTAATATATTTTTTATATTCATTTCTTTTAAATACATTTTAAGAATGTCAATATCACTAAATAGTATAAATATAATATTATATATTTTATCAATACTATTTCATTTTTCATTCCTCTTACATACATTTTGATATGCCAATATTATTAAATAATATAAATATAACAAGATATATTTTATTTTATTGTAAAATATTTTTAATAAGTTAATTTCTTTATATACTTTTATTACTTTCAAATTATTAAATAATTTCTATTTTTATTTGCTTTATTACAATTGAAATTATATATATTCATATTATTTTCATCTAATTCATGTATTTTTTATGTGTCTTCACGATATTTACAACTTAGATGTTAATGTTATTTAGTAGTATAAATATAACATAATATATTTTATTTTTATTATAAACTATTTAAATAAATTAAAATTTTAATTCAATTGAACTAGGATTGCATATTATAAAAAAACCTCTTAAGTATTTTGCTGCTTGATGATGCTTTTAAAGTTTCTATCCCACATGTAATTAGTTTGTAACTTTCTTTCTTTGGTTTTTAGCCTTATTTATTTATCAAAACAAATGAAATTGACTTGCTAAATTTTAACATTCCACATTTAACCTCAGTAAAGTTTTAATTAAAATAAAATATTTATCTTTAATTTATTTTAATGAGAAATTATTTATTTCATATTAATTTCTTAATTTTGTTTGCATATCAATTTGACACTTAGCAATTGAATAAACCAGAGTCTATAATTTAACCATCTTAATTCAAATAAAAAACTTGTAAAAAAAACTTTAAAAAAGTACAAATAAAAAAATATAAAAGTTTAATTCAATGATTTCTAGTTAATTATCAAGTTTCATATGAAACAAATTAAGAGTAAGAATTACCAAGAATGTTTTAAAAATCAAATTAGATAAGGCAATTTAATTACTAATTGTTGTGTTATTCAATTTGAATTGACTCAAAAAACCATTTTAACAATTGAATTAAACTGGTTTCAATTGGAAGAATTAGAAAATTAGTTCAATTTTTTAAAAAATTGGCTAATTCATTTTTTTATTTTATATATTTTTTGGATTAAGTTGGCCTAATAAGCCTATTTATAATTAAAAAAAGAATAAATTTAACATTTAATTAACTAAAAATTTAGTATAAATTAGCTATTATTTAATTTTTCAACAAGTTTATATAAATTTTTTTTTATGATATCATCCACTTTAACATGGTTTAAAAGTTTTTCTAGTTCGTTGTTTAATTTGAATTTTATGACATAAGTCCATAACTTATCTTCTAAAACCCCATATAAAACTAAGAAAAAAAAATTTAATTATACTTTTGGTCCTTTAATTGTGACTTTTGTTATTTTGGTCTCCTTTCTTAAAAATAATCTATTTTCGTTTTTATATTTAATTAAATTGCTCACTTATGGTTTAAACCATGAACCTTTTGTTAAGAGGGTAATGACAACATTAAGGCAGCTTTTTTTTTCTTCTAACATGGATCCCAAATTATATGCTTACATTGCCTAAATTATTTAAAGCTTATTTGTTTTGCTTGTTGAAATTTTATCAGCCACTATAAAATTCAAAAATTGCTTCACTTTAGGATTAAAAAAGAATTGACAATGGCAACTAAAGATAAGAAATGGATATGAAGACTTTGCTAAATTAAGTAGTGCTCTCTTGATGTTAAAAAAGGCAACTCTGAAATGCAATATGGTAAGAAGGTAAAGATGATGACTTCCTTAATAATAAAAAATCCTAGCTAAAAGTATTATGGCTATTATAAAAGGAAGAAAGGTCGTGATTTCATAATTTAGCATGATCTTGAGCCTTTGGAAAAGGAAAAAGGTTCTTAGAAAAATGTAAAAGGAGGTTGATATGCTAAAGCAAAAGGAGAGGGTTAGTGGCATTACTCTTGGTTGTACAATGTTATTAGTTTGCTATTAAATGTTTTATTGTTTAAGGCAACTGATTAAGATTAGGATTTATTAGTTTGTTAGGGGTTAATGATGGGGTTTTAGATGCACTATTTTAGGTAGACATTGTAGGTTTTCTATTTTATTAGTTTTAGGAGAAATTATATGGGTTGAGGTGCTTTATTTAACTTATTTAGCATTTTGTTATATGGTTATGCCTTTGTTGATGGAAATGAAAGCGAACATTCTTTTTGCAAATGTATTGAAGTGTAGTCCTTTTTTAATGGAGTGAAAAGTTAAGCATTTTTTCTATTTGAAATTGTTAAAATAATTTATTTTGGCTTACAACAAATAATGTAAATGAAAACAGTGTAAAAGAACATCATTGTTTGTAGTTTTAAGAATGCACTAAAAAATGTTACAATAGTAATCTTATAATCAATGAGTTGTGATTATAAAAGAAGACAAAAATTGCAAGAGAGCAAATTTCTTCCTAAACCCAAAGGAACTAAGTAAGACTAAAAATTAACCTATATTCATGATAATTAGACTTATAACTAGATGAATTGTGAAATAACTAAATATATAATGCAATTGTAAATGGCATTCTTTTACTACCATGAAATCTTATGAAAAAATAACTTACAAAGCAAGACAACTCAATGAACATATTCATAAATTACAAGCAAACATAGCCTTATGAACATAATACCTATTAACTATCAACAATATATCTAAGTAAACCTTTAATAATAACTACAATTGAACATATCCACAAATTGCATTTTCATATCAAAATTCCCAGATAGATATAGGATAAAAAAGTCACAAAACATTTAGAAATAATGTCTAAGTTATACTATTTGTAGCATGGCAAGCATGTACGTGACCTAGAATGATTGTTATAATTTACAATCCCCAAAATACTTAACCTAAAAAAATTCTCAAAAATTCTTAATCCAACATAAATTCTTTAAAATGCCTACTACATCATGCATTATACTATTCCAAATTCATCATGCAATATTATTATCTCCAGCTTTAGATTCTTTAGTAAAAATTAACCCTTAAATTTGAGTTTGTTATTCTGAAAAATTGACTACAAGATTTCCTTGGGCATATATTTTCTTTATTATGTTTAAATGCTTTCTTCTTTAACTCAATAGATAAACTTAACTTACCAACTTTTTTTTCTTGGTTGTAGGCTTTATATATGGTTCTTCAATTGTTAACTTAGATGTCCTAACTTATGGCTTTTTTGCATTTGAGTTAGAGAATATACCATTCTCTTTGGATGGTTCTGCCTTCCTAGCTTTAAACTTGGATGATTGTGCCTTAATAACTTCATATTTAACACTTTTGGACTTGGATGATTATGCCTTTATAGATACAGACTTAGATAGTTTTACCTTCAATGATTGGGTTTTAGAAGGTTATAACTATGATGCCTTAAATACCTTATTATCCCTATTGGAATTTCACTATTTGCCTTGTCTTCTCTTTGTAGTTACATATATTGTGGCCAAATTATTGGCATTTAGCAAATTTATAATTGGAATGGTGCCTTGGTAGCTTGTAAAAGTCCTTTAGCTTCTCATCTAGATCTTTCTTTCTCATTTTCTTTAGCTTTTGAACATATCTTCTAATTAATAGAGGTTGAAAAAGCTTTTTATTACACCTAGGTCATATGTTTGGTCCATTCGTAGGGTAAATGATATGCTTACAACATGCTAGATATATCTCCTTATTTCAAATAAGAAAAGCAATGTCACTAGTAAATAAGAAAAGTTATAATAATACTTATATTATTTATGGACATAATCTCAAGGTTTGTGGTTGCACTATGCCATAATAGCTATTAAGTGGCAGTATGATATGCTTCTCAAATCCCACATGTTATAAGAACACGTTTTTTTTAATCAAGTTAACAACATACTTGTGAGGTTTCTTCTCTACTTTAAACAATACACGTGCTTCATCTTCCACCTAAATTGGTGTCCATGGATTGCTTTTTTTCTTTGATGTCTTTTAAAATCTTATAAATTTGAGGACAGAGAAAACTCTTGTATCTCATTATTCTCTTCCTATTTTTAATTTTCCTTTCTATGAGATAACATTTAAAAATTTCAATGAGTTATATTATTAGCTTATCCTTGTGCTTTAAAATGGCTTTGTTAAATGCCTTATACATGTTATTAGTTTGTAAATGACATCTTATATGAATTGAGTAGGCAAATTTAATCCACTTCTGAGAGTTAAACTTTATCAAGTGATTATAAGCATCAATATTAAGCCTTTTAATTTTATCTATGAAATTTTGAAATTCTGATTATATAATTACCCTTATAGCCTTCCAAATGGCATCCTTTAACTTGTCTCCCAAGAATTTCTTTTTAAAGTTAGCATACATATGCTTCACACAAAATCTATGCTCATTTCCCTTATCTAGAGTTACAATAACCTTATTAAGGCCCTATATAAGAAAATAACTTTATTTTAGACTGAATTAATAATTGATTTGTAGAATATAAGTCACAATTTATAGTAAACCTTTTGTTGGTTTGAAATAAATGATCATTTATGCTTTATAATACGTCCAATGTCATTGATTAATCTTTCTATGAACCATTCCTAGGAGTCCCTAACCTCTGCCTTAACCATAGCAAAAGTTATAAGAAATGTATGGTTATTTCCATCCTTTCCTATGGCAGTTAATAATTGACCTCTATGTATACCTTTTAGAAAATACTTATCCGGTCTTATTAATAGTTAACAACACTTAACAAATGCCTATTTACATCCCTAAAATATAAACATATATCCTTTGGAATATGAGAGCTAGATTTAAGGATGGTTTGTTTGCATTTATAACAATAAAGTGTCCTTTATTACTTTGGAGCAACTCCTTGGCATAGCTCTATAACTTACTATATTGGTCTTCAAAACTCTCTTTAACTAAGTCCATGGTATTTCCTTAATTCTTATAGGCTTGATGCTTTAATAGATAAAATCCTTACTCTTTCTTTATAATCCCTTAAATTATCTTGCAAATGACATTAGAATCTTTTATGATCTTCCCAATAAATTTCTTGCCTAGTAGCTTTATCTTGACTTGTGGATTTTTAAACTAGCTTAGATAAATATGAAAGCCAATTGGCCTTCCTCCTCACTAAACTTGTTTGTGTGTGTCATGACTAACCCTCAAATGAAATGGGTAACCTTCCCTACATCATATAACTAATCTCTTTTTATCATCTTCATTAATCCACACTAGCTTGCTCTTATAAAGACTATAGTTATGTACATCATCTTAAGCTAAAGTCTTTGTACTAAAATTTAGTCCAAGCTTAAACTATATTAATTTGTCATCATTTGGCATTCTAAACTTTTGGAATTTCTTGAATTTGGGTCTTACCTCATTGTAATCTACCTTTTCCTTCATCTTCATACTCTTTGGGACTTAGACATCTATTTGAATCATTATCTTCATTTATCCAATCTATAATAAAGGATTAGTTTTGTAATTTATCTAGAGTTAGCTTTTTTATTGTGACTTTAGCAAATTTTGATGGCCTTTTTTTGGTTGTTTCTTACTTTATATCCATACAACCTTTATTCTTTACATATGCATCTTGTTTCATAACTTTCTCATCATTTAAATTACTCCATCCCCAATGTTCATCATAATCATTCTTATAAATAACTATATTAGATTCATTAAACATATTATCATCCTTCAGAACTTCAAGCTCCGCCTCTTCTTTGTAATGTAAATCTATCTTTACTTCATATTCAATATCAACATCATGATACTCACTATCATTTATATTGTGGCTTGCTCAATCTTTACTTTCACTTAATCTTTTATTTCAAACAAAACCATTTCCTTTAGATACATTTTAGGCAATAATGGGAAAAATATTTACTTTTTTATTTTTTCTTATTTTATATTTCTTAGTAGGTTATAAATGCTTAATTTCATATAACTAGCCTTACTTTATAATTTATGTTTGATTTTACAATATTATGAATTTATTCAGTTAATGATAGATTTTGATATTCTTTCTATTTTTTGGCTATATCTTGAGATCTGGATGTTAGATTGAGATAATCTTTATATTATTAGAAAGCTTAAAAAAAGAATACAATTTTTATGTTTTGGTCCAAGCCTAGTTTAAATATTTTAGAGGTTATAAGTGGCTAAAAAATTAAAGTTGTATTTCTATACCAACTAAGCCTATCTTGATTTTTAAGGTATAACTAAAGCTATAGAGGCTAAATTAACATAGGACCAGTGCCCAAATTTTTATAAAATACAAGCTTATAACTTTGGTTTTTATGGATTACCCAAATTATTTTATTTTACTAGTTTTAAGCTAGTTGGAAATCATACTTATAATAATTTATTAATGTAACTATTAGAGTTACTTATTTTATTAAAAATAAGTCTGAGCTTTTAAAAATTAAGAAGATTTTATTATTGTAATCGTAACAGACATACAATCTAAGTTTAATAGGGTTTTAACTTAATTAGGTCAAATAAATAAGGAAAACTCATTAAACTTTAGAGATATCTACAAACTTTTACACAACATTCTGCAACATAGCTTTTCTTCTTCTTGTTTTCTTTGATCTTCATCAATGAAAGCTTAAACTCATGGTTGCTTCAAGAAGTTTAAGGCTCTCCTTATTTGGATGATGAGATTATGAATTATAATATTAACTTTTTTAATTAATTTTTCTTTTTTCCTATTTACTTGTACTGAATTCTTAAAATTATTTATATTGGATGTTAATTTAGTATAATTGATGTTCATCTTTATGATTTCTTACTTCTCGTTATTTTGATATTGAATTATGGTTAATAAATCATAATTTTACATATAGAGATAAAAGGTTGAGGGATTAATGTTGAGGCTTCTAATTTAATTTTTTAATTCAACTGAATTCTATTTTTAAATCAATTTTGATCTAGTGTAGAGATTATAACAATTGCTTAATTAGTTAATCTTAATTGATCAAATCCTATATAATAATCTAATTTAGGATTCATGAATTATTATAGGAATTTTAGGTTAAAGAATTAATAAGAAAAGTTAAATCCTAATTGATACATAATTAATCTAAACTAGAGCTCTCAATTCCTTGAATTAGTTATTTTGCTACATTGCTTTCTTTCTACCTATTTGCTTTGTATTTACTTTGTTTAATATATTTAATTTAATTTAAATTCACATAAAACCCCCAATCCTATTACTACATATTCCTATATTCTACATACAACATTTTGCATTCATTTAGCATATTGCATCTATTTTATTTACATTTGTTGCATTTTATTTCATATTTATTTTTGGATTTTGTTATGCATTTTATTTTTACATACTATTAGTGATTCATAATAAAAGATAATGTTAAGTAATGATTCATAGTAAAAGATAATATCAAGGGATCACTAAAGGGTGCAGCCTAGTTTATGCCACTATATTGCATTATTTTCTAGCAAACTAATTTTTAACTAATTTTTGTACATAGAGGTATTGCAATCAAAATTTTGGTGTCATTACTAGGAATCCTCTTGAAGTTATATTTCTTACATATTACTAGCAATATATTAAAGAATTATTCAAGCATTTAAGTTAGCAAATTGCATTTATTAGTGTATTTTTTATATTTTATAAAAACTCTCATTTTTCTGTGTTTTCTTGCATTCTTTAATTTTTGCACATTATTCCATTTTAATTCATTATATTTCATTATATTACACATCATTCCATACTTAAACTAAGGTTTTTAGCTTAAAGAAATCAGTTTTCAAGCATTTTGCACCTATACCATTTAGTTCGACACCTACATCTCACTAACTCTGATTGAGTTAAATTTGATTTTTCTCATCAATAGTAACCTTTACAGGTCCTAAATTTAATTTTTCTCATCAATAGTAACCTTTATAGGTATTAGATTTGATTTTTCTTATCAATAGTAACCTTTGGCTAATAAAGTGGGTTTTTTGGCTAAATTCTACTATTTTGGCCACTTTTTTAATTTTTAAAATTTTTTTATTATATTTTTAGGTTCTGCATAGTTATAGAAAACTTGTTGCGGTGGTCCTATGATTTTTAAAAATGTCTAGATAAGTTAATTAGATATGTTTAAGTTAATTTTTCATAGTGCATTTGCATTTTTGTATTTTTGTGTTCCTATATAGTTTGTTTAGTGTAGTGCTGTGCATGACAAGAAGAATACTACTAAATTGTTTACTTTTAATTCTTAAATTGATACAACTTTTGATTCTCTTCGTAAGAATAAAAATAAAAACAATTCTAGCTTTCTTACTTACCATTTTGCACTTGTAGATAACTTAGAAACTATGGCTTATAATAGGACTTTGAAAGAATTGACTATCCTTAATGTTATATACCAACTATTAGGCATTTAATATCTTGAGTTAAATGCTAATTTTGAGCTTAAGTCTAGTTTAATACACTTGTTTCCAAAGTTTTATGGTCTTACATGTGAGGACCTTCACAAGCATCTTAAGGAGTTTCATGTGGTTTGTTTTACTATGAAGCCTCAAGGCATTTCTGAAGATCACATCAAATCAAAGGCCTTTCTTTTCTCCTTAGTTGATGTAGCCAATGACTACCTATATTACTTATAGCCAAGTTTTGTTATATGCTGGAATGACATAAAGAGGCTATTTTTAGAGAAGTTTTTCCTTGCTTCCAAAGCTACTGTAGTAAGAAAAAAGATTTATGGAATTAGACAAATGAATAAAGAGACCTTATATAAGTATTGGGAGAGGTTTAAGAAGTCGTGTGCAAGCTGCCTTCATTACTAAATTAATGGTTAGCTCCTTATCTAATACTTCTATGAAAGACTTCTTCCTATGGATAAGAGTATGATTGATGCAGGAAGTAGTGTAGCATTAATGGATAAAACACTTATGGCAGTAAAAGACCTTATTGAAAATATGACAACAAATTCATAACAGTTTGGAACAAGAATTATAGTTGCTATAACTAGGGGCATGCATGAACTTAATATCCAAAATTCAAACTAGCAAAGATTAGAGAATAGGTTAAATGAGTTTACCTTCCTTGTTAGGCAATTAGTAATAGGACAACGTAACAATTCCAAGCCTCTCTTCTAGCAAATTTTTGTGGAATTTGCTCCCATACAAATCATCTCACTGATTGTTATCCAACACTGTGAGAAGATAAGTATCTTCCTTTTCTAGTATATGTAGCAGCTGTTGGGAATTCGGATTATCACATGCAGCGAAATTTTAAATTTTTTATCCGAATTCTACCTAGGATCCATGCAAAAAGCATAAGTCAATGATTAGGGTTTTACCTATTGGGCACTCGTGTTTCTACTTATCAAAACTTGAGAGCGGATGAATCAAACGCCGACCGGAAGGTACAGCGTCTCTACGGTATCCACACGGAGTGAACAACGACCTCTCACCCTCCACGCGTCTACTAGGATGCGTTTTTCTCTCTAAGAATTAGGATTGGATGTTTCTGAGTGATTTAGGGTTTTTATGGAAGCTTAAAACGTAATTATTAAGTGCTGCCCTCAAGTCCCCTTTTATAAAACTTAGGCAAGCCATAATCCTAGTCCTACTAGGATAATGCTTTCAAAATCCTAATCACACTTAACAACTCATCTTATCCTTATCCTAGAGATAATGGGAAGAGATAAGACTTATCTATTAATTATCTAATATTAGATAATAATATTATCTCATAATATATTTATCTAATATCTGATAAGATAATTATTTGATATTTCTTTAATATCAAATAATATCACATAATATATATATATATATATATATATATATATATATATAACGTGAATTATTATTCTTAATAATATATATATGCACGAAAATAAGTCCAATTAATTGGATATTAATATAATTAAAGTTCAATTAATTATTGTCTTATTCCTACTCCTTTTGTGTGACCCTGTAGGTTCTTACTACGTTGACAATGACTTATTATTGAGCCATAGACAGTGAGCGGTATCTAGCAATACATCACTGCCACTCAAGTAGTAAGAATGTCTGTGATTCGACATCCACCTAATATATGATCAACGTTTCGCATCATAACCCTTTTGTAATAATATCCAAATTGAACTGGAGGCATGGAATGTGTCATCCTCGTCAATGTTCAATTTATATTTCTTGATACTGAGTAGACTTAAAATAAATAATTAATATCACATATTAATTCAACTGAGCATGGCCATGCATTTCTAAGTCTCACTCAATCAAGGGGCCCAAGGATATTTCTCTTTTATACAAGAGTAACAAAATCCCATTTACATCACTCACTTCCCTCTGCATGATTTATGACACACCCAATCAATGCCCTACTTATCATCCTAATTAAAGGTGACATATGACAATATTAAAGTGAGTAATTCCTCATGTAGGGAACCGTAGTGACTTCAGGTCAAAGGTTTATGTGTAGTTGTGATCATATGAGAATAACTTATGACACGTTTATCCATGCAATATTCTCATAGTGGGTCAGTCCAGTACATTGTTCACTTAGTAATGTACTCATGTATTGACTTGATATCACATATCCATGATTCGTAATCATCAGTCACTATACATGCTAGTCTCGATGTATTATTACTATCCTTTTCGTAATAATACTTGACTAGGGGCATTTTAGGAATAGCAAAGCTATTCTAAGGATAATTATTATATTAAGTTATAAATTGTGCATAATAATAAAAAAAATATAATAATTAAATTACCTAAAATAAAATATAATACATTGTGTATAACTCTAATCATATTATATGATTGGTTCTAGGACACACACCAACAGCAGCCATTTTCCTTAGGAAGTTACAATTTCAGTAGCAAAACTAATATTTATACTAATAACCACAGTTAACTAATACCAGCAGTAGTATAATTAGTATTCTGGTTGGAGAAATAACTAGAATTTTAGATATGACAATAATTCAAGCTAGAATTCTCTTCCTATATTAGAATAGCACCAAATCTTGTTAACCAACTGGAAGCAACTTCAAACTCTTCTCAGCCATCATTTAAAGATTTAGTCAAGTAAATGGCAGTAAACAATCTCCAATTCCACCAGAGAATAGAGGTTACAATTATGAATTTGTAAACTCAAATAGGCCAATTGACTTTTGCATTAAGTGAGCTTAAAGTACAAGATTCCATTAATTAGTATAAGATTCCAACTAACCATCTTCTAGCAATGCAAGAAATAAAGAAGTTATGAAAGCATCATGCTTAGAAATGGCAAGCAAATGGATAAGCCTTCATCCTAATAACCAAAATCAAGCCATACACTAGAAGCAATTCAACTAGCACACTATAAACTAGAAAGCGACTAACTAGAAATAAGAGATCAATCAAAAAAGAAAAATCAGAAGCAATTAGCAAAGAAGTAAAAATATGGTGATAGTATGGTAAATTCTTTCTCTATATCCCCATCTCCTACTAATTTTCTTATCCTTTTTCCTTTTCCAAATAGAACAAGAGTTTTTTAACAAAATAAGTGAAGAAGAGAAATAGATTTTTTTTTCTCTTAATAAAGTAAAAGTTAACATACCTTTGTTAGATTTAATAAAATAAATTCTAAGTATGCTAATTTCTTGAAAAATTTGTGCATTAATAAAAGAAAATTAAGGGTGGATGAGAAAGTAAGTGTGGGGGCAAATGTGTCTACAATCATTCAAAGGAAACTACAAGCAAAGTATAAAGATCTAGGCACATTTACCATTCTATGCATTATAGGCAAAACTAGAATTGAGCATGCTATATTAAACTTAGAAGCGTCCATCAATGTTATGCCTTTTTCTGTTTTTAATGTTTTGAATTTAAGAGTTTTGAAAGAAACAAGGGTTATTATTCAATTAGTTAATAGATCCAACATTTATCCCTTAGAAATTGTTAAAGATATTCTAGTATAGGTTAATGGATTAATATTTCTGACATATTTTTATATTTTAAAGATAAAAAATAAGGATTCCAACATTATTTCATGAGTCATTCTTGGTCAAGACAAAAAAAATCATCATTAATATTCAAGATAAAATATTAGCCATGGAGTTTGATGGTGTTATAGTCAAGTTTGATATTTCTAAAGATATGAATGACAATTCAATATCCTTTCTTAGCATTTTGGAATCTTTAGTACCTAATTTTCCTTATTCTATTTTTGTTGTTTTAGCTATTCCTAATTCTAATGTTTTTATTTTTGAATTTACAATTTTCAATTTTGCTATTTCCCATTCAGATTTGCCCTTAAAATCAAATTAATGTGATGTTGAATATCCTTCATCATTAAAAGTTTATTGGGTAAATTATCTGAAATGACAATTTTGAATTCTTTTAACTCTGACATTAAGAGTTTTTTCCCTTTAATAATAAGTGTAAAGGTCTCTTAAGATTCTTTAATATTTTTAAGAAAATTTTCTTTAGAGTTAAAAATAATAAGAAATAATTTTTTTTCTTTTTTAAAAGCTCTAGTTATGTTTGACATTTTATCAATGAGAGGAATAATTATCTTATTATCTTTCCACTAAAATTGTAAATATTTTCATTGTTGTAATAAGTTACATCTATATCATATTGTCATTGTCTTTTAAGTAAAATATGGTAAGTGTTCATGTCAATGACATCACAAATAACTTATTCATATAAGTTTTCTTAATTGAGATCGAAACATTGTAAATTTTTATTACTTTCACGGCTAGTTTTTTCTTAATTTGGTAGGATATGGGATGAGCTTTTATTGGTAACTTTAATTATTTGACTAATGCACTTAATACAATATTCCATAGTTTTTGTTATCTATAATTAAATCATATACTTTCTAATTAACTCAACATTGTAAGTGAAAATTTTTGTTACTTTAGGATAAATCTTCTTGCCTTGGAGTGTGTAGTAACTTTCAAACTACACAAGATACATGCTTTTATTCTTCATTAGTAATTTTAATATTCTCTAACTTTCCACCTTCAAAAGTCTCATTTCTTGCATTCACATCTTCATTATAATCTTCCATATTGATGGGTTTTACGTACATGATATTTGTTAAATTGGTGTCTAATTTCATCACACTTAAAATACCTGCCCAGTACTAGTTTAGCATATAAATTCTTGGTCATTATATTATTTAATGAGTTTCATTGTTCCACTTACACTTGTTGGCTTGCCAATTAAAATTTGATTATTGACTTTTTTTGTTTCCATTTGGTTTCTTTTTATTGTATCTTGTTTGAATATATATCAAAGAAAATGAATACATGGTTGAAGTATCTATAAATGATTTTAATAGTAACATTTCTACCTTTAATTTCATGTTATGCACTTTATTAACTATTTAAATTGGAGTTAGAAAACATTTTATTTTTTATCTTAAAGTTTAATCCATTGATGTAATGAGTTGTTTGTTGTTCATCCATCTTAAGTAAGTTATGTTGTGCTAAAAGCTTGAGAAATAATTTAGTGTATTGAGTCACATCTTGATTACTTTAAAGATAATTTTGATATTGTTGATAATCTAGAGGGAGAAATCTTTTTTGAAAAAGTTTTTTTTTTCATCTTTTGCCATGTTTGTATTAGCTCTTTTCTTTACTTTCAATGGTTATTTTGTAAATTATCCTACCAGATAATTTCTTCTCTTTTGAACTTGTATGCAACATGCTTTACTTTTTTATTATTTAGAATGTGTATCATGTTAAAGAAAATTTTCACCTTGTATATCCATTCTAAGAAGCCTTCAATGTTAAGGTTGCCATTAAAGTTAAAAAGGTTAACCTTTATGTGATAGTTTTCATTTTTTCAATTGTGTCACCTCATTATCTAATATCTTTCATATTCAAATTTTGAATTTTAATTGAAAACTTCTAACTTTTGTTGATGATAGTTTTTGTATGGCTTTTATCTTTTATCTTCACCATGAATACAATTCTAAATTATTCAAATATTTTCCTTATCTTTAACTTTATCTTTAAAGTCTTTACTAATGGTTTCTCTTTCTAAATCTACAGGATTACAATAATTAATAGGTTAAGCAAAGGCACCATCTTTGATGCATCTATCTCTATCATCTCTATGAAACTTGCTAGTATCTATTCATAAGTTGATGAACATGTTGCATATTTTATAGAGTTTATGATTCACCCTCTTCTTTTGAGCTTGCATTATTGTTTAAAAGGCTTGAATCCTATAATCACTATTAATAGGAAATTTTTTCACCATCTTTGCTACCATTACCATTCATTATCTTAAATGTTTGATGTCAAACTTTGGATTATTCATTAAGCTTTGATGCCATCTAATGTAGGAAGGAAAGTAGAAATTGAAAACTAAAATTCTTAACATATTAAAAATAAATAAGATAACTAGAATTAAATACTTTATTCATATCTAAATTAAATATTGGATAAATAAAACTCTCTAATGGGATACATATATATATTAATCCTAGGGAAATCACCTATAAGATTTAAGTAATATAGGACTTAACATATTTATACTAAACTTCTAAACTTAATGCTTTTATTCTACTCGATGTAGGACTTCATAAAATAAAATAATAAATGATAGAAATAGCTAATTTTGAAACTTCTTATTGGTATTGATTTGATCATTATTCTCTATAAACTTAAGAGATTTAAAATCAACATTAGTGAAACTATGAAACATATGGTCGTACCCAAATAAATCGATATATGATATTGATTCATTTGTTTTAGCTATTCTACTCAAGAATCAAGAAATATATATATTGAGTTATAAAAAAGGGTTATATATTCCATTCCTCAAGTTCGATTTAGATATCTAGGACAAAAAGAACTAAACTACATGTAACATTATTTATGGAAATGTTACGGTAAATCACTAGCATTCTTATTACTTAAGTAGCAATAATGTATTACTAGATGTTACTCACTATTTGTGATACTAAAATAGAATTTTAGGATCACTGCTAACACAATGAGAATGAATAAGGTTAAACATAAAAAACGAGTAAAAAATTAAGGTTATTGTGTAATTAAAAACTCTTAGTCGAAGTAAAGCTTCTAATTGGGATAGGCTCCAATAAGATTAGACTTTATTAAATAATAGTATAATATGATTAAGTTATATTTAGGTAAAATCTATGTTAGCTAATTGTTAACTAAATCATTATTGGACTTAGTTAATAATTAAACCTAACTATCTCCTTTCTTATGATAATTTTGGTTAGAAATTGAAATCAATCAATCAGTTAAAGAAATTTTTTTTTAATAATAAGAAACCTTAATCTCTTATTAAATAGAAACAACTAGAATCGAAAGTAATCCTAAAACTAAAAAAATCGATAACTAGCATTGTATTGATTTAAGAGTGTTCACATCTGATACTAATTGAAATCTTGGACTGCTCATGTGGATATTCTATAAATGCAATTCTAATTGGATTATGTTTGAATTTCATCTAATTGTTTGTGCGCTCATGACTCATTAAACCACACTTGTATTTGTGATTAGATAGTTTGAGCATTAGTGATTAGATTGTTTGTATGGAAGCAAAATGGATTCATACCTATGTTTGTAAATTCAATTGTAATAGGATTGCCTAATTCAAACTCATTCATGTTATAAAGATGAAATTCTTATGCCCTAGTTTTTGTTTTTTTCCATGTATCCTTAAGTTTAATGTACCATGTCACAATCCGCCTAGCCATAACAACATAAAATTTATTTTTTGATTTCTATTAGCCTATCTAGTTTTACTTTGGTATCATTATGCAAATACTATAAAATAAATTATCTTTTATAATTATAATTAAAATATTTACATTAGTAATCATAATTTATATCTAAATTTGACATGATTTTTTGCTGTTTCTTACATGGTCCAAAACATTGTAATTATAACTAAACATTAAATATAGTTACAAAACAAGCTCTCAAGGAGAATTTTACTCCTAATTTACTAATGATGACTAGGGAGCTGTAACATATAAGTTTGTAAACATTTTAAATAAAATCAGTGAGTCACATATTTAACAAGCAAATAACTTACTTAATAAAACATGAACAAGCATACACAACCATTATATTTTATTTATGTATACAAACATTCTAATGCTTAATTATAGCCACATTTCTATCTCGTGCCACACATTACCTTTGTTCACTAATGATAACATATAATATATAATAAGAAAACACAAGATAATACCCATTTAATTCGCATATACAAAATAGTGCAAACATTCTATAATCTCAAAATAACTAATAACATATAATTATAGACATTATAGATAATATCAACCAATTTTAGTGTCAAGAATTACTCTCATTTTACTTATTTGGTTAACTTGCTTGCCATTCTCTTTACCTACTCTCTATGAGTGCTCGGGTAAGATATACCATATGACCTAATATGAGTACTTGACATATGATAAAAGGTGACAATCTTTGGCACTTACCAGAACTACTTTAATCCTTATAAAAAAAAGTTTTTGGATAGAGAGTTATGTTTCATCGTTATTTACAAGTGAAAATTTCTGAGGCTTGATTTTTTATGCCCATAGAAAAAAAACCTAGGTTTTGGTATTAACATAAATAAATAAAAATAAATAAATCACCTTATGCATCTATTCAACTTTAGCTATTCATAAACTTTTTAATTTTGTATTATTTTATAATATTTTAATAATACCCTCTTTGCATTCCCATACCAGTCCTTTTAGTTCATCTTTTTCAATTAATAACTTATCCTCATTAGGGTTAATCATAATATCAATCACATATTTATAATTAATAAGTAATTATTATAATTATAAAGTAACTTATACATTTACACATTTATAAATTAACTAAATCCTGTTTCAATTTAATTCAATTTGGGTTGCCATAGCACATTAACATAAATAATAAATTGAATAATTCCAATAGATGTTTATCTATAAACAAATGTGCATGCAAAAGCATATTAATGATGTTTCAATTTCATTTGAACCATATCATGTATTTTTAATGCATCAATGTGTTTATGTTTAGTTTTAAATATATGATAGTCTTTATAAAAAGAGGGTACATACATAATCTATAAATAGAGTAATGCTCCTTCCATTGGTTCAAAAACAAATTATACATTTTAAAGTAAAAAACTTGTAGTGTTGCATAAACTAGTGAATGACAATATATGTTATATCAATTCACAATCATTTGTTATTTCATGATGCACCTACACGAAGTTATATTGATCTGCATAAAATGTTTATAAATTCTTTGCATATTTAAAGTTTTTACAATGTAAATAAATAGCAAATTGATGTAAAGGCAATAAAAGGTTTTTGCTATGTAGCAAAGAAATAGAAGCGAAAATCTTTTATGGTATTCGACTACTATAGTCAATTACAAGCTTATTATTAGGGGTTCTTAGGCTGTATTCAACTATAGTATTAGAATACAAATTGAATCTTTCAATTTCACCAAATTTCTTTGAATGTTTTTCATCTAAATGTCTAAAGTTTACATTTAAAATCCTTACTAGGGTAGAAACATCATAAAGTAGCAAATTCTACATCTACATAGTTCAAACATAACTAAATATCCATAAAATTTCATGACTAACACACAATTTCCTTCAAAAATAATTAAAACAACCAATAAATGCCTTAAACAATCTAATAAGGTTGATAAATGATTTTAAGTAAATTATTTACTTATCTAACTTTGGAGAAGATGAGGAGAAGAAGGTTAAAGAAGAGTGAAGAGATAATGGAGTAGCCCTATTCATTAAAAAAATAAAAAGTTGAAGATAAAAATGTCTAAATCCTTTCCTATAACTCAATTTCATAAAAAACCTTATTAGCGGCGCAAGAACTAGAGATAATACCTTAGGTTAATTGAATGTTGTAAATGAATTCTTGAATTTTCAAGCCAATTATTGCTATATATTGAAAAAATGTGATTGCATAATAAAGAGGAAGCGAATGCCATGTGGATGTTTCTAGAAAGAAATAGGGAAAAGGAGAAGAAAAAGGTGTTTAGGATTTTATATTATCTAGGGGTAGTTTGGTAATTTTTTAATATTTTAAGGGTAAAATGAAAAATTAAGCTCCTAAATATTTTCTAAACACTCTTATTCAAATCCAATTATTTACTAGCTATTATTTAATTTTATTTTTCCTATTTATATTATAAAACCTTATTTGTCCCAAACTAATAGGTATATAAAATATTGGTACTGGTGAACTAAATGAATAAAGTAAATTCTAATTTTGAATAATTCTATAATTAATATTAATTATTCTTATTTTTACCTTAAAATTCTATTTTCTTTATAGAAAATCTTACCTTAATCATATCTGTAACCATGTTAGTTATTGACATGTTTGCATACTTACTAAGTATTTAATTAGATTAAAAATGAAAAATACTTAGGGTGTGATAAATTATAAGTAAGCTTAACTTTTTCTATGATTGAATTATATTTTGTTAAATAAAATCACTAATTTTCCTCTTAATGCATGAAACCTTCCCTAAATCCTCATATATACTTATTTAAGTTAATGTAGAATGTGGATTAGGCTAGTAGAATTTAGGTGGTTGAATCTACATTGATCATGACTAAGGTTGGGTCATAAAATAAAACATGCCATATATTAAAAAGTTTTATATGACAATTCTAAAAAGAATTTAACATATTATCATACCTATTTTATGGGTTAGATGTGACATGTAATAAACTTAATCTAAAAGTGATAGCTTTTATTCACTTTGAACATTACAAATGAGACAACTTATATATATTTTTAACACCCTCCTTAATATTTTATACCTTTCAATATAAAATAATTTAAATTTCTATAATATGATTATAAAAATAATTTTACCTTTGGGTATGAAATTATTTTAATAATCACAATCTTTTTAAATTTTTGAATTCAAACAATGTTATTGTATTATGTAATTTGATCTACTTTGGTGAAAATCAATTATTAAATGTAACAAGTAATAAATTTAATCTAAAAGTAATAACCATTATTCATTTTTAGCACAATCTAAAATGTTTTATACATTTGAATATAAAATAACTTAAATTTTTGTAACATGACTATAAAAACAATTATACATTTTGGTATGAAATTATTTTAATAGTCACACATTTTATTAGTTATGCAATCGAACAATTCTATATTGTCACTTTGGTGAAAATCAAACCGACTAATAAATTCAAAACATTGCACAAATTCAAAAGTAAAATTTCTTTAATTGACTTGAAACACAATTTATATGGGATATTAAAAACCTCTGGGCATATAACAATTCAAATTTATACGACTATGAAAATAAATGCACTTTTGGACGTAAAATTATTTCTATAGTCCCAATCTCTATAATTTATGTCATAATAAAAAAAATCATAGTGTTGTATAGTTTGGATCACTTTGGTAAAAGTCATATTAACCAACAATACATTGCCATCATGTTACATAATTAAGATTTTATTTAAGGTATAAAGTTACTTCTATAATTTGTAAAAAAGTAAACTTTTATATTGTTATATGATTTGGACCATTTTGGTGAAACCAAAGTGAACAATAGTAATTATAGTGATGCACAAATAAAATTTAATGGAATTATGAATATAAATCAAAATTAGCTCTAATTAAGAATATTACGAAAATTTTGAGAATAAATTAGTGAATCATATGCACGCCATAATTCACAAATATTATTAAACATTATAACAATTATGTACAAGTAAATTAAACAAATACTTGAAAATCTTTTCATCTTTATAAACAAGAAGTTATTTAGTTCATAGTAATACAATGAGAAATCCTATTTCCTAAAAGATAGAAAAAAGTAAATTATTTAATTAGTCATTATTTAATAAATTGGGAGAAAATAAGACTTTTTAGGAAGTTTAATTTCTCATAAAACATGAGGATTGGTTACCCATCTTTCTTTATATAAGTTTTACTTTCTATATTCTTTATAAGTATAAAAATTATTTTCATTAAATATAATTAATGATAATTAAAATTTATTAATATATATTACAATAATAATAAGGGTATAGTGATCTTTTTATTAATACTTTCTAAAAAGTTTAAAATTGAATTAAAAAAAATATAAAAAGTTATTTTATGGGAAGTGTTACTTCTTTAGTGCCAACCAAACTACTTTAAACACTTTCTAAAAATTTTGCATAAGAAATTACTTTCTATAAAATTTTACTTCCTATGGGAATTACTTTTCATATATACAAAATGGCTCTTAACTATAAAGGGGATATACCTTGTATCAAAAGAATTGAGACTTTGTGCAAAACTTAGCATCTTGATGGAATGTTAAATATAGTGAGTGAAAAGAGGGAACAAGAGTCCTTTATATGTATAGACACACGCACGCACACACACAAAATTTTAGATGACACAATTTATTAAAGAGTTATAATTCTTTAACTTCTTTTATAAATTAAGAAATTTTATTTTATTATTTTAAGTGACTTTTTAAGTGATAAAATTAAATAGTAATACTCATGATTGTTTAATAAATAAATAATTTAGTATACTAGTGATTAATAGGATATAATTTCACAATTAATAGAATTTAATTCCATATTTAATAAGATTTAATTATAATTTTAATATATAATGATTATAATAATTAGTAGAATTTAATCCCAACTACCACACTTTTTTTTTTTTTTTTGGTTATGAAGCCGACTAATTGTAATATTTCAGTTTGAGAATAAGGAGGATGTGACCACCCCGGTTCCAGTTGTATCTTCAACAATGTCCCACAAGGCTTGAAGCATTAAGCAAACATGTATTTATTGTATAAATAAATTGCTTATATATTTATTTATTTTCTGCTTCTTTAACTCGAAATTGTCATTGAGAAAACGTTAAAAATTGTAACTCAATTATACAGAGAGGCCGGCTGACAGGATTTATTTTTACATAATTAAGTAATAATATCCATGTTTAATGTTCCATCAGAAAGAACGACCACAGATCCAAAATGTTCATAAGGCTGTAATTAACTGCACGGGTGGCCCCTCCAATATTTAATTAGGTACTTTTTTTAGCCAATCTGACGGTTAGAAAAAACTTTCCGATGTTACACGAATTATAAAAACATAGTATCACTTTCACACAGTTTCTAGTAAATATGTAATTTTTCAAACTCTGCATCTGATCTAATTTCCAACTCAATGCTATAGTAAATATTATTTTAATATTATTTTAATATGACATTGTGTTGGAAGGCAGATCAAATTATTAAATTAGGAAAAATAATACATTTAATAAAAATTGTATAAGAGCAGTATTGATAAAGTTTTGGGAGAAATAAAAATTATTTCCTTTAACTTCAAAATAGTTGGATTTTACATCTCTCAACTTTAAAAATTTTAAAATTATCTTCTTAAATTTTATAAAACATGAAAATAATATCCTTCATTTAATTAACTATTTAATTAAATTATGTAATTTTTAATAATTTTTTCTATGAAACAAAATGAGTAGGAGTAATCAATATTGACTATCCTTCTCAAGTATCACCATAAAAGTACTTTTTTATTATAAAATATTTAATTTAAGTCATAATTATTATTTAAAGGATGAATCTGTAATCATAATTCCATTAAAAAACTAATGATCCCATGAATATTTTATTTTACAAATTGATATCCTCCTGCATCAAATTTATTATCTTTAATATAGAATAATGCCTTGATACTAGTAAAGCAATCACCTTAGTAGGAATTTTTTAATGAAATTTTTAAACAATAATGAAAATATTATAAAAAACTTTATTATGTTTTGAATAATAATTTTGTGCAAGAATTTAATTAAAATTAAAAAATTTTATATGTGATTTAATTTTTATTAATTATATAATATAAATAAAAAATTACATATTATAATATTTTGATTATTATTTAAAAAACTTTATATAAAAATATATAATTTGATAAAATTATTAATTAAATAAGTGATGAATGTTAATTCTAATTTTTATAATATTTAAGAAAATGATGTTCAAATTTTTAAAATTAAAGGAAATAATTTACATATTTTTCTTAAGTTTTTAGTGCTAACACAATACTAAAAATTTTTCTTTAAACTTTAACAATGCTATATATATGTTTGTGTATCCATACAATATGAATACGATGCTAGTTCATAGGACAACAAACTTTTAATACGTGTGAGTTATAACACATATCCTTAATTTATTTAAAGAATAAGAAATAATTCTTGATTTTTTAAAATTTTTAATATTTAAAAATTACAAAGTTAGGTTTGCAAGATACATGAATATTACAAAATTAATGAATAAATAATAAAATTAATACTTAAATTTTATTTATTTATTAATTAAAAATTTAAAAATAAAAAAGACACTTGTTACGAGAAGAGATACAAGAATTTTCGGCAAGGAGAACTCCAGCCATCTAGCGTCACGTGCACTCGATTTTCCAGTGACCCATGGGATCATCTTTATATGAGAAGTTTGGTTTTGACACAGTCGAAACTAATAAAGAGATGTTCTTATCGCAAACCACCATGGTCGGAGGAGTTTCGGTGTCGAAGATCGTAAACCAACATGTCTAGATTGTGTCCTTCTGGTGTCGTCAATCATTTTTAACAATACTTTCTGTCTGGATTGGGACAACTTTGGAGGTCCATCCTCCCATCCGTCTTTGGATTCCCGATCTGGTAATCTCTTTCCCTCTCTTCGTAAATACACGAAAGCGTTTCATATAAATAATTTTTGTTTCTATTTTTCAATTATATGCAGAGAGAAAATCGCATTAATTAATTTTGATTAGAATTTGATGGCTGCTCCACCAGCAAGGGCTAAAGCGGATTATGATTATCTCATAAAGCTTCTCCTAATCGGCGACAGTGGTAAGTGACATTTATAAAACAACTATCATTAAATATCAATAATGCTATATGCATTGTACATCAGATTTTAAATTGACTTCTGAACGCAAATTAATATTAATATAGGTTAGTAAAATAAATTTATAATTCAATTTAATGAATATAAAAAATTCAAATCTCAATTTCGGGTACTTATAGTAATTTTTATTAAATATAGCCTCATAACAATATTTCTAAAAAATGATTGAATCTTTGTATCTTTTTATCAGGAAATATAGAATCCTAACATAGGGTTGTTTTACATTATCATATTTAGTATCTTTTCATTATCTAGTTTGAACCAGCATATAATCAATAATTGTTATCTTATTGTGACCGTGTAAACTAGTTGAAATACATATTATTTTTTTCTCGTAATCTCATGATATTTTAAAAAAAATTATAATATGCCTTATTCAACTCCTCTTGCAAAATTAGACCTCAAACGATTGCTTCTTCTAATAGATGCAATTGTGCTTTGTTTTCCTTTTTTAACTTTTCTGGGTGATAATAGAAGTGACTAATTCCCTATACATACTTGTATAGGGATCCGAGGTTAAACTCAAGATGCAATGAAAAATTAAATATTATTGAACTTTAAAGCAAGCCCGCTTTGTCTAGTTTGGTTTACACTACAAGTCCATAGATAGAGTCTTTTTTATTTTAATAAATGGTCGGTCCATAACTCTTACAGACTCAATCTATTTAAGTTCATATTTTTACAGGTTTATTTTTGATAAATCCTCAAACTTACTTGCAAAAACTTACAGACCAATCTACCAAGACTGCGGCGTTTAGGCCCATTAAACATTTCTATTGGCTATTTTC
Source organism: Sindora glabra (assembly GCA_020226215.1). NCBI lineage: Eukaryota > Viridiplantae > Streptophyta > Magnoliopsida > Fabales > Fabaceae > Sindora > Sindora glabra. The sequence goes on from CM035235.1 coordinate 1,167,509, forward strand.
ATTTTAGCAAAAGGAAATTTTGTCCATGATGATTGAGAAATTCTCAATTTTTTTTTTAGTGCCAGCGCAGTACCTTTAACCGGAATCTTTATAAACAAAAAGAAGAATCATAATCATTTTTCCCTTTTTTCTTTTACTTAACTTTTCAGGTGTTGGCAAGAGTTGTATTCTTTTGCGTTTCTCAGATGGTTCCTTCACCACGAGCTTTATCACAACCATAGGGTGAGTTCTATTGATTCACGAGTACCTGTCAATATAAAACATTATCAGTTCAAATTTTCTCCGACATCACAATGCCTACATTGCCTATGCAGAATTGATTTCAAGATAAGAACCATTGATCTTGATGGCAAACGGATTAAGCTTCAAATCTGGGATACTGCTGGTCAGGAGCGGTTTCGAACAATCACAACTGGTTAGTTTTCTGATCCTTGCTGCTACAATCATTTAGTTCCAAGTATTCATGTGACACCGATCTCTTTATTATTTGTTTATTGGTGTCTTTTAAACGGTGAGTGTATTAGGCTCCATTGTTTTGTCGTAAAGCATTTCCTGTAATAAAAATATCATATCATTTGCATATATGTCATAATAATGATATTTATAAGTATGATAGTAGAGGAATATATATATATATATATATATATTTTAAGATAGAGAAGTTGCTTTCCCTATTTTATTCATAACAAGAATGTTTTCTATCAAATAAAGGGAAGGGAAGCTTAATTTGTTAAGTAGTTCTTAATGCGTCATATAATGTTTTAACCAAATTCGTTCGCTATTTTTCTAGCTTACTATCGTGGAGCCATGGGCATATTGCTAGTCTATGATGTCACAGACGAATCTTCTTTCACAAGTAAAATTCCCATCTTTAGCTTTAATTAGTTGAAATTTTATATATTTCTGCTTTTCCACGAAGGCCTTTTCCATCTGGAATATTTACCCGGTTTCTGCTGTTCAGACATCAGGAATTGGATTCGCAATATTGAACAGCATGCTTCGGATAATGTCAGCAAAGTACTGGTGGGGAACAAGGCTGATATGGATGAAAGCCAAAGGGTATGCATATTTTGCAGGAGATGCTATATACATGTCTTTGAAATTAAGTTTTTTTGGTCGGGAAGTTCTACCATCTACTGCTCCCATCTTGAATAGGATTAGTTTCATACTTGGTAAAAGGTGTGAAGATATTGGGTGTAAATAAAAAAAAAAGATATCAGATGGAACTGTCTATAATTATATAAGCTTTTGATCTTTTGTTCCAGGCTGTGCCTACCTCCAAGGGACAAGCACTGGCTGATGAGTATGGGATTCAATTCTTCGAAACCGTAAGCCAAACTAGAGGCCTAATTCTTGTATACTTTGACCATCTGAAACACATGTTCTTATTTCCATCTAATAAAAAATAGAAACCATAGTTGTCGGTTTTGTGAAACCCACAAATATTTGATTTGGAGAATGTAAAGATAAATGTTAACTTCGAGCAACAAGTTTCCCATTAATTTGCACTGAAGTAGTTGCTTTGCAGAGCGCAAAGACAAATCTAAATGTGGAGGAAGTTTTCTTCTCGATAGCGAGACATATAAAACAAAGGCTTGGTGACACTGATTTGAAGGGCGTGGTACTTGAGTTTTCTCTCGAATGAGTTCACTGACAAATCCTGCCTCTAACTAATGTCTCACATTGTTGTTATTGCAGTCTGGCGCAGGAATCAGGATCAACCAACAAGACCAGGAAGAGGCAGGGCAAGCTTCCCAAAACTCTGGTTGTTGTGGTTGAGATCATGAGGATTTATTGTTTTTTAATGCATTTTGGTCCTACAGCAAGGAGGAAGAAGGATAATACTACTACGTATGGAGATGACTTATATTTTCCATTTTTTTTTATTGAAAATATACTTTATTCGAGAAAGTTATAACTTTTTGTAAAAAAAGCTTACAAAAAGTATATTTTTTTCCTTTTTTTTTTTCACAATTTTTGTATGCATGCTCATTTTTTTCCTCCGTAGTGTAAGAGCAAAACTCTGATATTAAGCATGTTTTTTATGGTTCCTTGTTTTTGTTTTACCTAATGAAAAGCTGCTTCTATGAATCATCTGTTGTACATATATCTCTGCCCATCTCCGATCTTTTAGTCCATGAACCCGAGATTTGAAGAAAGTATGTGTTTTCTTCAGTTGAACAACAACAACTTAATTGGAAAAGTACGACAGAGATCGAGATAACAGCTCAATGTTAGTTACAAATTCCTTTTTCTTTGATTGGTTTATTTGTTTCCACTAATATCTTTTTTTTTTTCATTTTTATTTTAAAAATTAATGCATGTTTTTGGAAACAAAGATGACATTGAGCTTCCAAATTCTTTTGATTTTCGTATTTTTCTGGAAGTTAATGATAAATAAAAAAATATTTTAGATTTGAATATAAAAATAATGAATTTATATGTGAAAACAAGTAAATATATCTTTTAGAGAAATAAAAAAATAATAAAAATTATTAAACTATAGAATATAACTATGATTATAAAAATATAAAAATTAACCTGTAACAATGAAGATTATAAATGTGTGATTATTAATATTATTATTATTTTGCACGTTCCACACACAAAATTCGTAAGAGGCTTCGGCGTGATATTCGGCGTTAGCGCGTCCCAGAGAGAGCGCGTCTCTTTCTCTGGAAGATGTGCCGACCAACCAGCTGACAAACGCAGGGGGATTGGGTCCAGCAGCTTGTGCCCGTTATCAGCTTGCTGTGGAGGACGAACTCCACGCTATGAGGGACTGTTGTGCTGTGAAGGAGGTGTGGTTGATGCTTCTCAATAGAGGGAAACAAGCTTGCCCTTTTTTTGAGCTAGCGGTGTGGACTGGTGCAAACTGAATATGACAAAAAATTTAGGGACTGAGTTGGGAGGGGACTGGTCAGTTGTGTGGAGTATTGTTTGTTGGTGATGTTGGAAGTGAGAAATAAGGTTGATTTTAATCCTGAGGAGCAGAGACAGCAGGATCCTTTAGTCTCTATAATGAAGTTTATTACCTCTATTAGATAGGCATGGAAGCAGGATGAACAAAATGGGCCAGAATAGGAGAAAGCGCGGTTGCAAATTAGTTGGAAATGTGCCCCACAGAATTGGTGTAAGGTCAATATTTATGGTGCATCAAAACTTTATCAAAGGATAGGAGGGTGTGGTGTTGTTGTTTGCAACACGAGGAGGTTCGTTGTGTTGTTTTGTTTGGAAGTTACCTAGGTATATGTTCTTTATTTGCAGCTGAGTTGTGGGGGGCGTTTCCAAATTTGGAAACTTGATTTTAGATTGATCATTTTGGAATTAAATTGGAAACAATTGGTGGACTTCCTCGCAAAGGAGAGTAATTTTTCAACTAAATATCAGGATTTATTGATTCGCTGTCGTAATTTGATTAATCAGGATTGGTAAATTATTATTAAGTATACATATTGGAAAAGGACTACTTGTGCCAATTGGCTAGCTTCTTTCGGACTTCAACATTATCCTAGGTTAAAATGTCTTGGTTTGATCATTCTCTATGTTGGATTAAGTAGTTTACTTTGTATTTCTACCCCTCGTATAATTATGTGTAATCTTTTTGTTATGAGCTTATACACACACAAGGGTGTGTGTCCACATTAGTGGGATCCCTTACATTTTCTTCGGGTATAAACTAATCAACGATTAATGTATTAATTATGAGCTACAGTTACAGGAGAGGAAAATATGAAAATAAAAAAATTATTATATAATACAAAACGAATGATAGAGGAGATTTTAAAAATATTTAAATTAAATATAATTACAAAGATTACTTTTTTTTTCATATGTAAATTTTTCTTGTTTCTGAAATTATATTATCTGGCTTGTTACTAAAAGTCTACATTAATCTTTTAAATAAAAATAGAAAAATCTAAATATTAGTGGAAATAAATAAATCAGTTAAAGGGGGAGAAATTTATTGCTAACATTGAATTATTTTGGGTTACAGCGATAGTGAAATCCAACCTAATTATCTTTCACATCCATATCTGAAAATTAACAATAACATCCCCTCGAATAAAAAATTATATTACTAATTTAATAATAAAATAATAAAAAATATTAAAATTAATATTAATAATTATTTTAATTAATGAGTACATTTATTATGGTGATAAAAAGAGTAAAATTAACTTAAATATTTTAAATTTAAAATTTTTATTAAAATTTTTTAAATGCTCTTTATTATTTTATTGTTATTAAATTAATAAAAAAGTTTCATTCAATTGAAAGATGAGAAAATTTTGTATATTTTAATTATACCATATGTCTTTATTCAAAACATACAAATGAACAGTAATTGTCAATTTTTACAATTTATAATGTCTTAGAAATTAAAAAAAATATTTTTAATTTATATGAATCCTACAAAATAATAATATTTTTATTTTTAATTTGCATGATTAAAGAGATATGATATATTTGGAGGAAATAAAATTATCTTTTGAAAAAGTGGATGTTACTAACTCATGACAAGAGAGAGAGAAAAAAATGTCTTCTGTTCAGCCATAGAAATATTCCATGGAGAAAATCTCGACGACCTAGCAAATTCTATACAATCCTATATATCCTATGAATTAACAAATGAAAGAAAAAGGAGAGAAAATAAATAAATCAAAATAACAATCTGGCAACAAAAAAATTCTGTAGCTACTAGTATAACAATAAACTCGATATAATAATTAAATAGAACAATGAACCACCGGCGCTCTCAAGTGGAGCTTCAGATCATTCTCTGATGGCGTGAGGTTCAAGTCCAAGCACAAATCAACTCTCTTGCTACTTTCTTTATTCAAAACTGATTTAGGAGCTTCAGCTTCCTCCGTCACCATTGCAGCTGAAGCTCTATGCTTCCTCATGTGCCCTCCCAGAGCTTGTCCGATCGCAAATTCAAGCCCGCAGATGGGGCACCCATGCATCTTGGGTTTGAAGCAAGAAATATCTGAGCCCGCGAGCTGCTTGGGCTTCTTGTGGCTTGCCCTGTGTCCCCCGAGTGCTTGAAAAGATTGGAATTCTCTGCTGCAAGTCTTGCACTTAAACACACCGTCCCGCTTGCTGGCTGCGTTCAGCTTCATCTCCAGGTTGGTTTGGCCAACCTTGGAGAGTAACATCAGACAGCTAGCCATTTCAAGCGTGGACTGTATCTTATTGTCACCTTCTTCTTCTTCTTCTCTAACTCTCTTCAACGCCATCTTCAATTTGATCAGTGCTTGTTGCCGCTGCTTGGATTGATGCTTAAGAAGTGGAAGAATAAACTATGGAGAATGTGAAAAAGCTCACTGCACATATATATATGGGTGGGAAGCCTTGTGAAGGGGGTTAGCTGGAAATGAGGTGGATAAGTTGCCAGAAATGTCCTTGCTGTTTCCTTGGTAGTTAAGGAAGCTTAAGCAGTGGTATTTGGTGTAAATAGGGTGGAAGTTGAGAGGCGATGAGAAATTGCGGGGTAGGTTAAGTTTACGTGGCCGCGTATCCGCGGGGGAATTTGGATGATTTGTGCATTCTTCGCACGCCACCGAAAATTATTATACACAGTCATGTGCGCAACCATGCAAGCGTCTGTATTCTAGAAAGTAAAGGAAGGACAACACCAGGCGCAGCGGTAGCGCGTCACATGCACGACATTTTATTTTTTGAAAATCTAGTATATTTATTTGGAAAAAAAAATGCAAAATAATGCCATGAAGTTTATGACGGTTGAATTTTTTTTATTATCGTTGAAAATTTAAAAATTAAAAATTTTAATTGTATAAAACTTACAATTAAGTATCATTATTTACTTATTCAATTAATTTATTAAATTACATAATTTTTTCAATAAATTTTTAGAGAAAAATTATAATATTATTGTATATTAATTTTTTACAATAATTTTCGTGCACCATATAATTATTATAAATTAAATTAAATATATAATTTCAATTAAATGTTTGAAAATCAGTTACAAAATTAAGTACAAAAATAATATAATAAACTAATATATAATAATATTTTCTTATTTGAAATATTAATAAAAAATTACATAGTTCAATAAAATGATTAATTAAGTGAATAATTTATGAGTATTAATTACAAATTTTTATAATAAATGTTTGGTTTCTTAGTTTCCAAAATTTTTTAAGAGTAAAATGCAACTACATGTAGTTGAAGGAGTTATTTTGCATTCTTCCCTATTTATAGGGGAAGGTTATGGTACCCTCAAGGATTTCAAACCCTGGGTAGTGTGGCGTAATCTATTACCTAAGTCTTTGATAATTTCATCCAATGGATGAGATTTTGCCACACCACCCAGGGTTTAGAAACCCTGGAGGTACCTTAGATTCTCCCCTATTTATATTATGAATTACATTTTAAGGTTAAGCTAATTGCACTCTCATATGATCAATGATCATTTTCTCTTACTCTCATATGAAAAAAAGAAGATTGATTCAATTTTTTTCTTAGGTAAAATTTAGATAAAATTCTTTAGCTATTTGTTATAAAAAAAATTATTTAGATTGTGATAAGTATATAAATTATTTTATTAACTATTAATAAATTTAATTTAATAATTACAATAATTAATAATATTATAATTATAATAAAGTAATTAATATACTTGATATAATTTAAATAGAAAATTTTATGATAAACATTTAAGAAACTTTACTTATTTCTTGCCTTTTTTTTTATAAGTTGAAAAATAACCTTCTTTTTTTAACATGAAAAGAAGAGTGACCACACATGGAAGTGTAAGTAATTCCGCACTTTAATACATTCTTAATAAAAATTGTATAAGCATATAATCGTACTATGAAAATTACAACTTGTAATTTTTCTAAAAAGTTCATATGGAAAATTATAAATAAATTAATGGTTTATAAAATTGTTTCGTCTCATGAATGCAATGTAACAAATTTTGTATTTGTTTTATGAAGGTTTAAGAGTAATTTGACCTCTTAAATATATAACTTATTCAATTTTGATATCCTAATTTAAAATAATTTATTTTAATTTTTTAAATATTAGAATGATACAATTTTAATTTTTTTATTTTTATCAATTTTCATTCTTTTTTTTAACTTATGTCAACTATTTGATCTCTAGATATTCATTGTATTATTTTTTAGATAAATTACATTTTTAACTCAAAATAATTAACTTTTTATATGCAATTGGTTTTGTTCAAAATTTTTAAAATGTAATTAATTTTTTTATACTTACATAGAAATTATTTTAAATTAATACGAAGAAAATATTAAGTAGAAATAATTTTATAAAATTAAAAAATTAAAAAAATAAGGATTAAAATTATATCATTTAATATTTAAAAAAGTTAAAATAAATTATTTTAAATTGCATGGGAGGGCGCGTGGAAAGAAGGGACAGAAGAAATGAAGAAGGAGAGGAAACGGCGTGATTATCTTGGAAAGTAATTGAACAATATACGCGGTCCATTCCGCGGCTGTGAACTTTCGGGGGAGAAATGCTCAACTACTTGCGGGTTGTTGACTTCATGCTTAGTCAGCTTCCAGATGCAGTGGATATTTCCTCCCAGCACTAGTGTGCAAGGTTCACATGTTCACACACATATTCCGTTCATTTTATGTCGATTTCCTTTTCAGAAAGCTTAGTCTTATTTTTAATGATATTTTCTTTGTTGATTTTTATATTATTTCACTGTTGGTTTCCTTTGGAGCGTAACTTGAGTGATGAAAGTCGTCGTTAAATAAAATGACAGATTTCTATCGGTCACAAATTAAAAATGAGTGCGAATTTAATTAAATATAATTATTGAATAATTCAAAATAAATTTAATATTACTTTTGAGAGTTGTATCAAAGAAAATGTTGAATATAAAATTGATATTTATATTAATTTGTTCATTTTTATACTATTTTTTTATCAAATGTTTTCAAAGGAAACACTTTTATACACTTGTTTACGTGAGATAGATAAGGATTATTATATAAAAAATGATACTACATACATTGGGAAATTTGGTTTATTAAGTTGCATTACATATATACGAATTTTATATATAATAACAATACAAAAATATACTCTTCTATCGGCAGAAATTGCAACAATTTTTTAATGTCTTTCAAAAAATTCATAAATACAAAAAACTTCGAAGGAGAAGAGATTGTCTATCACTAAAATATACTTAATGAAAACTGATAAAACATGTCCCATTAAAATAAGGAAAATAAATATAAATATCAAATTCAACATTATTAAATATATAATTAGTCTAATTCGATAGCAAATAAAACACATATATATACATATGTATATCATAAATTATTTCTATATTTATTATAATTCATTCTTTTATGAAAAAAATTAACAATTTAAAAATGAAAAATATTTAAGGTTATGTGAAATAAATGAGCACTTTAATAAATATGAAACAATCATCGACGGGTCAAAACTTCTCACAAATTAGTTAATAATAATCGGCCAATAATTTTTAAATAATAAATACATAATCAGTTATATAAATTACTATCCTTGCTAATTAAAATTTTTTGAAATTATGTTCAATATATATGTTAAAAAGAGCGAAAGAGAATTATGGTTTAGGAGAAATTTATTGAAATTGTAAAAATAGAAATTTAAAATATAAAATAATTAAATATTTGAAGGTAAATATGCATGACCATTAAAATTCGAGTAGAAACGTTAATTGCTCCATATATATAATTTAAGGGGTTTTTTGCACGTTTCTAAAATTCATAGGGTTTTTCACATGTGAGTTCAAGTTTAAGGGTTTTTGTTTTATTTATTTTAGCCTATAAAATATTAAGATGTAAAAAATATTTTATTTATTTAATATTAAATATGAAGAGTTTGAAATAAGTAACTTTCTCTATTTTAAAAATAAATTTGCTTTCAATCACTATTATATCTCTAATGGTATGTTTGACAATTAGGATAAGAAAGAAAAGAAGGACAATAGAAGAGAATAGAGAAGAGGGGAAGAGAGAAGAATGGAGAGTCAAAATAATATATTTTTATAAAATAAAATATATTTTTATTTTAATAAAGTAATAATGATGAAATATTAAAAATATAAATATAAATATAAATTAAAGAGTAAAATAATAAATTAAGTAGATAACCTTCTAAATTTTCCTAATTTAATAGAATATAAAATATTAAAGAATGAAAAATTTTAAAGGATTAATTATAAACTCTCATTTTTTTTCTTTCTCCAACAAAACTCTTAATAAAAAAAAAGAATAGAACATATTCTTCGCTCCCTCCATCCAAATAATTCTTAAATATAATTTTTCAACGATAAATTCAAAGCAAGGGGCATGTACTTTTTTCATTAATATACGCAAACCATTTCCTTATAAAAACTGTTTTCTGACAAAAACAAACGCAATCTTAATTTTTCAAGATCTCGATATATGAATTTAAAATTCTATGTTACGTGTGAAGGCTAACATGCAGAAAGAAGAAATTGTAGCTCCCCAGTTCCACGAAATTTTCTAGACAAATGTTGAATCCTTTAAATATTTTCGAGCAGACTTTTAAGAAATTTCACGGACAATTTCGGTTTCAGCTTCGATAAGTAGGAACCTGAAAGTTCCTATTGAATGGGAAAACAATTGTCCCCACATTTACGAATTCAACAAAAGACTAGAAGCTCGAACAGGTGTGACTGCAATATTCTGAAAATTTCCCTCAAGACGATGATTACTTTTCTTGCAGATCAATTATATGGGCTTGCGTAAACAATATTTTTAAATCCGATTTACACGGACTTGAAAAAATTAATGGATAAAAGTGGAATCAGCTCGATCAATTAATTTAATTGTTGAACTGGATTATATAAATATAAATATAAGTATTATATTTATCTTTGTTTTACTAACAATAACAATAATAATAACAATTTTCATATAATATAGTAACTTACCTTTGCTTGCCTCGTCGTAAAATCCTTCTGGAATCCATCTCTTCTGTGATCCAAATTTCCAGTTTTACTTACCTTTGTTTTACTAACAACAATAATAATTTCCATATAAAATAGTAACATCCAATAAATTGAGAAGAAAAATAAAAGTAAAGAGATATTACATTGCACTAACAAATTTAACTGTTAATTTATTGCATAATATGTTTAATTTAATTTTAAAAAAATTTATTGTACAATAAAATTTAATGATATATTAATACACCACAATATCAATAATATATTATAATTTCTCCCTAAAAGGAATAGCAGAAAATTAATAATGAATTACATATTATGTTGGGTGTGTCTTAATATGAGGATCCTAAATAATTACAGTATTTTATTTTTTTAAAGAATATTTAATTGAATGGAATGAGTAAAAATTTTACAATAAACTCCTATTTTAGTTCTTGTGAGATTTCATTTTTTTCATTTTCATTTATTTAAAATATTTTGTATTAATTTTGTTCATATAAAATATTAAAGTGCCTGTCACAAACCGATATTAAATCTCTTCCTTATATGGAAAAAGGAAAGGAAACGTGGGTGTTAAATAGATAAAATTTGAAAATTTTGCTTCAAGCACCCATAATGTTTTGTTGAATAAGAAGCTTATCTTTTAATATCGTATTAGCAATATGAAGTTGATCGCATCTATCCTTTTTGTCCTATCATATAATTATCTGAAAATTATCAAGTTAAAATTAAAATTCAATAATTGAACCCAAATATTGAAAAGTCAATCAAATCTAAATTATTATTGAAGAATCACTCATCTATATATTCAAAGTAGGAATATCAAGTAGATTAGAATTGACATATTAAATTATATATGTCATGAATTTTAATAAATTTGAACTTTTTAAATGCAGTTAAAATGAATCAATTCATATCAATTTAGTTTGTAAACTTTGCATACTCATAATCAAAATTCACAAATCAATTTATATCAATAATAAATTTTTATTTTTAAAATTAAATTCATTTTAATTATGGTTCAGAATGAACTACCCATTCCACAACCCTATCATGATTCTGAGTAATGTTTTCAATTGTGTGTTAATAATAGAATTAATACACCAACATTTATCATTAACAACAATTAGCTACTGTTTTTTATTCAAATTATGATAAGTACATTAATTAATCTATTAATTATTAATAATTTTAATTTGATAATTACAATAATTAATAATATTATAATTATAATAACATATTTAATATACTTGTTATAATCTAAATGGAGTATCTTATAGGAAATACTTAGAAAACTTTACTTCATTCTTGCCATTTTTATTTTGGTTCTATAAGTTAAAAAATGATCTTTTTTTAACATGGAAAGAAGGTTGATCACACATGCAAGTGTAAGTAATTCCACTTTGCATTTTAATACATCCTTAATAAAAATTGTATACACACATGGTCGTACTATGAAAATTACACCTTGTAAAATTTCTAAAAGGCTCGTACGAAAAATTATAAATTTTATAAATTTTGTATTAATGTTTTATAAAATTGCTTCGTCTCATGAACGCATTGTAACAAAATTTGTATTTGTTTTATTATGGTTTAAATGTAATTTTGGCCTCTTAAAAATATAACTCGTTCAATTTTGATATTCTAATTTAAAATAATATGTTTTTGGTTCTTTTAAATATTAAATTTATAAAATTTTAATTATTTTTTATTTTCATTCATTTTTTCTAATTTCTATCAACTCATATTTGATCTATAAATATTTACATTATTATTTTCTAGAAAAATTATATATTTTTTAAAGTTTTATAGATAATTAACTCTCAAAATAGTTAAATTCTTATATGAAATTGATTTTGTGCAAAATTTTTAAAATTTAAAAATCAATAAAAATAAGGAGTAAAATTATATCATTTAAATGTTTAAAAAAGTTAAAATAAATTATTTTAAATTGCGTGGGGGAGTGTGCGGAAAGAAGGGACGGACGAAATGAAGGAGGAGAGGAAACGGCGTGATTGTCCTGGAAACAAGTAATTGCACGCGGTCCATTCCGCCAATGTGTTTTCGGGGGAGAAATGCTTAAATACTTGCGGGTTTTTGACTTCATGCTTACTCCCGGATGCAGTGGATATTTCCTCCCAACGCTGGTGTTTACTAGTGTGCAACGTTCACATGTTCACACATATATTCTGTTCATGTCGATTTCCTTTTCAGGAAGCTAAAGTTTTATTTTTGATGGTATTTTCATTTTTATTTTTATATTATTTTATTGTTGGCCTCCTTTTGAACCTAACTTGGGTAATAGAAGTTGTCATTAAATGTAATGACAGATTTTTATTAGTCACAAATTAAAAATGAGTGGGAATTTAATTAAATATAATTATTGAATAAGTCAAAATAAATTTAATATTACTTTTGAAAGTTGTATCACGTATAAATGGAAGAAAAGTGTTGAATATAAAATTAATATTTACATTTAATTTGTTCACTTTTATACTTTTTTTTTTTATCAGATATCTTAAAATGAAATACTTTTATACACTTGTTTATGTTAGATAGATGAGGATTATTATATAAAAAATGATATTACACACATTTGGGAATTTGGTTGACTAAGTTGCGTTCCATATATACGAATTTTATATATAATGAAAAATGCAAAAATATACTCTCTTATTGGTAGGTAGAAATTACAACAATATTTTAATGTCTTTCAAAAAAAATGACAAATACAAAAAAAAATTAAAGCAGAAGAGATTGTCCGTTACTGAAAAATACTTAATAAAACATGATAAAAACATGTCCAATTAAAATAAGAAAAATAAATATAAATATCAAATTCAAAATTGTTAAATAATTAGTCTAATTTGATAACAAATAAAACACGGAAATATTCATCTGTATCATAAATTATCTCTATGTTTATTACGATTTATTCTTTTATGAAAAAATTAATAATAAAAAATGAAAAATATTCAAGGTTATGTGAAATAAATGAGCACTTTGACAAACATGAAATAATCATCAATGGATTAAAACTTCTGACAAAATTTGTTAATAATTATTGGCCAATAATTTTTAAATAATAAATACATAATTAGTTATATAAATTACTATCCTCCCTAATTAAAATTATTTGAAATTTTGTTCAATATTTACGTTAAAAAGAGTGAGAAAGAATCATGATCAGTATTTGTAACACATATTAGGGGGAATTTATTGGAATTATAAAAGTAGAGATTTAAAATAATAAATAATTAAATATTTGAAGGTAAATGTATTTGACCATTAAAAATCGCATGAAAACTTAATGATGAGAGGTTAATTGCTCCACATATATATAGTATATAATGTTTATTGCACGTTTTTAAATTTCATGGGGTTTTTTATACATGAGCCTAAGTTTAAGGGCTTTTGTTTTATATATTTTAGCCAATAAAATATTAAGATGTGAGAAAATATTTTATTTATTTAAATAAAAAATAGCTTTCCACTATTATTATATCTTTAATGGTATGTTTGAAAGTTAGGATAAAAAGGAAAGTAAAGACAATGGAAGATAATAAAAGAGAGGGGAAGAGAGGAGAATGGAGAGTTAAGTTTTAACTTTTCTGGCCTTTGTTTAGATTTCTAAAATTATACAAGGAGAGATAAGGAAGCATTAAACCAATATATATATAACTAATATATCTATATATATAACTAATGAGACTATAATTTTAAAATTTTATTCATTTTAAAAAATTATGTTTATCCAATTTTTTTAAAAATAAATTTTTATCTAAAAATATTCTCTATAAAAAATGATATAATAAGTCAATATACAATAATGTTATAATTATTAGTGAAAAGATCTAAGAAAAATTAATATGAGTCAATCTAATATTACTCTTATTAGACAATGTAAAAAGTGACCCAACTCACTTTTATCCTAAAACTAATATATATAGATTAAAAAAAGGGTAAACATGTATGAATAAATAAATATGAGTCATAATTATTAAGTCCAATTATTATAAAATAGAAAAGATAATTTTATATTTTTATTAGAAAAAAATTCACAATTATAATATGTATTTTTTATAAGTTAGAAACTTTTCAAAAATGTTAAATAACATTTTTTTATTTTAATGAAATAATAATGATGAAATATTAAAAATATAAATAAAAATTAAAAAATAAAATAGATTTAAAATAATAAATTAGTAGATAACCTTTTAAATTCTCTCGAAGGTATACAAAATATTAAAAATATTTAAAAAAAAATTAATTATAAATTCTCATTCTTTTTCTTCTCCTATAAAACTATCAAGTAAGAGAAAAAATAGCACATAATTTTATCTTTTCTTTTACTCTTCCCTTCGTTACCCTCTATCCAAATAAATCATAACTATAATTTTTTAACCATCAATTATACTCTTTTCGTTAATATATGCAAATCATTCCCAGAAGTTGTTTTCTGACAAAAACTAACCCAATCTTAACTTTTTAAGATCTCGATCTAAGAATTTAAAATTTTACGTTACGTGTGAAGGCTAACGTGTAGAAAGAAGAAATTATAGCTCCCCAGTTCCACGAAATTTTCTAGACAAATGTCGAATCCTTTAAATATTTTCAAGCAGAATTTTAAGAAATTTCATGGGCAATTTCGGTTTCACTTTCAATAAGTACGAACTTGAAAGTTCCTACTGAATTAGAAAATAATTGTCCCCACATTTACAAATTCAACAAAAGACTAAAAGGTTGAACAGGTGTGACTACAATATTCTGAAAAATTCCCCCAAGACGATGATTACTTTTCTCAGAGATCAATTATATGAGTTTGGGTAAGCAATATTGTTTAAACCCAATTTACAAAAGATTTGAAAAAAAATTAATGCGTAAAACTCGAATCAGTTCAATTAATTAATTTAACTGTTGAATTGGATTATATATATATAGTTTGCATTAAAAATTTGAAAATTGTTACTGTATGTTGTAATTTTTGGAATACTATTTGAGTTACACATAAGTTATAAATAAAATAATTCTTCATAAAATATTAATATTATAAGATAGTAATATTGTTGAAATCGTATTTTAAGATAACGATATTAATGTTTGTGCATCAGAACAAGTATTTTTTAACATATTATATATATTAATATTATAATATAGAGTACTAACATATCGTAAGACTGACTTAACTTAGTGGTAAGCAAAGCTTTCCGTCATAAAAGGGATCATGGTCCGACACCTTTTTGATCACCCCGCATTTACATTTTTATCAGATGTTAATTACGATATTATAACCTGCTCGGATTCGAATGGATATTAACCCAATTATTAAGTCAATCCGGGCTTACCCTTATTTGGTTGAAGAGAAAATATTGAAAAGAAAATAAAAAAGGAGGAAGAGAAATTTTTAAATTTAAATTGAAAAAAATAAAAGAATTTTTTTTTTAAAATTTGAAATGATTATAAAATTACAATTACACATTTTACTTTTAAAATTTTTCCTCTTTCTTTTCTCTTCATGTAAATAAAAAAATTAATTTAATTTCTTTTATTTCCTATTTTCTTTCTCCCAACCAAATAAACCATAAATGTCACCCTGCATGTGGGTCTGGACCGTTTTGATTCTTGAATCCTAGTCTGACCGATGCAACTGGCCAAGCCCGGCCAAAGTCCAAACCATGTAGCCAACAACCAAACTTTTATGCGTGTAAACTGTGATGGAGATTGCAAGTATGATTGGATCATTATATTATTTAAAGAATGAAACTACTTGCATTTTTTTTCTCTCTCATTCCTTTTCCCATTTTCCACTTTATATTGTGAAAAAATATTTTTTAAATTTATAAAAAAAATGCATTAAATCAATGTAATTTTCTTAATATAAAAAAGAGAATAAAAGAAAGAGAATTCAAGTACTATTACTAACAAGTAAGAATTTCTCTAGAACAATACCTATTTCTTATTATTTAACTTAAATTTTAATTATTATTAATTAATAATTAATTTTTATTAGTTAGAACAAGATCGGAATTAATTATTAAACAAATATTTGTTTTGTATGAAAAAAATTGATAATTTGAGTACCTTTGACTATTACATGAAATCTTTCATAAAGAATTGGGAGGGATATAGAAATATGGTTAAAAATTTTTGGTAGTATGTTAAAAATTTTTCACATTAATCTTATTTATATATTATTATACTATTTTAATTAATTTAATTATCCAATATTTAATTGTATGGGTGAAAATATTTTTCTTAACAACTTTGTATCATAGAATTCCAAATTGGTTGACTAATATGCCCTCATGGTATTCTTTCTATTGGAAGTCTATATCATAAACAAAGAAGAAAGTCACATAGAACACATATATTATCACACCATAACAGATAGACAAACTAATATTAACAATAAAAAAAAGAAATGAAGTATGAAAGTAAAAAAATCAGTTCGAGGCACGCTATGGCAGACACTTTCTTCAGAGTAGATTTCCATTGCTACCTTAGTGCAAATAGCAATTGTTGACGTTCTACTCCCAAGATACAATGAACCACTCAATACCTTCTAATGTACACTTAAATAGAAGATATAATGAACTCTAAATCTCTTAACTGCTCTTTTAAGGAATTTTAAAAATAGAGATATATTCTCTTAAAGATTACGTACTTTTCTATTTCAAATTTCCTATTACACACACACACACACACACACACACACACACACACACATATATATATATATATATATATTTCCAATGGTTGTGTTTGAACTAACGTGTTATTTCGTTCCAATGGGTGTGTTTGAACTAATGTGTTGTTTCATAAAGAAACATGTTCCTCCACAAAAAGACATGACTTTTCTTTAAAAAAAAATTGTTACATAAATTTTTGAATCACATATCAGATATATATATAATATAATATAATATAATAACAATCCCCCACATGATTCATAAATTTTAAAAAAAGAATATATAAGAGTAGTCTTTTACAATGCTTTCAATATAGGTATCTTGTGGACTTGAACCTTACTTAGTATGAATAAAATTCCAATAAGAAGAATCATAGTGAACTTGAGTCTTGAACTAGGATCTTCAAGCTTGATCTTCAATTTATCATACACATTGTATGAGATTTTATTAAGTTTTTTAATAGGGTCGCACTTTAACTGCCTTGTGCTAGTATCTTGATTCTTGAGTGCTCTAGAGATAAACTCAATCTCATAAGTTACGGCCTTACAACCACACTCAAATAGGTGAATTCTTCAAGGATATGTGTAACGGAAGCATATCCTACATAATTTGTTATGAATTCATTAAAAGCATGAGCTTTTCCTAACCATTCTAATAAGTACCATAGGATCGCAATGAGACTAAAATAAATTGGTACTTCTCCAATTACTATACAGTTTGTTGTTACCACATTGAACCTTTTTTTTATGAGATCTCCAATTAGAAGGTTAGGTTGTCACTGATAGTAATTATTATTATTTTAACTTATAGCCTTCAGTCCCATCCTTTTCGAAAATTCTATGACTTGCTTTCTAGCTAGTCTTTTTGTTAACGGATTCGTAATATTTTTCATAGAAGGAATATATTCCAATGATATTACACCATTTTTAATTAAACCCATGATTGATTTTTACCTCAAGCGCATATGTCTGTTTTGCTCATTTGAGTTCTTTTGCTTGCATTTTGCAATAGCTGCTTGATTATCACAATGTAAGCAAATCACTGGAATTGACTTTTTAACAATTGGAATATCCATTAATACATTCTTAAGCCATTCTGCTTGTTGTACTGTTGCAACAAGGGCTATCATCTTAGATTCCATAGAGGATCGAGAAATGCATGTTTGCTTGAAGGATTCCCATGCAACAGCAGCTCCAACTAAAGTAAATAAATATCCTGTGGTGGCTTTAGTCTTATTTGAATCAGAGATCCAATTTGCATCACTATAACTTTCAAGTACAGCGGGATAACCCGAATAATGTATACCAAGTGATATGATACCCTTAAAATATCTGAGAATCCTTTCTAATGCTATCCAATGATTTAAATCAAGATTACTTGTATATCTACTTAATCTTCCTATTGCTTGTGCTATATCAGGCCTTGTAGCATTTATAAGATACATGAGTGAGCCAATAATTTGAGAATACAATAATTGAGAAACAGGCTCTCCTATATTTTTCTTTAGTTTTACATTAGGATCATAAGGAGTATTCACGGGTTTACAATCATACTTATTGAATTTTTTTAATATTTTCTCAATATAATGTGATTGTGTAATTGTAATACCCGTATAACATTTGCCTTTTCTAAATCTTTCATGTCAAAATTATTTGACAAGAAATTTTTAGTCTCCTTGATTATACTTAAATTGCTACCAAAGATGAGAATATCATTAACATATAAACATAATATAACATATCCAAGATTGGTAAATTTATTATAAACACATTTTTCTGAGTCATTTATCAAGAACCCATTTGATAGGATAACTTGATCAAATTTTTGATGCCACTGCTTTAGTGCTTGTTTCAATCCATATAAGGATTTAATTAATTTACACACCTTATTTTCCTAGCCAGGTATGATAAATCCTTCTGGTTGCTCCATATATATCTCCCCTTCTAAATCACCATTTAAAAAGGTAGTTTTAATGTCCATTTGATGGACCTCTAATTTATATATGAATGCTAAAGCCAAAAGTACTCTAATAGTTATCATTTTTGCAACAGGAGAATAAGTGTCAAAATAATCAAATCCTTCTCGTTGAATTTTTCAATAGACCCATCTGGCTTAAGCTTCTTTTTTAAATATCCATTTGCAACTAATAATTTTACACCTTTTGGGCAAATCACTCAAGACCCAGGTTTTGTTACTTACTAAAGATTCCATTTCAGCATTTATGACTTCTTTCCAAAAAGATGAATCTATAGATGATGTGGCCTCTTTGTATGTTTAAGGATCCTCTTCCATTAGATATGTGTAAAAATTATTTCCAAAATTTTTCTCTACTCTTGCTTCTTCTCAATTTTTTGATGTTGTTCTTGTCTTCTTCATCATGCTTTACTAATTTTGGAGTGCAATTAGAAGGTTTAGATTTACTCACAGTATTTTTCAAGGTAAAATATCCTTGAAAAATATGATATCTCTTGATTCCATGATAGTGTTTACATTTATACCATTAATTTTAAATTTTATTACTAAAATCCTATAAGTCATATTATCTTGGGAATAACCCATAAGAACTCTATCAATTATTTTGGGTTCCAATTTCTTCCTTTTATTTTTTAAAATTTTTACTTTTGCCAAACACTCCCACATTCTTAAATAATTTAAATTTGGTTTCCTCCCTTGCTATAATTCATATGGAGTTTTGTCTAATTTTTTATAAGGAACTCTATTTAGAATGTGACATGCAGACAAAAGTGCCTCATTCCATAAATTGTTAGGGAGTCCAGAACTTGATAACATACAATTTACCATATCTAATGAAGTTCTATTTTTTCTTTCCACTATACCATTTGATTGAGGTGTGTAAGGAGGAGAAACTTGATGGCTAATACCATTATCATTGAAAAAGTTTGAAAATTCTGTAGAAATATATTCTCCTCCTCTATCAGTATGCAAAATTTTGATCTTTTTTTCCTTGTAATTTTCAACTTCATTTTTATATATACAAAGCCTCATTTTTTGTACTAATTGGAAAAACATAACAATACTTGGTGAAGTCATCTATGAAAGTAACAAAGTATATCTTACCATTTTTAGAATAAGCTTGAATGTCATAAATATCATCGTGTACTAACTCTAAGATAGAGGATTCCTTAATTACAGATTTAAAAGGTTTTCTAGGCAACTTAGATTGCACATAAATTTCACACTTTTTATGTAAATTTAAATCAAATTTAGGAATAAGATCTAAATTCATCATTCTCTTAATAGAAGTATAATTAACATGACCTAAGCGACCATGCCAAACATTATCACAATGAACCACATAATAAATAGAGAAAATATTACTAATATTTTTATTACTAGAATTAACATTTAGGACATTCAACTAAAAGAGACCATCAAGTACATAACCTTTACTAATAAAAGACTCATTCTTACTAAGTACAACTTTATTAGACTCAAATATTAATTTGTAACCATCTCTAATAAGAAGAGGGCCACTAATCAAACTTTTCCTAATGTCGGGCACATGTTGCACATTATGAAGAGGCAGAGTCTTCCCAGAAGTTAGTAACAAATCTATTTGTCCTTCTCCCTGCACTTGTGCCACAGTCGCATTGCCCATGTTCATGGACTTTCCTTCAATTGGCTGATATTTTGTGAATAAAGATTGGTCAGCATATACATATATATTTGCACTGGTATCAATCCACCAATTAGTAGATGCACAAACTAAATTGATCATAGGAATGATATAAACATACCTCTTGTCAATTTCACCAGTCACAACATTAACTTGAGAGGCCGGTGTCTCAGAAGTTTTTTGACCTTTGTGGTGGCGACAAACTCTTGCCATATGCCCTAGTTTTCCACAAACAAAGCAACATATCTTTTTCTTTTTGTTAACATTAGATTGCCTTTTGAAGGAATTATCCTTTGAAAACTTCCTTTTTTTAGAATTTGAATTTTTTTCTTCCACAATATTCACTTTATCATCAAACTCATTGGACAATCTATCCTTATCTCTTTTTTTTTCTATTTGAAGAGAAATAATTAAGTTATCCATGGCCATATTTTCACGTTTATGTTTTATAGATAAAGCGAATGATTTCCATTTCAGAGGAAGTTTCTTAAGTAAAGCACCCATATGAAAATTTTCACTTATTTTAATTTTCTTTTAATTTAGTTCATGAATAAGAAGTTGAAAATATTGTGCTTATTCCACTACATATTTATTATCACTCATTTTAAAATTTATATATTTTCCTATAATAAATTATCAAGACCTTCATCTTCTTTACCATACTTCTTTTCTAATGCTTCCCACAATTCATATGCAGTTTTGGTAGTGCAAAAAATATCATACAAATTACTAGATAAAGCAAACAAAATACGACTATGACAAATGTAATCCTTATCTAGTTCAGTTTGTGAGATGGTTTTGTCTTGACTTTGAGGATCTAGAGAATTAATATTAGAGTTTGTATTATCAGAAGCATTAGAACTTGAAATTTGATTTGAAAGATCAACAGGGTTAGATATAATAGAGAAGAGACCTAAAGTTGTCAACCAATAATGTATTTGATTTTGCCATCTACGAAAATTTTGTTCAGAGAATTTTTTCGATTTTACAGAAATGTGTTCTTTAAAAGAAACCATTCTTTTTTTAAAAAAAATAAAGAATCTTCTTTTAAAATGTTGGAAATCTATATCATAAACAAAGAAGAAAGTCACATAGAACACATATATTATCATACCATAACAGATAGACAAACTAATATTAACAGTAAGAAAAAGAAATGAAGTATGAAAGTAAAAAAAATAGTTTGAGGCATGTTATGGCAGGCACTTTCTTCATAGTAGATTTCCGTCGCTACCTTGGTGTAACTAACAATTGTTGACGTTCTACTCCAAAGACACAATAAACCACTCAATACTTTCTAATGTGCACTCAAATAGAAGATATAATGAACTCTAAATCTTTTAACTACTCTTTTAAGGAATTTTAAAGATAGAGATATATTCTCTTAAAGATTACAAACTTTTCTATTTTAGATTTCCTATTACATATATATATATTTTCAATAGGTGTGTTTGAACCAACATGTTATTTCGTTCCAATGGGTGTGTTTGAACTAATGTGTTATTTCGTATATCTGATATATATATACATATAAAAACATTTTTGTCAATTTCCAAGATACAATTCCATTTTCGCCGATTAATATCGAAACTTACCATGTGAACATTAGTTTAATTTATATGAAATTCTCATTAGATTATAGGCTACAATAATGTTACATTCATAAAAAATAAAATTCAAAATTGAAATATAAATATAAATTAAAAATAGTCATTAAATTTAGAATAATAAAATAAATTTATAAAATTTAATTCAATAAACATATAAAATTTAAAATTTGATTTCAAATTTCATTTTTTAATATCTATAATAATTTTAGTTTAACTAT
The DNA here is from genome assembly GCA_020226215.1 of Sindora glabra. Lineage (NCBI taxonomy): Eukaryota > Viridiplantae > Streptophyta > Magnoliopsida > Fabales > Fabaceae > Sindora > Sindora glabra. The sequence continues at coordinate 1,189,636 of CM035235.1, forward strand.
TCTTTAGTTTTTGGTACATTAATAGATAATAAGTTTGAATTTAAAAATTTTTAATATACTATTTAAATTTTTTGCCATTAGTCCATTATTTTTTTTGAATTGTCAAATGAAATAAATAATTAAAATATTAATAATTTTTTCACTCTCTCAAAAGCATCAACTCCAAAATTTGAATATCTATCCATTAATAAATTAAATTTGTTCAAAATTAATATTTTTTTATTAAATTAACCCACTAAGGCCTTTATTTGTTGACTTAGCTACAAGCATTTTTTAAGTTAACTTACTATTTACTCTAGAAAATGTAAAATTAACTATAACATTCTTCTAGTAAATAATTTTGTTTTGGTAATAAAGGATTTATTACAAACAAAACTACATAATAAAGGATTTGTATGGGGTTAGAAACCACCCCATTACATCTTTTAGCACAAAAGGAATAACTTCAGGAGGAGCAAGATTCAGAAGCTTGAGATCCTTATAAAATGAAGAGGCATTTTCAACTACAAAATTAGCCATTTCATTAGCTTGCCTATGTACATGAGCAATTTTGAATTCTCCACATCTCTGTAACAATTCTTTAACATTTGCATATAAGATAAAACAGGGGAAGGAATAGTAGGATTAGTACTTTTAACAACATTCACCACTGATAATACATTCATTTTAAAAATGATTGGGAGTAAGTCCCTGTTAAGAGCTAATAGTAAATCATCCTTCAATCCACGCCATTCAACTACATAATTGGAGCATACTTCTAATCTTTTTGAGCTTCTTATTACCTAATCACCATTAACATTCCTTAAAATTTCTAAGCAAGATGTTGGCCTCGGGTTGCCTTTAGTTGCTCTATTAATGTTCAATTTAAATTAGCCAAAAAGAAGAGGTTCCCATCTAACCTCCTTAATTAGTTGTTGTTTTGGTAATTTAAGCTATCCCATTACAACCCAATATTTCATGGCCTTGCTAATTGTAAGTTGTTTTAAATTAGCTTCTCCTTGATTATTTTGGAAAATATTTCTATTTTTGTTAAGCTAAAGGTTCCATAATCGAAAAGCAAACATTGTTGCCCATGAACTATTTGGATTAGAGTAAAGGTTAAATAAAATGAGATTAAACTGAATCCAATCCAAGAAATCCAAATGGATAAAATTTAGAGAAGAAGTTAAGCATGACAAGATATTTGATAGGTTTATGGCAACATTACATGCTTGGTTAAATCAATGCTAGTTTTACATAATTAACAAAAAGAAGAGGTTCCCATCTAACCTCTTTAATTAGTTGTTATTTTAGTAATTTAAATATTTCATGGCTTTGCTAATTGTAAGTTGTTTTAGATTAGCTTCTCCTTGATTATTTTGAAAAATATTTCTATTTCTGTTAAGCCAAAGGTTCCATAAACTAAAAGCAAACATTGTTGCCCACAAACCATTTGGATTAGAGTAAAGGTCAAATAAAATGAGATTAAACTGGATCCAATCCAAGAAATCCAAATGGATAGAATTTAGACAAGAAGTTAGGCATGACAAGATATTTGATAGGTTTATAGCAATATTACATACTTGGTTGAATTAATGCTAGTTTTACATAATTAACAAATTTGAGAAATACCAATGTCCCTCTTAATAAGAAGTTTAGTTGTTGGAATTCTATTTAAAACTACCACTAAATAAAAAATTGTATTTTGGACAAGGTTGAAAAATTTCAAATCTATTTAAATAACATGTTAGATAAAGTTGAAAATCATTTTTCAAAAAAGTATAAATACTTTTTGTAGTATAAATTTCTGGCTTAGATAACCTATTAACTTAATCTTTCATAATTTGAGTTGTACCAAAAAATATGGCATTGATTATTTATTTTTATTTTTTATGTGCACAATAAGTTCTAATTCTTATTCATAAGTCATGTGTTACGTCTAGGGATGATAATTCATGTTATTCAAATCAATCCATTTATTAATTGTATTAAGATGGGTCGCTTACGAGTCACTCGCAAGTCATTTGTTTAACTTATTTAAAAATTTTAATTAATAAAATATATATTATAAAATTATTTAAAAATTTTAATTACTTATTATTTTTATAAAAATATTTTTAATTATAAATAAAATATTATTTTAAATTATTATTATTATTTTATTAAAATTAATAATTTTATATATTTATTATATATATCTTTTTATGATTAAAATATTATTTATTTTTTAAATAAATTATTAAAAATTTAATATAAATTTTTGAATGGGTTGGCATATCAACCCAAATTTAAATAAATGTATTGAGTTTGTCTCGAATTATCATGTCAAAAATTGTTATTTCTAGTTGTGCTTTATTTGTTGGGCCTCAACTTATTGAAGCACTTTTTTTTTTAAATAAACTAATTGAGGATTTTAATTATTGTGGGCCAATGCATTCTCTCCGACATATTATATTATTGTTTTCTTTTCGCTTGCTCTTTGGGGCCCAGTCTAGTGGGCCATATCGGTATGAGCCCGTTATTTTGAGCCAGCACGTACTTGAGTCTAGTACAGTTTATCATGATCCCTCTGCACTGGGAGTTCACAACGTTGACATGGGCTGCAAGTCGTTGCCATTAACGCCGACTCCTCTGCAGTAATAATCTAGCAACAAAAAATTTCTGTAGCTACTAGTATAACAATGAACTCAATATAATAATTAAATAAAACAATGAACCACGGGCGTCCTCATGCGGAGCTCGAGATCATTCTCTGATGGCCTGAGGTTCAAGTCCAAGCACAAATCAATTCTCTTGCTACTTTCCTTATTCAAAACTGATTTAGGAGCTTCAGCTTCCTCCATCACCATTGCAGCTGCGGCTCTATGCTTCCTCATGTGCCCTCCCAGAGCTTGTCCGATCGCAAATTCAAGCCCACAAATGGGGCACCTGTGCATCTTGGGTTTGAAGGAAGAAATATCTGAGCCCGCGAGACGCTTGGGCTTCTTGTGGCTTGCCCTGTGTCCCCCAAGTGCTTGAAAAGATTGGAATTCTCTGCTACAAGTCCTGCACTTAAACACACCTGCGTTCAGCTTCATATCCAGGTTGGTTTGGCCAACCTTGGAGAGTAACATCAGACATCTAGCCATTTCAAGTGTGGACTGTATCTTATTGTCACATTCTTCTTCTTCTCTAACTCTCTTCAACGCCATCTTCAATTTGATTAGTGCTTGTCGCCGCTGCTTGGATTGATGCTTCAGAAGTGGAAGAACGAAACATAGAGAATGTGATAAAGCTCACTGCACATATATATATGGGTGGGAAGCCTTGTGAAGGGGATAAGCTGGAGATGAGGTAGATAAGTTGCCAGAAATGTCCTCGCTGTTTCCTTGGTAGTTAAGGAAGCTTAAGCAGTGGTCTTTGGTGTAAATAGGGGGGAAGTTGAGAGGCGATGAGAAATTGCGGGGTTGCTGGGTCGGTTAAGTTTGCCTGACCGCGTATCCGCGAGGGAATTTGGATGATTTGAGTATTGTTCGCACGCCACCGAAAATTAGTATACACCGTCATGTGTATATCCATGCGAGAGTCTGTATTCTAGAAAGTAAAGGAAGGACAACACCAGGCGCAGCCATAGCGCGTCACATGCACGACATTTTATTTTTTGAAAATCTAGCATATTTATTTAAAAAAATGCAAAATAATGCCATGAAGTTTATGATGGTTGTATTTTATTTTTATTATCTTTGAAAATTTAATTATTTAATTGTATAAAACTTACAATTAATCCTCATTATTTACTTATTCAATTAATTTATTAAATTATGTGAATTTTTTAATAAATATTTAGATAAAATTATAATATTATTGTATATTAATTTATTAAAATATTTATGTGCATCATATAATTATTAGAAATTAAACTAAATATATATAATTTTAATTAAATACTTAAAAATGAGTAATAAAATTAAAGAAAAATAATATAATAAATTAATATATAATAATATTTTAATTCTTGTTTAAAAAATTACATAATTCAATAAAATAATTAATTAAATGAATAATTAATGAGTATTAATTACAAATTTTTTATAATAAAAGTTTGATTTCTTAGCTTCTAAATTTTTTAAGGGTAAAATGCAACTACCTGAAGGGTTGTTTTGCATTTTTCTCTATTTATACTATGAATTAAATTTTGGAGTTAAGCTAGTTATACTCTCGTATGATCATTTTTTTTCTCAATCTCCTCTTTATTGAAAAAAAAAAAAGAACTGATTGAATTTTCTCTTTGGCAAAATTTAGATAAAATTCTTTAGTTGTTTGCTATAAAATTTTATATTCAAATTATGACAAATATATTAATTGATCTATTAATTGTTAATAACTTTAATTTGATGATTATAATAATTAATAATATTATAATTATAATAAAATAATTAATACATTTATTGCAATTTAAATGGAGGATCTTATTATAAACATTTAAGAAACTTTACTTATTTCTTGCCTTTTCTTTATAAGTTAAAAAATAATCCTCCTTTTTTTTAACACGAAAAGGGGAGTCATCACATGGAAGTGTAAGTAATTCCGCACTTTAATACATTCTTAATAAAAATTGTATGAACACGTAGTCGCACTTGCGCTATGAAAATTACTTAATTTTTCTAAAAAGCTCATACGAAAAAATATAAATTTTGTATTAATGCTTTATAAAATTGCTTTGTCCCATGAACGCATTGTAACAATATTTGTATCTGTCTTATTAAGGTTTAAATATAATTTTAGCCTCTTAAAAATATAACTTGTTCAATTTTGATACCCTAACTTAAAATAATCTCTTTTATTTTTTAATATTAAATTGATATAATTTTAATCCTTTTTTTATTCTCATCAATTTCCATTCATTTTTTTAACTTTTGTCAACTCATTTAATTTCTAAATATTTGCTATATTATTTTTTAAATAGGTTACACTTTTTAAAATTTTTTTATAAATTATTAACTCTCAAAATGATTAAATTTTTATATGCAATTAATTTTGTTCAAATTTTTAAAATGTAAATAAAAATTTCTTTCCATACTTATATAAAGGTTATTGTAAATTAATATGAAGAAAACATTAACTAAAAATAATATTGTCAAATTAAAAAAATTAACATAAATAAGGATTAAAATTATATCATTTAAATATCTAAAAAGTTAAAATAAATTGTTTTAAATTGGGTGGGAGAGCGCGTGGAAAGAAGCGACAGAAGAAATGAAGGAGGAGAGGAAACGGCGTGATCGTCTTGGCAACAAGTAATTAAAAAATAAATACACGCGGTCCATTCACGCTCACTCAGCTTCCAGATGCAGTGGATATTTCCTCCCAACACTAGTCATCACTAGTGTGCAAGGTTCACACGTTCCCACATATTTTCCATTCATTTTATGTCAATTTCCTTTTTAAGAAAGCTAAGTCATATTTTTTAATCGTATTTTCTTTTTTGATTTTTTATATTATCTCACTGTTGGTTTCCTTTGGAGCGTAGCTTGAGTGATGAAAGTCGTCGTTAAATAAAATGACAGATTTCTATTAGTCACAAATTAAAAATGGGTGAGAATTTAATTAAATATAATTATTAAATAGTTCAGAATAAATTTAATATTATTTTTGAGAGCTGTATCAAAGAAAATGTTGAATATAAAATTGATATTTACATTAATTTGTTCATTTTTATACTATTTTTTATCAAATGTTTTCAAAGGAAACACTTTTATACAGTTGTTTATGTATGTTTGAAGGTAAATATGCATGAACATTAAAATTTGAATGGAAACTTGATGGAAGGTTAATTGCTCCATACATATAATTTAAGGGGTTTTTTTTTTGCACGTTTCTAAAATTCATAGGGTTTTTCATGAGCCTAAGTTTAAGGGTTTTTGTTTTATATATTTTAGCTAATAAAATATTAAGATATAAGAAAATATTTTATTTATTTAATTTTAAATATGAAGAATTTGAAGCAAATAACTTTCTCTATTTTAAAAGTAAATTTGCTTTCAATTACTATTATATCTCTAATGGTATGTTTGAGAATTAGGATAAAAAAGAAAAGAAAGACAATAGAGGAGAGAGGAAGAGAGAAGAATGGAGAGTCAAAATAATATATTTTAATAAAATATTAGAAATATAAATATAAATTAAAGGGTAAAATAATAAATTAAGTAGATAATCTTCTAAATTTTCCTAATTTAATAGAATACAAAATATTAAAGAATGAAAAATTTTAAAGGATTAATTATAAACTCACATTTTTTCTCTCTAAAACAAAACTCTTAAATACAAAAGAATAGCACATATTCTTCCCTTCCTCCATCCAAATAATTCATAAATATAATTTTTTAACGATAAATTCAAAGCAAGGGACATGTGCTTTTTTCATTAATATACGCAAATCATTTCCTTATAAAAACTGTTTTCTGACAAAAACAAACGCAATCTTAATTTTTTAAGATCTCCATCTAAGAATTTGAAATTTTATGTTACGTGTGAAGGCTAACGCGTAGAAAGAAGAAATTGTAGCTCCCTGATTCCACGAAATTTTCTAGACAAATGTTGAATCCTTTAAATATTTTCGAGCAGAACTTTAAGAAATTTCATGGGCAATTTCGGTTTCACGTTCAATAAGTAGGAACCTGAAAGTTCCTACTGAATTGGAAAACAATTGTCCCCACATTTGCGAATTCAACAAAAGACTAAAACGTTGAACAGGTGTGACTGCAATATTCTAAAAATTTCCCTCAAGACGATGATTACTGTTCTTAGAGATCAACTATATGAGTTTGGGTAAACAATATTTTTAAACCCGATTTACACAGACTTGAAAAAATTAATGGGTAAAAGTCGAATTAGTTTGTTGAATTGGATTATATAAATATAAATATAAATATTATATATATATATATATAAGTATGAATGAAAATGACAAAATAATTTGCATTAAAAATTTGAAATTTTTTATTATATATTGTTATTTTTGGAATACTATTTGAGTTGTGCATAAGTTATAAATGAAATTATTCTTCATAAAATATTAATATTATAAGATGTAATATTATTAAAATCATATTTTAAGGTAACAATATTAATATTTGTGTGTCAAATAAGTATTTTTTTAACATGTTATATATATTAATATATAATATAATATAAAGCACTGACATATCAAAAGAATGGCTTAACTTAGTGGTAAGTAAAGCTTTTTGTCGTGAAAGGGACCATGGTTCCACACTTTTTTGATCACACGGCATTCACTTCTTTTATCACTTATCAGATATTAATTAGGATATTATAACCCGCCCGGATTTGATTGGATATTAACCCAATTATTAAGTCAACTCGGGCTAAATGTCCCCGTGGCTATAAACGTGGGTGTGGACCGTTTTGATACTTGAATCCCGGTCCGATCGATGCAACTGGCCAAGATCGGCCGAATTTCAAGCCATGTAGCAAACAGCCAAACTTTTATGCTTAACTTGTAAATTGTGATGGAGATTACAAGTGTGATTGGGTCATTATATTATTTAAAAGAATGAAGCTACTTACATTTTTTTTTTCTCTCGTTCTTTTTTCCATTTTACAATTTATATCAGAAAAAGATATTTTTTAAAATTTGTAAAAAAATGTGTTAAATCAATGTAATTTTCCTAATATAATAAAGAAAGTGAGAGAAGAAGAATTCAAGTAATATTGCCGAACAAGTAAGAATTTATCCAAAACAATACCTATTTCTTATTATTTAATTTAAAATTTAATTGTTATTAATTAATAATTAATTTTTATTTGGAGTTATCTCTCTATTTAAATTTAATTTTTTGTATTAGAATAAGATTAAAATTACTTATTTATCAAATATTTTTGACAATAGATATTTGTATTGTATTAAAAAAAGATAATTTGACTACCTTTGGGTATTACATGAAATCTTTCATAAAGAATTGGGAGTGATGTAGAGATGTGGTTAAAAAGTTCTGGCAGAATGTGAAAAATTTTTCACATTAAATTTATTTATGTAATATTATTATACTAGTTTAATTAATTAAATTAATATTTGATTGTATGGGTGAAAATATTTTTCTTAACAACTCTGTATCGTAGAATTCCAAACTGGCCGACTAATAGGGCCTCATGGTACTTGTTGGTTAATTTCCAAGACAATTCCATTTTGCACGATGAATATCGGAACTTACCATGTGAACCTTAGTTTAATTCATACGAAATTCCCATTAGATTTGTGGGCTACAACAATGTTACATCCATAAAAACTAAAATTCAAAATTAAATAATAAATATAAATTAAAAACAGTCAGAATAATAAAATATGTTTATAAAATTTAATTCAATAAACATATAAAATTTAAAATTCAATTTCAAATCTCATATTTTACATCTATATATAATAATTTTGATTGACTATGCTCTAATTTTTGGTATATTAAGAGATACTTCCTTTGTTCTTATTTATTTGTCATTATTAATCGATTGCATACATATTAAAAAGATAGTTTAATTTGTTTATTTTTAATAAATTTTACAAAAATATCTTTGTACACAAAATTTAAGATAGTTAAAAATAGAGAGAAAAATTTAAAGAAATAAATGTAAGTTAGTTAATAGTATAGAATCATAAAATATTTATTAATAAAAAAGAAGGATAAATTTGAAAAAAATATTTAATGTTTCATTAAAATTCTTAAGTAACAGATAAAAAGAAATATTTTTTTTAAAAATATGATAGATAAAAAAGAATAAAAAGAGTAATAAGTTTGAGTTTTAAATTTTTTAATATGCTACTTAATTTTTTTGCTATTAGTCCATTACTTTTTTTTAATTGTCAAATGAAATAAATAATCATTTTAAAAATTAAAGTATTATCAAATTTTTTCTATCTCTAAAACATGTCAACTCCAAAATTTGAATATCTATTCATTAATAAATAAAATTCGTTTAAAATTAATATTTTTTCCACTAAATCAACCCTTTATTGGAAATAAGGCCTTTACTTATTGACTGAGCTATTCTAATATCATGCACAAGCATTTTTTAAGTTGACTTACTATTTGCTCCATAAAAAGTAAAATTAACTGTAACATTCTTCTAGTAAACAATTATCAGCTGTTGACTTAATCTTTCACAATTTGAGTTGCACCAAAAAGCACGGCGTTGATTATTTATTTATTTTTATTTTTTTATGTGCACAATAGGTTCTAATTCCTATTTATAAGTCGTGTGCTACATCTTTTAATTTTCTTGAGCGTTTTATTCGTTGGGCCTCAACTTATTGAAGTTCTTTTTTCTAAATAAACTTATTTAGGATTTTAATTATTGTGGGCCAATGTATTCTCTCCGACATATTAAATTATTGTTTTCTTTTAGCTTGCTCTCTGGGGCCCAGTCTAGCGGGCCATATCAATATGAGCCCATTATTTTGAGCTAGCACGTACTTGAGTTTAGTACAGTTGATGGTGATCGCTCCGCACTGGGAGTTCAGAACGTCGACATGAGCTGCAACTCGTTGCCATTAACGCCGACTCCTCTGCAGTATCGGAGGCCAGGCAAAGCAGAATATGACGAGGATTACGAAGAAAAGGAAGAAGAAGCCAATCAGAGAGAAAGGAATTTGCAGATAATAGGCTTGGCACCCTTTGCTCTTCCGGATGATTGGATTGTTGAGGAGAAACCCCGTCCCTCTATGTGTGGCCGAGTAGACAGGGTGCATCCTTCTCTCTTTTGCTCCCGCTTCTTTATTTCTCGATTTTGTTCTGCATTCTGCTTCAAATTATGTACATACGATTTGTAATTCATCCTTGTTTAACCAAAGGTGAAATGCTTGCATGTCCAGCGTAATTTCTCGGTTTGCTTGTTTTCAATGCACTGTAGTTTGTACGTAGTTGGAATTGAACGCCTAGGGATTGGATTTGGTGAAATGCTGAGAAAAGCTTTTGCATTACTTTTTTAACAAGCAGATAAAAGAAAGTAAGCCGTACTGTGTTTTGCTTGCTTCTCTGCATTTGTTTTTGATGAATAGTAATTAAAAAATGATTTCTTTAAAGTTTTGCTTACTTTTCGGCATTTGTTTTTTATGAATACTAATTAAAAGTGATTTTTTGGTACGATATCTGAAACGTGGATACCATTGACAATATTTGAATATTCTTTCAATTCTACGGTTAATTGACAATTTTGGTGTGATTGTGTAGTATTACTATGAGCCAGGCACTGGGCGGAAGTTTCGTTCGCTAATATCTGTTCGGAGATACCTCACTGGAGAGACAAGAGAGGATTTTCCAACTGAAAGCGTAAAATCAGAAAAGGAAGATATAGTGAGATCTACTATTTAACTATTATTATCAAGTTTTTAAGTGAAAAGCAATACACCCAGAAAATGACGCTTAAGAAAGTTTCATAATATTTCCTCTCTGCAGATGCAGATCGTGACTTCAACCAGGAGATACTCCTCATCCTTTAAACTACCTGATGATTGGATTGTTGAGAAGAAGCCTCGTGCAAAGAGTAACTATCCTGGAATCATAGACAAGGTACTTCTAATAAAGAAATTTCTCTAGTGTGCAAGCACTCACCTGCCGGAAATAATTAAGTGAAAATGTGCTGTTGCAATCCCTAATAAAACTGCGGATTTGGTTTTTTAGTGTGCAAGCAGAGAAATTGATTTCTTACAAAAAATTTCATCGTCAGGTCTTTTAATGTACCTGTATGATTTTATCTTCTGACTGCAGAACTTATTTCTTTCTTTCTTGTGATCCTTCTGGCCACTTTCATATTTGCATTTTGCAATGTAAGTGGAAACTTGTTGCTACATCTAGCTTTCACCTACTAAGCTAATGCACATTCAATGCAGAGTGATGATAAAGATGGGAGCTGTATGACGCACATGCAAACTCACAGACTTGAATGTATTTCATTTGTCTATATATTTCCCTGTTGAAGTCCTTCATAAAATTTTGAATTATGCTGTTTTATGCAGACTTATATTGAACCCGTGAGTGGAAGACGGTTCCGTTCCTTGAGAGCTGTTGAGAGGTATCTAAATGATGAAATAGCATATACTCCTAAACCCAAGGTGAGGAAATCAAATCAACAAATTACTTCTAGCTTATTATATATATATATATATATATTTGCATGATTTATCACTGCAATTTATGCTTGCCTTTTATCCACTGCTGACTTACAAATGTGGAAAGAAAATTGCTTCAAATGAAAGAAGTTGCTTCAAAGCTGTTGGGAAGCGCTCCACAGTTGCTGAAGAAGATGAAATTACTCTAAAGGCATTGAAACTTGCGATTAAATCAACAGTGAGTTTCAAAATTTTACTTTATAATACTACCAACTGATGGCAAATTCACGTAACCAATTGAATGGTTTTTACTTTAGCATTCTAAGGGACCTGGTTCTCGAAGGAAACTTAACCCTGGAAAGAACACCAAAGCTTCAGTTCCTGACTCTTCCAGTGTACCAGCAAAAGTAAACTGGGTTCTGTCTGGTCCTGGGGGTTTTTGGAGCCCTTTCATGGATAAATCTGTCGTCCCAGACTCCGTAAAGTTGAAATGGTCGGAGGCATTTATATTGTCTGTCCATAATGGAAATATTTGCACACCAAATTGCTGAGGTAACTTGGGTAAGGCCACTGGTAATCTTTTAACCTTATCAATTTCATTTAATTCTTGCCTTTAAGGGGACTGGAATCAACTCGTCAATACGTGGTGCAGCTGGTAAATGAGGCAGAGGGGAATCAGAGAAAAACAGAGAAGCTAGAAGGGCATGATTGATGGGCATGTGGTGAAGCCATGTAATGTAGCTTAAATAACAATATTTTGTATATTGTAGAATGTAGATGGGATTGCCTGGAAGGCTTGTGTACTTCTTTGCTTCGTGTCTATATGTTTTGCTAGATACTAGCTGGTAGACCTTTCGCCCCTGTAGAATTTTTCTTAAGTCCGGACGTCGCTGGTTTCCGTATTTTCCTTGATTTTGTATCTTTTCATTTTTTTTCTTTTAATTCAGACCACTTCCCGTTAAAAGTATCCTCCAAAGTTGAAGAGTGGAGTGCTGTCCTGCCCTGAACAAATGTATGCAGTGGGGTCATACTCATAAAATGGCCGTTGAAGGATAGATTATGGAGATCATAGCTCGTAGCTTGAAATGCAAGGGAATTTCAAAATTAAATACTCAGATAAAATACTCCTATTTTAATTTTGGTTTTTAAAACAACAGTAGAAAATAACGAGTCTTTTGCTTTTTTCCTTCCACCTTGTATTATATTGTATTATATTAATATTACTATTACTATGTGTTGATCGTTCACTCCAACTTGCCTGCTATGAGGTGGTAATTGATAATGGTAATTGGGTAAATATTGAGAATTAAAACTTGGGTTATCGTATGATTAAAGAAGCATCATGATAAATTTGTGGAGAATTCACCCTCAAGGGTAAGAGAGTTCAGAGAATATGAGTGTATTAGTTATTATTAGATCTGTGAGGACTATGAGAGGGCTTCTATTTATGTAGTGTAGGTATAATGTTAGAAGGTGTATTAAAGGATATATTTGGAATATCCATATTACTTGCCCCCTTTCCATCATATCGTTTGTAGAGGATAATTTGATCTACTCGAGCTTCTATGAGAGGACTACTTGATTATTGAAGATTTAGTTTGAATTTCATTCATTAGGGATCTGCTCGGTTGTCGGAGATCCAATCTAAATTTGATTCATCGAAAGATCTGCTTTGATTGTTGAGATCTAATTTGGATTTCATTTATCGAAAGGTTTGTCTAGCTGCCAAGGATTCAATCTAAAGTCTATTCATTGAAGGATCTGCTTGGTTATCGAGGATTTAATCCAAGCTTTAGAAAATCAAGAATTTACTCGATGGTCTAGCACTTGAACTTAAAAACAGATCGGATCAACCCATAAACTTGTTTTAAGCAAAAATTTATGTTGGCCAGTTGAATCAGTGACCCATTTTGCTAGATTTTTTTTCTTTCCTTTTTTTTAAATTAAACATTTGACAAAGTCTAAAACAAAAGGCTAACATAGTTGCTATTACATTTACTTTATATTAAAGTATATATAAGAGGCAGTGTTTATATTTTTAAAATTTTAGAAGTTGTAAATTTATCATTTATTTATTATAGTATGAATTACTATTGCTATTATATTTATTTTATATTAGAGTATGTATTAGAGATAGTGTTTTGTTAGTATATTTGAAATTAAATCCATTAAAATAAAGATCCCCAATAAATGATAGCCTTATAATTTGAATAAGACATGTTTTTTAATTGTCTTAGAAGATTTTGATATTTGTTTTCCTATAAAGACAAAATTTTTGTCATTTGCTATATATTTGAATCAAAATTATGTTGAATGATTATTATAATTGTAATAAAATTAATATTTATTTATATTTTGTCATTTGCATTATATATATGTAATATATAATTTATTATATTAAAAATAGTAAAATATGACAATTGGTTCAACCATTCGGATTAACCAATTAAACTAATCCAACTTTAACCTACTTAATTCATCTAGTCGATGGTTGAACCGAATTTTAAAACATTGATCTAGGCTTTGGATAACCAAGACATCTATTTGGCTACTTTGGAACTAATTAGAATTTCATGACTATTTTCTATCTAACTTTCTTAACTCTAGCTAAGATAATTAGTTATTACTAAGAAATCTCACATATAACAAAAAGGTTTTGAACTCTCACATCTTCCCCCCCCCCAAATTCTTAACTGGATGTATGATGTATGATATTTGTTACTCTTGCTCTTGTGGGTGCACACAATTTAGAAGGATTAGGATTACTGTATAGCAAAAATAATATTTAAAAATAGTGTCAATGACACTCCTTAGACAAATTTTTGTCAATATTTTCGCCAACAATCTTAAAGATTATTTCCATGTAGATAAGTTTTCATTTCGTCTTGTGAATTGTGAATTTATAATTTTTCAATTTAAATTGTAGAGTACTAATACTTCATACATATTATACGAGGACTAATCTTGTTTCCTGTGATAGGAAAAAGGAAGTTAAGGTAGATGATTTTCCAGAAGCAAAAATTCTGTCTAGACTTTTGCTCTATTTCTAAAAGCAATTTTAGGCTTACAAGGTAACATGGCTTTTATTGCATGGGACTTTGACTTGGCACAGCCAGAAAAATATTAGTTACCTAAGACTACTGTTATAGAATGATAGCATAAAGTAAATTGTGATAAATTCCTAATTTGAATTTAGGAATTGTTCTAAATCCCTTCTGCTTAAAGTTTGGTGAAAACCTCTCAAAAATTAAAATATCAATTCTCAGTGGAAACATCATTCTTTACAAGGATTCTGCTTCTCATCATTCTATAATGTGGGGTATACGGAATTTATTTTTATAATTTTAAATTCCGGGCGTTGGAAGATTTTGACCATGGGAAGGTATGAATTTTTGGGAATTCTCACATATCAATAACTTATGTGCAATTGTATTTCGCCAGTGTTGGGCACTTAATCTTGTAATTACTAATTTGGCACTTCCATTATATATATATAAATAGTAATTGGAAATTAATAGATCACTTTCGTATATGTTGAAGAGATTTATTTTTTATGGTGTACTGGAATTACGTCTCGTGTCTAATATCTTCTTGGGGAGAAACAAGTGTAGTATAACATGTCAAATTTTATAGATTTTTCTACATTTATTTATGACATTGTTCCATAAAATTTAAAAAGTGTGGTCGAGTATGTATGTTTCTATTAAGGAAAAACTTAGCGTGAAGTGTTTGTGTGTGCAATCAGTGTTGCTGCGCTCTGCTTTAAGTTTTGGTCCAGTGCAATTGTCCGTCTTGGCGTTGAGCAGTGTAAGAGTGAGCGAGCCAGTGAGTGTACGGGCTCATGACTTTGCTTGTGTGTTTTATGCCGCTAAACAGTACCTGAAATTTTCTTTTCATGTTATTTTATTCATATTTAACAGTTATTATATATCTTATTGAAATGGATGCAGCTTAACTGACATGAAGAAAGTGATGTTTAGGAGGCGACATGTACACTTGGGCATTATATATATCACACAAGTGGAGTCCATCATCGGCTCAGTCATGTATAAAATAGCTTAAATTGTGTGATACCACTTGGGACTCTTGAAATTTAGCACAAAAATTTTGAGTGTATTCATTTATTATTCAAAACTTCGAAAAATATATACTTTCTTACAAAACTTTTATATGACAAATGTTTGGATGATATGTTTCGTTTAAAAGTTTTTGACTATTCATGGGTACAATAAAATTTTAATTTTTTTTTTAATTTTATGAGGTATCAAATAGTACATAAATCTTTATTTTTTGTTTTACTCCGTGTGTTTTAATATATGGGGAACATTTCCGTTTAGTGCTCTAGGGTTTGCTTCTTATAAAAAAAATGCTTGTCAATTATTAATTTTATTCTTAAGAATTTCGGAATTTAATGGCTAAGTTTGGAATTTCAAATCATCAAATCTCCCTTATCCGCTATTACATATGTGATTCTTATGGGTTTAAAGTTGTGCTTTTATATATATATATATATATATATATATATATATATATATATATATATTGTTCTTATATACATATATATATTCATTTATTTCTTAATTTTGTGAGGATATTGATCTAAAATTATTTAATTGGACAAAATGAAAATTTTTTTAAGGAAATTCTCAATTATTATATACTGAAAAATAATATATTGACAATTTTTTTTAAGTATATGTGTGAAGAAAGAAAATTTTTATTTTATAATTTGTGAATAATATTTATGAGTAAATTGAATTATAAAGTGTCAAATCCATAGATAAAAAGTGAGTGCTTTCAAACGCTTTAATTTTAAATATTTGTGAATATGTTGGATTCACAAATAAATAAATCTTTGTGATTAAAAAGGCTTCTTTCTAAATGAGTATGTTTTACAAATTAAGAATTTATTATAAGGCATAATAGTTATATTTATGATTTAAAAGCATTTATTTAAAATTTTATGAACTTGAATGCCTTTAAAGGGAAAAAAAATCTCCTAGTTATGAGAGGAGAATTTTATTTCTTATGACTAATTATTTGATTTTTGTTAGTACATGTTATGTTTTCTTAGCTTCAAAACAAAAATTTCTTTTATAAAAATATAAGAGAAGTTAAGATGATAAAATGTTTCTTGTAAATATTGTGACAAGAATATGTCTATAGAGAAACTTCTTAGGAAGTTTAGAAACTATGAGAATATATCTATAAGTATCGTTAAAAAAATGGTATCTATATTGCTCAATCTAATTATTACTAGATGCATTTAATACAAATTATTAAGATAGAATATTGCATATTTTATGCATAGATTGAGTAATAATAAATTGTTAAATTCATTAATCAGATTAATGAATTTTTATGAGATATTATGAATGATACTTTATAAAGTAAATTTCCTGTTATATTAGATACACACATATGGTAATTGAATTTTTGATTCAAATGAGACAAATCCACTAATAGTTTTATGTACATAATTGGTGATGATATAAGTACCTGGAAATTATCCAAGAAGATATATATTCAATCACATGTCAATATTTGTGACTTTAAAAATAGTTGGAAATGATGCTGAGTGTAGTGAGTGATTTATAAACCTCTCAGTAAGTAGATATATTATTGGATATAAAATCAATGCCCTTAATACGTATGTTTTGTGGTTTTTTTCATGGCAATAGCTATTATAAAGAATAAAATTTCAATGGTAAAAATTGAAATATTTGATTGAAAATATTATAAAGTGATTGATCAATCAAAATAGAATTATTTACTTTGAAATGAACTTGGCTAATTCATTCTTAAGAAGGAAATAAATAATCAAACATTGAAAGGGAGTAAGACATATCAAAGCTAATTGAAAATTAATATTAATGATAACTTAACTTATGTGATTAGCAATTTGATGAAGTAAGTTTGTATAGGTAATAATAAGTTAAAGTTAGTTCTGAAAGTAGTAGATTTTATTTTTGAGTCTTTTCTACAAAAAATGATAAGGATGAAAAGTAGGTGATAAATGATGATACACTAAAGGACTTAACCAAAGATTACTACAAAAAATTGTTCTCAGCTAATGGTTTCATTTATAGTGGTTTTCTACTGCAAAATTACTTTTAAGATTAGCCAAGGAAGCAGTTATAGAGATTGCAAAACCTATTTCTATGGAAGAAATAAAAAATGTGTTGTTCATGATGGCTTCTCTTAGGGCACCTAGTCCAGATGGGTTGCATGTAATGTTCTTTCAAAGGTAATGGGACAAAGTGAGCAAATTAGTTTGTGAAATTATATTTAATATTTTTAATCAACCAAATTTGGTTCATACCATCAGTGAGACATTGTTAGTCTTGATCCCAAGAGTGGATGGCTTTGAAACAATGAACTAGTTTCCCTTTATTAGCCTCAGCAATGTTATCTATAAGATAATACTAAAATAGTGGCCAATAGGTTGAAATCGTATCTTCATGATTTGATCTCTCAGAACCAATGCAGCTTATTCCAAAGTATCATAACTCTGAGAATATTATTATGGCCTAGGAAATCATTCATTCAACGAAGACAAGGAAAAGAAAGAAATGATGGATAGCAATCAAGGTAGATCTAGAGAAAACCTATGATAAAGTAAATTAGAACTTTTTAAAAGATAATCTTAATGACATTGGTCTTCTAGGTTATATTTTTGAGCTTATCATGGAATATTTCTCATCATGCTCCATGAAAATTTCATGGAATGGAGAACTTTCATCTATGTTTACACCCTCTTGAGGTATACGGTAGGGTGATCCTTTTTCACCCTACTTATTTGTTATGTGCATTGAAAGATTAGGACATCATATTAACTATGCTATTCATGATGGTAAATGGAAACCGATTAGGTTGAGTTAAAATAGGCTTCCTATATCTTATCTTTTTTCTACAAATAATCTTATATTATTTGCAAAAGTTTCCATGGATCAGGTGGAAAACATTAACAGATGCTTCCAACTTTTCTATGATTTCTTGGGGCAAAAGATAAGCCTTCAGAAAACTAGAGTACATTTCTTAAGAAACATCAATCATAATAGAGTTATTGAGTTAAGCGAAGGCTTAAGGGTTTAATTCACATCAAATTTGGGAAAATATCAAGGGGTTCCCTTACATCACAAATGTGTGTCAAAAGAGGCTTTCAAAAGTATGGTTGAAAAAGTTTAAAGAAATGTCTTCTTGATTGCAGAAACTTTTTTATTAGCAGAGAGAATTACATTATTCAAAGCTATATTATCAAGCATTACAATTTATGTGATGCAAACTTCTCTATTTTCGGTTTAAGTTTGCAAAGATTTAGATAGAATAATCAAGAACTTCATTTAGGGTGCAGTAGATGGTAAGAAGAAGATGCATTTAATGGCATGGAATTAGATTTGCAACAATAAAGATTTTGGTAGTCTTGGAATATGTAAGGCAAGAGAAAATAATGAAGCCCTCCTCATGAAGACAACTTTTAGTCTAATGAGAGAAAAAGATTCTTTATGAGCTCAAATTGTTAAGGCTAAGTATAGATGTGGATATGAAACTATTATAGATATTAGAATGGTTAATTGTTCCTCTAACTTACGGAAATGTGTAAGGACTGTTTGACCAAAAATTATGGGGGGCATTAAAGCTCAGAGGTTTGGTGATAGAGATGAAGTCATATAGACCCTAGAAAATGATGAGAATTTATTTCTTAAGTCAGCATACAATCTGCTCACAAGAAGGGATAAAGAGATTGATAGAGGTTGATGGAGGCAAATTTGGAAAATGAACTATAAAATTTTAAATTTATATATTTATCTTATAATTCTGTAAACATATTAGTAATTAGAAAAATTTTATCGATAAGATTATGAAAGACATTTATGACTAGAAAACAAGATTTTTTTTGTGAAACTAAGCCTGGTTAAATTAATTAGAGGGTTAGTAGATTTAAAATTGAAATAGGATGTGTGGAAAAGATTTAGGATCATCAGTTTTCTAAGATTATATATTTATTTAAGAAAGAGTTCTGCTTCTCGTTATTCTATAATGCGGGGCATACAGAATTTATTTTTCTAAGCTTATGTGATGCTATACATGGTTACCCATTTAAGAGAGTTCCGGGTGTTGGAAGATTTCGACCATGGGAAGGTATGAATTTTTGGGAATTCTCACATATCAATAACTTATGTGCAATTGTATTTCACTAGTGTTGGGGACTTAAATCTTGTAATTACTGATTTGACACTTCCATTATATATATATACAAATAGTAATTGGAAATTAATAGATCACTTTCGTATATGTTGAAGAGATTTATTTTTTATGGTGCACTAGAATAACGTCTCATGTCTAATATCTTCTTAGGGAGAAGCAAGTGTAATATAACAAATCAAATTTTATAGATTAGTCTGCATTTATTTATCACATTGTTCAATAAAATTTAAAAAGTGTGACCGTGTATGTATGTTTCTATTAAGGAAAATTCTAGCATGAAGTGTATGTGTGTGTGCAATCAGTGTAATATAACAAATTAAATTTTATAGATTGGTATGCATTTATTTATCACCTTGTTCAATAAAATTTAAAAAGTGTGACCGTGTATGTATGTTTCTATTAAGGAAAAGTCTAGCATGAAGTGTATGTGTGTGTGCAATCAGTGTTGCTGGGCTCTGCTTTGAGTTTTGATCTAGTGCAAGTGTGCGTCTTGGTGTTAAGCAGTGCAGAGGTGTGCGAGTCAGAGTGTACGGGCTCATGACTCTGCTTGTGTGTTTTATGCCACTAAACAGTATATGCATTTTTTTATGTTATTTTATTCATATTTAACATGTATTATATATCTCATTGAAATGGATGCAGTTTAAGTGACATGATGAAAGTGATGTTTAGGAGGCAACATATCTAATTATGTTAAGATGTATACTTGGACATCACGTAGATCACATAAGTGGAGTCCATCATCGACTTAGTTATGTATAAAGTAGTTTAAATTGTGGGATACCATTTGGGACTCTTGAAATTTAGCACAAAAATTTTGAGGGTATTCATTTATTGTTCAAAACTTCGAAAAATATATACTTTCTTATAAAACTTTTATATGATAAATGTTTGGATGACATATTTTGTTTAAAGTGTTTTTGAATATTAGCCATTCATTGGTAAAATAAAATTTTAAAAAAATTCTTAATTTTGTGAGATATAAATTAGTAAATAAATGTTTTATTTTCTGTTTTAGTCCATGTGTTTTAATATATGGCAGACATTTCCCTTTAGTGCTCTACGGTTTGTTTCTTATTAAAATGCTTGTCAATTATTAATTTTATTCTTAGGAATTTCGGAATTTGATGGTTAAGTTTAAAATTTCAAATCATTAAATCTTCCTTATCCGCTATTACACATGTGATTCTTGAGGGTTTAAAGTTGTGCTTCTCTATTGATATTTGAAAGATTGGATATGATATGAAATTTTGAGTAGGCAAAGGCTATGTTTGATATATATATATTGTGAGGATGTTTATCTAAAATTATATAATTGGATAAAATGAAAACTTTTAAGGAAATTCCAAAATGGATATATTGAAAGATTTTTTTTAAGTATAAATGTGTGAAGAAAGAAAATTTTTATTTTATAATTTATGGATAATACTTATGAGTAAATTGAGTTATAAAGTGTCAAATCCATAGATAAAAAGTAAGTATTTTGAAACACCTTAAATAGCCCTAATTGAAATTCAAATAAGTCATGATAGGCCTTCATTTCATGGTAAGGTCAAAATACTATCATTGCTATAGTTATTATTTAAATAGCCCTAATTAAAATTTAAGATTATGTGAACTTAATTTTTTAGTTTCATATTTATAGTAATAATTTCAAGGCCAATTATAATATCATTTAAAATCATATCCAAATTATATCAATTAAACTAACAATATTTATATAAAAAAGTTAAGGATGAATATTGAGCATCATCTTTTTTCCTGCGGAATCATATGGCTTCCAAGAAGTCATAATAAAGCAAGAAAATACAAGTAATACTTATGAGTTCAATTATTCCTATGAGTTTTCCTTACTTATTATCTATGTTTATTATAATTTAAGTGAGTCTAAGGTTAATTTTTTGAAGTAAAAATATTTTTTCAAAATTAAAAGGTTGCTCTTCTTATATAAATAAATATAAAATAATATTTCCCTTTTAAGCCTAATATACTCAAAGCACTCAAGCTTTTTTTTCCTTCTTTTTATTTTCAACTTTTTTAATTATCATATTTATTAAATTTAATTCAAATATATAATTTTTTTTTAAAAAGGTGATGGGATAGCTTAAAAACTGTGAACCACCCATCCTATCCTTAGTTTTCATATATTGACACCTAGATTTATGACTCACACCACCCTCCAACTTTTAACATATGTATTTTTAAAATTATTCCTTTTTTAAAAGATTATAAATATATATATTTATATAATTATTATTCCAACATCATCTTTTTGAACAAAATAAAGTAATATATGTATGACAAAAAATTAAAAGGAAAAAGGGAAATTTTCAATTCACTAAATTTCCAGAGAGAACTTTGACAAGTACATAAAAATATAAAAAATTACATTATTTTTATTTAAATAAGTAAATACATATTTTCTATAAAATAATTTAATTTGAATGAGAAAGAATTTTTACTAAGTTAAGATAATCAGAAACTTACAATATAAAGTTAATGCTAGATTCGTCTTAAATAGATAAGAAAAAAATTTGAAAATGGAAAAGTGAAAGGCTAAAGGTTGAAAATAATGTGAAATTTTGACATGGAATGAGTAGGTTTTTATAAGTAAGTGATAAAATGCATGCAATTAAGATTTAGTGAAAAAATTAAGAAGAAGATAGAATCAACATGTTAATGAATATTAATTAAAATATTAAATAAATATTTTTTCACATGTTTTAGTAATATAAGGATATAATGTTCTATTGGTGTGCAAATAAAAATAATATTTTTCATGTAAATTTTTTT
Organism: Sindora glabra; assembly: GCA_020226215.1. Taxonomy (NCBI): domain Eukaryota; kingdom Viridiplantae; phylum Streptophyta; class Magnoliopsida; order Fabales; family Fabaceae; genus Sindora; species Sindora glabra. The sequence continues at coordinate 1,211,714 of CM035235.1, forward strand.
TTATAGATAGAACAAGTAATATTCAATGACCTTGAAACTATTTTTATTTTTTTTTGGTGAAATTTACCAATTTTACTCATAATTCTATATGATATTTTTACACATTGTATATGAGATGAAGTTGAAAAATTATAATTTTTGGTATCAAAGTTTTTTTCCTAAAATTTACTTTCCAAAACATATTTTTCTTAAATTTTTCTCTATAATTTTAGAGAAAAAAAATCAAAGAGTCTTAAATGTAATATAAATTAAAATGCATATAACCAATTACTCTCATAATTCATTTGTAGTAAGACCTTAAATTGGCTGCCTACCACCCTAGACTTACATTTTTTTCTAACTTTACTGGTTATGTTATAATATTTTTTTTTCCAAAAAAAATTACTTTTTAGTGAGTTTAAATGGGCTTTTTTTTTACAAGTCTCTAGTTAGGCTCCAAAAATGATTTTTTCCTTAAAAATTCTATTGGACTTTCTTTTAAATTTTCTATTAGGTTTCCTTATATCCTAATCATGCTTTTAATTGACTTGAGTAATTCTAATTAAGTGAGCTTTTCAATGAATGTTACAAATTCTTCCAAAAAAAATGGTCCTCGACTTTTTAATTTAAAAGATAGAAATGCATAGAATTGTTAATATCTTATGTTTAACCTTATAGAATCAAAGTCAATTCTTACCAAATAATTTAGGATATTTCTCCTGCACTATTGTCTCTAATTCTCAAGTTGCTTTTTGCTCCTCATGCTTTTCTAACTCATTTTTATTGTAGGTACTTGCTTGGATTTTTGTTTTCAAACTTGTTTGTCTATTATTTTCATTGGTCACTTTTCTTAAGTCAACTTTTGATCTAACTATACCAATTCTTCCTTTAATATTTTATGATTTGCTTGGAACATACTTTCACAGCATAGATATATGAAAAATAGGATGTATTACTTTCATGTTGTTAGGTAATTCTAATTGATATGCTAGTTTTTCAATTCTTTTTGTTATTAAAAATGGTTCGACATATTGTGGTGCTAATTTCCCTTCTTTGCAAAGCACGTCATCTCTTTCATTGGTGAAACTTTAAAAAAACACATGCTTTTCTTTCTAAAATTCCAATTCTTGCCAATACATATTTATATAAGATTTCAGTATATCTTACGCTACCTGTAATCTTCCCTTAATGTTTCAAGTTTCATTAACTACATCCTCCACTAAATTAGGATCAATGTTTTTTACTTCACTAAGTTGAAGCCATTTTATTGGTGACCAGAACTTTCTTCTATACAATGCCTTAAAAAGACATTTGTATACATGTTTAATAGTTATTGTTGCGTGCAAATTCTATCAAAGGTAGATATTTGTCCTAATTTCCTTCAAACTCTATTACAAGCATGTCTTCCAGCATTTGAATAGTTCTTTTAGATAGCCTATCCATCTTTAAATGAAATGCCATGCTAAAATGAAGCTATGTGCCCACTATTTCTTGAAATGATTACAAAAAATGAGATGTGAACTATATCCTATTATCTAAAATTATTATGGTTGGCATGCCATGTAGAAATACAATTTTATCTAAGAAGAGTTGAGCATATTGTGATGTTATATACATTGCCCTAACTAGCAAGAAATATGCTACCTTTGTAAGGCAATCTACAATCACCCATACGAAATAGTAACCTTTATTGGTTTTTGGTAGTCTAGTAATGAAATCTATAGTGATGCTCTCCTACTTCCATTCTAAAATGCTTATGTTTTAATAAAGTCCAGCTGGTTGTTGACATTTCGCCTTGACGTATTGACAGGTTAGACATTTGACCACATATATAGTCATATCCTTCTTTATTCTTTTCCACCAATGTATGTTCTTCAAATCCTAGTACATTTTAGTCATTTTAAGATGCATCGTTTATGACGACTAATGAGATTTCCTTAAAATTTTCCTCTTTACTTTGTTAGGAACCCACAATCGCTTCCCATTCCTTATTATCCCTTTATCATCTATATTTAGGTGGGTTTCTTCTTTTGCCATTACGTTTCTTTTCATTGGATTGTACATGGAATCTTTTGATTGCTGTTGTTTGATTTGCTATACTATAGTGGAGTGTATCCATATATTAGTTATTACTCTATTTGCATATTTCTTCTATGCACTTCCCTTCTCTCTTAAGGTTTTTTAACTTAAGGCATTTGTTACAATATTTACTTTACTTGGATGATAATGAATAGAACAATTATAATTTGTTATTAATTCCATCTTTCTCCTTTGCGTCTTTCGTTCAAAAATTTACTTTAGACTTTTATGATTTATGTAAATTTCATAAGTTGCTCCATAAAGGTAATACTTTCAGATCTTTAAGGCCAACACCATTGCTACCATTTCTAAGCTTTGCGTTAAATAATTCACATTATACTTTTTCAGCTACTTTGATATGTAGGCTATTACATCCTTATGTTGCATTACTACACATCTTAATGCGATTCTTGATACATCGAAGTGCACCATATATACTTTTATTCCACCAAGTAAAGCTAGCACTAATGCAGACATTGGAGTCTCCTTTAGCTTTTGAAAGCATTTTTCGTATTCATCACTTCATATGAAGTGAGTTTTTTTATGGTTAGCTTGGTTAATGACAATGTGATCCTTAAAAAATGTTTCATGAACCATTTATAGTATCTTACTAATCCAAGAAAATTACATATTTTCACCACTATGGATGGTTTTGGCCATTTAGCTATTGCTTTCATTTTTTAAAGGCCTACTTAGATTTTTTTTAAGATACTACATGTCCCAAGATATGAACACTCCACTTTCTAAAGGTTTACTTAGATTCTTTTTTAAGATGCTACATATCCTAAGAAATAAATACTTATTATCCAAAATTCATATTTCAAGAATTTGGTATATAATTGATGCTTTCATAATACTTGTAATGCAATTTGCAAATGTTGTGCATGCTTTTCTTTACTTTTAGAGTACACTAGAATATCATTAATGAATACAATGATTAACTCATCCAATAAAGGTTTGGAATTTTGGTTCATCAAGTTCATAAATGTTGCTAGCATTTTTATTAACTCAAAGGATATCACCATGTGAAATGTCCTCTTTAGAATATCTTCCTTTCAAATTTTTAATTAATGATATCCAAATTATAAATCAATCTTTAACAAGTGTCACCATCCTTATAGTTGATCAAATAAGTTATTTATTTATGGTAATGAATATCAATTCTTGGTAATGATACTGATACTAAACATATAGTTACCAGTAATTGATATATAGTCATAGCAATCCGTTTTTCTTCTTAACAAATAGCATTAGAGCTTCTTAAAGTGAAATATTATGTTGTATAAAGCCTTTGTCCACTAAAATCTTGTAACTATTCCTTTCACTCCTTCAATTCTATTAGTGCCATGCTATGTAGAGGAATCGATATTGGTTTAGTGCTTGCAACTATGTTGATTATGAACTTAATTTTACAGTTAAGAGGAGACCTAGTAATTCTTTTGACAAAATGTCTTGGAATTCATTTGCTATAAGAACTTTGTTGAATTCTAATTCTTCCTTTCTATTTCACTTATTCTTACTGCCCATGCCACATAACTTTTTCTTATAAGTTTCCTAATTTTTGTACAAGAGACAAAAGTAGGCATCTTTACTTTCTTATCACTTTGAAAAACTTATGCTACTTCTTTTCTAATTAATAGGTTACGGTCTTATTATGACAATCTACATAGGCATATTATTTGGATAGCCAATCTATTCTTAACATAACATCATAATCTATCATGTTTAAAACTACCAAATTTATTATTGTTGAGTAGTCATTAATCCAAATCTCACATTTACTTACCCCTTGAGTAGCCATCATCGCATTTCCCATAGGATAGTAATTACAAGTGCTTATTCTAATTCTTCTTTAGGTTTCAAAATTTTAATAGCTAAACTCCTAGACAAAAATGAATGGGTAGTGCCATTAACGAACCTCTCTACTCTTGCTAGAAAATTTTCAACTTGTAAGATACTTGTCACTACCATATTTGAAGCTTGAGCTTCTTGATGTTATGGCATAAATTCAACCTTTTATATATATTCATATAAACAATTACATGCCTGAATGTATGGATTTGTACAAAGGGATGGAATTATTTGTAGGAAGTATTATTCAAGGATGAAATTAGTTATTTAATATAATTTAGGTGTTATTTTGTTAGTGCCATACAATTTTAGGAATGAAATTAATAATTTTATCCTAAGTAAATGCTAGGTGATAATTACGAGTTTTTTTATAGTTTAAAGGTTTAATTTGTAAATTTTCAAAATTAGTGGAAAAAATGAAATCATTTTAAAGTTGAAGGAAGTATTTTACATTTTTCTTTTTTTAATGCCAATATTTTAAAATGAATTCTTATATTTTCTAATAACATAAATTAACTTAATTAAATAAGATGTTTGCATATTAAATCTACTATAATATAATAAAATATTAAAAATTATATAATATTTTTGTCTATGAATACTAAACTAATTCAAATAACTTATCTTAAACCCGACATAGAAACAAATAAATAAAGTACGGAGTTTTTATGCTAAAAACAATCCTTTAAGCTAAAACCTTTGCCTTTGCCTTTACCATGATATTCAATGTCATTTTTAAAATTTTATGACTTGATTCAAACTTAAAATGTTATACACGTACACATTTATTAATTTTTCTGTCACAAAATAGATAATAGTGACAACAACAACTACAACCAATGAGGTAGAGTTGAGAATATTGGCAAAGAAAGAGACCGAAGGAGAGGATGTACGATTGTCAACAATACAGTAGAAACAAAGACATGGTTGGTGGGAAGGGTATCTTCCCAGCATGTGTGCAGGCCACTTGGTCGTTCTAGTCTTTCGGAAATATCCAGAACCTCTTTGTCTATTTTTTTTTTTAAAGTATATTTTTTGTTTTAAGATTTATAATTTTAAATAAAAAAATTTATATTTATTTTTTAAATTCATCCCATTTGTTTTTTTTTTTTTATGAAATACACTAAATCCAAATCTTTCGAAAGAATCGGGAAAAAAACAAAACAAAAGGATAATTCTGTTAGCATTTGGTGCCATTGCGTTCAATCACCAGTCCCCACCTTCCATAATTCCAAACAAATCTTCCCTATGGGATAGTATGCACAATCGTGATCAGGCATCAATTCTAGGGGCGGCTGGTCCATTCAATTAGCAATATTTAAGTCACCCAATTTGATTTGCACCCACAAACTACTCTTTAGTCTTAACGATGATCATTCACCTTCAAGAGCTTGCGAAGTAAAAAAAATAATATTATTAAAAATTTTAATTCAAGTGTCATGTGATTTTTTTAAAAAAGAATTATATTTTTTATTATATTTAAAATTTAATTTGTAATCTTTGCATATATATTAAATGATTTAATCACTCCCACCATTATAAAAAAATTAAAATAATCTTATATAAATTTTTACAATTTTTTAAAAGTAAATTAAACTCAAATTCTTTAAAATTTAGGTAATACTCACATTTCTTTTATTTTTTTGAAAAATACGTTGATTTTTCCATTTTTTAACGTTTACTTTCTTTGCTCTCTGTTTTAAATATATATACATTCAGTTATCTTGTTTCTAAAATGTAACCTCTTCACACATATTCCCATACGTGTGCAAAGACTTTTCTTTTTTTTTTCTTTTTTGGTAATATTAAAATAAGATGCATGTTAGATAATTTTAAGTCGATGAAAAGAATGGTATGGCATGTTAGGTAGTATTCGGATAATCTTAAATTTTAAATTATATAAATTGATATCTATAATTCTTAATTAATACATAACTTATGTTTGTTTGGATAATTTTATATGTGAAGAATGATTGGCCTATTTCTTTACATATCAATTAAAATGATTAAAATTCTACATAATTAATTAATTTTTTAAGTTTATGATATTTGAATTAATGTTTTGCGGAAAAATAAAAGTTGAGATGGGAGAAAGGGAGGGGGGAAGTGTTTTGTGTGAGAGAGAATTATCCATAAAAAAATTGACAGGATACTTTTGCGGACGGGGGAGGGGGGAGGAAAGAGAATTGCAAATAAATAAGTTAGTGGGTAGTTTTAAAATGTTATATTAAAGTTTTAACATTTAATATTTAAATTTAAAGTTACATAATTATTCGTCATTTTTTTAAATTTAAAATATGTAAATGTGGGCATTTTAGAAAGAGAAAAATAAAGTGCACTCATTCTCAATCCTCTTTCTATTAATATAGATAGATAAGAAAAGGGAATGCATATTTTTAAAAATTTAAAGAATATAAATGTAATTAAATTGTACTTTACAAAAGATGAGTGTAACTTACTCCATTTTTAATAATAGTTTTCCATAAGGGAAAAATAGACTACAATTTTAAAAATTGGACTAAATTAGCTAGTTGGACAACCAATCCAATTAAGTATTTTGGATCGGAAATGTATATGAATTGGTTAAAATTAAAAGATTAATTTATTGTAAATGTTTTTATATTTTTTGAAAAATAAAAATTTTATAATTTTACAATAGTTGAAGTGTAATGATTTGAGAATAGATAGTTAAAGTTAAGGGATTATGAACATTATACCATACCAAAAACCACTTTATAAATGATAATTTATTTTAATGATCACCCATGATTTCTTCCTTTTGCGTCCAGAAGGAAGCTTCCGAATCCAATTTTTCTCCAAAAGGCAGAGTAGAATAAAACAACTTGTACCATTAACCAACAAGTAATATTATATGCTGAACACAAATTAAGAATTATTATTAAATATAAAATAATAAAATAAATTTATAAAATTTAATTCAGTTAATATAAATGATTTGAAACTTCATTTCAGACTTCATTTTTTATACTTGTAATATTTTTGTTAATCAACGCATCTAATAAAATTGATTTAAGATGATTTCCACTCAAAATCTTGTTGGACACTATTGTCTTTTTCTAAAAGATAATTCATTTAATGTATAGATGTAAAATTTTAAATTCAAACTTAAATATAATAAAAATAAAATTCTTCCATTAATATTAAGTATTACTGTATTGCTACGTATTACTACGGAGCAATCATTCTTCTTTAATTTCTACCGCGGAAACGTCGGAGCCAAACTCGTGCTGGGATTTATACTTCAAATGTATTCTTCTCCAGCGGCTTTTTTTTGGAGGATTGTAAAACTTTCTCCTTCTCTGACAGGCAAGGTTTCCATATGATGTTGAAGCGTACGTAATCCGAAAATGGAATTAGAAATTTATCAAAATAAAATCGGATAAATTAGATTGTTGTGGTTGAAATTTGATTTAATTATAGTCAATATTTCGCTTTTTTTAAAAATTATATATTTTTACCTCTAATTATTTCTTTTACTATTATAAAATACATTGATTTTAATTTTTTAATCACAATTTCATCCTTAATATTATTTCCAATTAATGGAGATAATTTTTTTTTATATTTTTATATATAAATATGTCTTTTTATTAAAGAATAAAAATATAATAGACCTATATTTTCTTTAAAAAAAGACAGATTTATACATGAAAATATAAAAAGGAATTTTCAATTATTATAGATGATATTAGCAAAGTTGGTTCCCTCAATGGAATTCATGGTCTTCCATGACATCTGGTGTCAGTTCAAAAATCTCACTACTTACGGTCTCTGGATAACATGTACATAATTTACTATTGTGGCCTTGAAACAGCATACTTTATCGTACTCGTCAACTATTGTTTGAATTTAAAAAATGTTGTTTTTCTCCTATACGACTTTCAAAGAAATTGCGTGATTTTGTAAAAGAAAATTAGAACTTTTTTATAAAATCTATAATTTTTTATAATATTTGTAGAGTTTAAATTTAATGCATTGTAAATATAAAATATTTTATACTATCAATAAAAAATAATATATAATTAAAGATAATAATTAAATTTTTTTATTGAGAATAAAATATTTTTTATTAATATAACAATACTGAAATTATTGATAGTATAAATCTGATTTATACTAAAAGTGAATTATATTTAAATTCTTTCATAAAAATATATATATGTGTCTAGAATACATGGTACAACTGTATTATAAAATCTGCAACATGAACAATTAACTCGCAATATGAAAATATTTAAGAACTTTATGAAAAATTACAATCTTTTATTAAAAAATTATAAAATTTCATGATAAACTTAAACAAAATCTTATCTATACTCCCTTCCCAAGCAAATCCCTAAAAATTCATCAAAATGAAACTGCATAGAATCAGAAATCAGAAATTAATTTTAAATGGGTGTATATAAGTCGCTATGACAATCGATCTATTCCTCAGTATAAAGGGTTTTATTTTCAAGCTCCCATCTTAAAAGATTTTCATGTCCCTCAAAGAACTGTGTGACTTTTTAATAAATTTTATAATTTATAAATAAAATTTTTTTATATAAAAGGGATTGTGACTTTTCATAAGATCTTATAAATTTCTTTAAAAATTTAAATTTTTTTCATAAAATATTACAAAATGAACAATTATACTTACAGAACAAAAATATTCGAGATTCTATGAACAAGTTGCAAATTTTAATGAAAAATTAGAATCTGTTTGATAAAATAGATGCGCTACCCTTCGTGGGTAAGGTAGTATTAAAGCAATGGTCAAATTTTAGCTAAATTTTTTTAGCAATTTATTGTAAGATTTTTATTCATACATGTATTAATTATTTTATTTTAAAAATAATAATATTGATAAAATTTAAATTATCTAATTAAAATTAATAATAATAATTAATTAATTAATTAATCAATTCACATATCGTAATCAATAAATAACCTTATTGCAAATATCAAATGTCCAAAAAACTTTACTTAAACTTTGTTCTAAGGCATATCCATGCTATGAATTGAAGTATAAAGAACTTGTTAATCTACATATTCATACATAAAAATCCATAATTTTTACTTTTTTATATTATTAATTTAATAATAATAAATATCTAAATAATTTTAATAGAAGGTTATTAATTTAAAATATTTAAATTAATTTCATTCAATTTTTTATTTTGATTATAAATATACTTATTAATTGATGGGGGAGATAAATTTTTATTTTTATTATTAAATTAATAATATAATTTTTTATTTAAATTTTTGAATAAAAGAACAAATACTACTGCGAATGTAAAAATTAGAATTTAATAAATATAAATTCAAGAATTGATATTTGATGGTGATGGTGATTAATTTGGGGACACTACCTTAAGCGTGGACGATAAGTGGCGTGTACCATCTCCCAAGAGAAGAGATGTGTAAGGGGAGGGGCTGCTTCCCATCGCTATTTCCCAAATGGATGTGGAAATAGAGACAGCAAGGCAGAGAAGTGGCGTCAGAGTTATCGCTGCCGCTTTATGAGCCGTCAAATGGATTTAAGACGCGACATCCTTTGCCATATCCACGTACTGTCCAATTCGTCAGTGCGATTCGTACTGCCAAGTGAATGCCCATCAATGCTTTTGCATCCTCATCATCATGGCGCAGACCTCAACCCGTGGAACGGAGCGAGTGCGGGGATTATGGACGTGTCCAGTCTGATAATCAATTGATTAGTCATTAATTATATTAATTAATTTTATTTATTGATACAATTAATTATTTACATATAAAATAATATATAATTTTATTTCATATAAGTAGTTGATACACTAATTAATAATTAATATGTTATAAGTGATAATTGATAAGTTAATTAATTATTTAAAAAATATTTTATAAAATTATTTGTTAAATTAGTTAAAATTGTAAAATAATATAAAAATATATATTAAAAAAATAAATATATAAATAAAATAATTTGTATTTATTTAAAAATTAAATTATATTAGTACAATTAAGAAGTTAAAAATAAAATTATAATATCTAACATTTAATTAATTATATTATATAATTTTATATATTTATTTATTTATCTAATTTTTATTTTATTATTTATAATAAAATTATAATATTTAAAATATAATTAATTTTTATTATTTATTTATATATATATTTTTTATATTTATAATTTAAAATTAGGATATAATTATGTTAAGATTAAAGTAATTATATTTTATATAAAATATTTATATTTATATTATAAAATTAATAAAAAAATATGATAGATTTTAAAAGAATTTAAAATTATAAATTATTAAAATAACTTATTAAATTAAAATTTATTTTTTTAATTAGTTAGTGTGAAAGATATTTCTAAAGGTTAACTTATAATTTATATATATGTTTTATAATTTATTTAATTATTATTTTATTTTTAAAATAATTTAAATTATAATATATTTTTTATTATATTAATTATTTTAAAATATATTATTATAATTTATTATGTTAATTTTATTTAGTGTTTAAAAATAAATAATTATAATTTTCTTGTTAGCAAATTCTTAATATATTATTATAGATGCAATAACTATTAAAATTTATCTTTAACCATATCTAATTTCAAATTTAAAATTTATGTGCTTATTATTAAAAATATTAATGAAATATATTTTTTCAATATAAAAGTTTATCTTTAACAAATAATATTATCAGTTATCCCTTTTTCTTCTAATATGTATTTTTTTGTAATGATCTTAATATGTGTTATTTATTAATTCAAAAGATATTATTTAATACAAGATAAATAATTTTTTAATATACTTTTTATTATTATTTATAAAATTAAATATATATATTTTTTTATATAATTTGATAGAAGAGACATGATTATATTCATGTATTTTTTATTATTATGTATATATCTTAATATAATTTATTATAATTATATAATTTTTATTTATAAAATAATTATATTTTAATTTAATATATATTAAATTTTTTAATAAATAATTATAATTTAAAATTTTCTTATTTATCAATGATAGAAACATAAAAAATTGCATAATTATAGACAAGAGTTTTTTTAAATATTAAATTTAAATTAATTATTTCAAAATTTATTATTCCTAATTTTTTTCAAAATGATTGATTAAGAGTCAATAAATTAACTAAAATAAATATTTTTCAAATACTAAAAATTAACTAATTAACTTGATTAAACAATTAAAGATATTTAGATTAGTTAAAAATGAATTAAAATAGTATTTGCTAAACACCTTCTACATTTATTTACTGTTTTAATTTTTTTAATTTTTAAAAATAAAAAATTCTATTTGAGAACCTATTTACCTAATCTATTTTTAAAATTTATAATTCTAAATATTAAAACAATTACAAAATTGTATATAAAATTTTTAGGTTGAGCTTTCGTAAAAACACACAAAATTCTCCGATTTCGTATCAAAGCATTTCGACACATATTTAAGAGATCATTTGGTTAAGAGAAAGTTATATCGGACGTCCAACTGTTAAGAATTGAAAATAAATGATTTATTTGTCATGATAAGCAAAATTTTGTGTGTCTTTGATAGAACAGAAATACAAAATTGTTCATATATATTCAATTTAACTAATAATTACCTAACATTTCTATCCCCAACCTACGAGATTTTCATTTATATGACATTTATATAGAATCTAGGTAATCATTGCTCGGAAAGAAATATAATATATAAGCTATCTTAATTTTTAATATATAATTTATTATGTTATTTTAAAACCTTATAATAAATTAAATATAAAAAATTAAAAGTTCAAAATATTATGATATAAAGAAAAACACAGACATGATTTGAAATAAAGAGGATCGAAGACAACTGAAAATTTATAAATATTTATAATTATAAAATTTTGATATTATAATTTTAAAATATATAAAAATTATTTTGATAATATTTCTTGAAAAAGTTTAATATTGGATGAAATAATACATAAAAATTAAGAATTTAAATTTAATTTACTATTAATATAAAATAATTTTATACTATCATTCACTTATGTATTGTCATGTCATAAAAAATATTAAAACTTCTTTATCATTGTTAAAAATTATTAATTATTATTAATTTTTTAATAATATATTTTCTTCTCATTTATCAACAATGTAAAATATTTTATATTTTCAATGAACCAAATTTAAACTCAAAAATTAATTTCTAAAGAATATTATTCCTTTACTCTCAACAAAAATTGCTTTAAAAACTTCCCAAAAGTAAAAAATGAATTTAGATTTGAAAAATTCAACTTCCTCTATTTCCTTAGAAAACAAATTACACCTAGTTTTAATCAATTAATTATTTATAAAATAAAATTATTATATGTATTAAAAATAAAATTTTAAATATTTTATATTGATTAAATTAAATTTTATAAATTTATTTTACTATCTTATATTTATTGAATTCTCTTGATTTATATTTAAAATTAAATTTTAAATTTTATTTTCAGGTTATAAAAAAGGTAAATTATATGAAAACATGGGCTTTTAGAAACTTCAGCGTTCTCATCGAATTAATTTTTAGTAGTAAAATTTGTATTTTACATTTAAATCATTTATTGCATCTAGGAATATTGTGACAATTGGACGGGACTGTTCATGTTATGGTCAAACCAGATTCAACTATCTAGATAAATACGAAGAATTTGATTTGATCGTAGAAAACCGCCGGATTTAATAGTAATATATATATTTTTTATCACTTTACATTCTTTTTCAGCGTTGGACCACAAAATGTCCAAAGAATCTAAATATTCCAAAAAAAAAAGAAGCATTTTTCTTTTAAAAAATAACAAACTAAACTCTATTTTAACTCTCAAAGTATTTTATTTGCATGAATTTTATCCATGAAGTAAGTTTTATATTAATTTAGTTTCTAAAATTTTAAAATTAAGTAAAATTTTAATCCTCGGAAAGATTAAATTTTGTATTAATTTTTATAATAAATTAAAATGTTACTTAGACATAAAATTTCATGTATCAAATTAGTATAAATCTTATTTCAAAATACAAATTAATACAAATTGAATGTTACTATCAAATAAAGATACAAAATTGATAAAAGTTCAGAAACAATTTTGATCTTCTTAAAATATAAAATGTGAGATTTAGTCCCTTTAATTTAAAATAATACATCATGGTCCTTAAATATTTAATTATTATAATTTTAATCCTCTTATTTGATTTTTGTCAATTTTTTAATCTTATAAAACTATTTATATTTAATACTTCATCCATGTTAATTTTAAGTGACTTTTGCGTAAATAAGGAAATTTTTTATTTGAGTATTGAAAATTTTAAACAAAATCAATGAGCTACACATGGAAGTTTGATTCTTTTTTAAAATTCAATGTTTTCTAAATTGTAGAAAATATTATTTGTCTAGGAAATAATGTTTTGAATAGTTGGACATTAAATAGAAATTGATTGAAATTGACAAAAATCAAATAAGAGGAAACAAAATTGCACTAATTAAATATTTAGGAGAATAAAAATAAATTATTTTAAATTAGGAGATCAAAATCATACAATTTATTTTTTAAGAGATGAAAATTGTACTAAACTCATTAATAAATCATATTTTATTAGGATTCTTAGCAATTCATACATAATTAATGCAAAATATTTAATTTCATATTTGTAGTGTCATTTGATTTGATAATTAGTTTAACCGCGATGACATAAAATAAGAGTAAATTACCCCTTTTTTTTATTTCATACGTTGTTATTAGAGATATAAAATTGACTTGTCTCATGCTTCATTATTGAAAACAAAATTTGCCACATCTCCATATCCCCTTCAACAATGGAGCTCCACATAAACTTTAGGAAATGATAAAAAATTTAAAAAATATTATTATCAAACTTAAGTGCTCAAATTCAAACATAATTATAAAATAATCTTAATTATTGGCAAATAAAATTCTAAATTCAAATACAATCATCATTTTTAATTCTATATCTAAAATGCTCCTCCATCACATGATTATTAGTGATATTTGATGCATATAAAATATAAGAGATTCTTTATTATATAATTAAAAAATACTTAAATATCTTACTTAGAATGTATGATATATTATAAAGTAAAAATAAAACTTACTTATTTTTTTAGAAAAAGGAGAGACTAGACGCGATTAACGTTAACTATTCTTTCTTAAATATTACCACAAGAGTATTCCCACGTTGTAAGTTAAACCCAATATGAAATTGTAATATTAAAATTTTTTCAAGCAAGAGTATTCCCACGTTGTAACATGGTAACCAAATTTTTTCTCCATCACCAACCTCAGAGCCCCGCAGGGCAGGAAATCTCCCCATCCCTACACCTGACGAAACATTCCTTCGTGGAGATTTCTAAATTCAGGACGAAATAGCAGCGCTAATTTTAAGTGATTAAACAAATCAAACTGATTACTACATTGTAACCAAATTCTATGTAAATCCACGCAGCCTCAAAAGTTTTCATGGGAGCCTTCCATCTCATGCAATTGCGTTGAATACGTCAGACATCACAAATCACAGTTTCCTCCGCTAAATATGATAGACAGAATGCTGATATTATACAAGGAAGGTGTTATATATGTTGCTTCATTTATTGAGCAGATTGTGGACAACTCTACTGGAATGCTGATATTAGTCATGAACTAATGATTTGGGAATATTTAAGACCAATTACAGTAAGAAACATAATGTTAATCCGGAAATTACAAGATTTTGTGGAAAATATTGTGAATTTTATAGTGATCCCAAGATTTCAAAACTGCCATGTAACAATCCTAATAATTGTTATATTAAAATTATTTAATCATATTCAGTAAAAAATGAATTTGATCAATAAATTATAAGTTAAATTTTAAAAGTATTTAACATACAAATTTATTTAAAAAAATAATTTTTTATTTGATAAGATTTACAAGATAACTTAAAAACTAGTAACTTTCTAAACATTTTCCAAATTTGTTCATCTTTTGTTAATTAAACAAATAATAACCTGTATCCTAATTATGTAAACAAATATTTGATTTATACTTATTAATTTAATATAAATAAATAAAAATAAGTTAATAAATAAATATACAATATTATAAAATATAATTAATTAAATTTTATGTTATTATATTATTATTTGAATAATAAATAAATAATATGTAATGTCATAAGCATATAATTAATTAAGTTTTAAGTTATTATATTTTTATTTTGAATATTTAATTACATTAATATAATTTAATCTCAAAATAAATTTAATTTAATTTAATTAATATATCTATTTAATAAGTCCTTTTATATCATTTTATAATTTTTAATTAATTTAACAGTTAATTTTATTAAACACTTTTAATACATCAACTAAATTAACTAATTTTTTAACTTTCAACTATAAACTAATTTATCAGTTTTTAACCATCAATTACTAATTAACTTACAAACTATCTGATAGTTATGCTAAATAGAACCCAACTTACATGATTTTTTTATAATTTTTTAAATAAAAATCACAATATTATAGTATGTTAATTTATCTTTTTTTGGCAAATAATTTATATATTATATAATTAATAGAAATTAAATTAGATATATATAATTTTGATTAAATAATAAAAAATAAATTATGAAACTTTATATAAAAAATGATAAAATAAACTATTATACTTAATGTTGTAATTTATGTTTAAGAAATTCATAAATGTATATATAATTTAATAAAATAATTAATTAAGTTAATAATAATCATTAATTTTAAATTTTGTGAAATTTAAGAAGATGATTTACAAACTTTTAAAATAAAAGAAGGCGAAATCTAACCACTAAAAGTGATCCTATATTTATTAATAGCCGACATGATTTTCAACTGATCAGCCACAAAGAAAAAGCTAGCTAGCTAGCGTGGGAAAAGAATTTCAACTTTGTATTTAGATCAGATCCCCTTGGGAATTTAGAATAATCAAGAAACAATATTATCTTACCTTGGATGAGCAACTAGCAGGCGTACTTAGAATTAAGAGACACTGATGATGCGATTCCCAAATTAGTAATCAGACACTAACAATGGTAATCAATAATCAGTAAAGGCACATGGCGCCATCCAAAATCTCCGGGGGTCTCAGTCTTTCCTCAAATTTCAACCACTCCTGGTGCAAACAGTAGCACAAATACACCAAAATTTGGGTCGTTTTCTTCATTGAAATTTAGAAAAAGCCAGCAATAAATAACATTATCATATCACATTTTAATATGCTGCACCAAATAAAGAAATCCTAAGATGATACTAGATACCAATGAAATGGCATTAACTTAATGGAATATCCATGCTTGTGTCAGATGCATATCGAAGAATTTTATTCTGGGACCATAAATCTTTGCACCAGAGAACAGCAGAATGGAGGCGAGGGGTGAGAGAGGGAGGAACTTATGGCAGGCAATGGTCAAATTTCTTTATTTATAAATGTTGTTACTCAAAGCTTAATTTAGAGGAGATTAAAAATGCAAGGGTCCACCTCATCCCATTACCATTTTAAATAGAGAGAGAAGATAAAATCAAGTGGTTCGCCCACAAAAATTGGTGGTATCCACGTCATTGACCGATCCCTGTTTAATTCTTTTTCCCACTAATAAAAGCCATACAACTAAAGCAGCTCCTACCTATTCCAAATGCTTATTAAGATACTTGTAAGATTTTAAAATTCAAAGTGATATAATAAATTTTGAAATTATTAAATATTCAATGATAAGATTATATTTTTAACAAATATGATTAAAAATTTTTAATTTAATAATTTTTAAAATCACCGTATTATCACAAATTTTAAACCCCACAAATACCATACAATTCACTCATATTCCATCATACATGAATTTTTTCCAATAATTCATTGGTTGTGTAGCTTGTTAGCTGCTTGCTTGATACAATCTTAACATCACTATTCACTTGCACATCAATAATCATAATATATAGGAAGTGGTGTTAGACAGACAAATGAGATAATGCAACATTCCACTCCGCATATCTACTTATCATGTTTGATTTCTGGCTGAATTATTTATTACTATCAACTTAACAACTATTATGTTTGAACGGGGAGAATGGAGGGAAAAATGAGGGAAGCAAAGATAACGTTATAACCTTCTCTTTATTTTGGAATTTTAATTAAAGAGGGTAAAAAAATTAGAAGTTTTTGGTTAATCCTTCAAAACTCTCCACTAATAACTGTTTTATATTTCTTTAATTTGGAGGATTTTGAAAAATTTTCAAAATATCTAAATGAAAGGAAAAAAGACATAATTTAACTATTCATCCTCCTCCCTCACTCTCTATTTTTTCCTATTGTCTTTATTTTCGTTCCCTTATGAACATAAAAATAGATACCGGTTGCAATTTTGTATCCAACATGAACCTAATAGATGCCTCGATAGCATTTTAAGAAAGAAGAAAACAAAATAAAATAAACATGATACGACTTAATGGGGATCTTTCTAGACAACTATGCACACCAAAAGCAAAGATAATTTCGTGCTAAGAAGCACGGTTTTGTGAAGGAACATCACCTTTTCCATCTTCTATTCACTTTAACTCACAAACAGATGGAATTTAAATTTGAGCCCCACTTAATTGTGAAGAGACAGACATAACCTTTTTATCACCAATGATTAAATTATTTCAATGAAATATTATCCATGTGCCAATTACTAACAGAATTGTCCAATTAAAAATAGAAAAAAAAACTATAAAAAACTCAATTCCAAAATTTCATTATAAAAACATAATTAAAAATTAAGTGAAATGATGAAGAGTAATAAAGTAATTTAACCAACAATTAGCTCATAAGAAATGGACAGCAGACAACTTTTTTTTTTTTTTTTCATTTTGTTTAGGGGTTGTTGATGCCCTTAGATCAATTTGCATGTCAACCAAAATTAATCATCTCATTGAACAATTTGGGTGCGCTCTCCTCCGAACTGATTTGATGCATTTATTTTATTTTCAAAATGTTTCCCAATCAAATCAAACCTAGACTAATAAGGAATGGAGATGTCACCCCGTACACTTGAACTACTTTCCATTAATAGTCTACTATCTCTCTTAAAAAAAAGAAGAGACAAAAAATTAATAAGTTTAATTTCATGCACTATAAGGAAAACTTTTTAACTTGATAGATGATTTTAGCCGCTGATTCTAACCTATTTTCATGTTCCAACTCATGCAGTCACTCTTTAAAGAAAGAAATGGGAAAGCCTTAAAAGTAGGCAGACATGATTCTAACTCAAGCCTATAGACGAGGCACCGCACAAACTTCTGCTAGCTTTACTGAGCACGAATGTCAATTTAGTTTTGCATTAACAATATTTTCTATCCTATTGTCTCTCTCCATTTGCATTATATTAACGAAGAGACCACCTGCACGACATCTTGATTTTTTATCCCATTCTCCGCTTTGAAAATTTAGTCCACTTCTACTTTCTCTTTTAGTTTATACTCAGCTCTATATTAAAGTCAAGGGACGTAACAATCATGTGTTCAAATGGTAACAAAGGAAAATGATGCAGTCACTTCAGGAGACACTTCTAAGGATACTCCTTCTCATATGAACTGAATCTCAACAAAATGTAAGATCCAACCCATGGCATCTCTTCGGCGTCCAGCACCACTCTAGTATAAAAGAGCACATCCAGTTACTTCGTTAACTTGTTCCCCTATGCCAATTCATCACGTTGCTTTTCGCTATCACTTCAGTAATAGTCAGACGACAGTAAATAATCTTATTATCTCGGTAAAAAGTGTTTCACTAATTAAGTAATAACCAACATATAAGAATAACTATTTTACTAAGCATTTATACTGTAAGGTAATTTGTGTTTGAACAAGCCACCTGTGATAAGGTCCACATGCCGGCCTTCTAGATATCATTGATCAATTAGATAACCCGTCTCTCTGATAATGGGTCCAATGGTAAGTAAGTTTGATAAAGTGCGCATGTCACTAAGCAACAATAGTCAAGCACAGATAATAAAAATAATCCTGAAACTTGCACCAACTGATCAATCTATGACTCTGATTATTATTTCATTCATTGTGGCTGGCATCAGCATTATGAATTGCCCCATAGCAATATGAGCATGCGTGCCGAGCACCAAATGAGCGGCGGATATGCAAGATTGCTGATTAAAAATAATAATAATAATAATAGTGACTGTCACATAAGCACTATATATATACTTGATAAGTGTCTGCATAGGCCCCCTAAGGCATCAAGTTGAAAAGATTCTCCGGACATAGTCGTTCAGGAAATTAAGGAAAAGAGATCACAAAAATGGTTCAACAGGAAACAAGGAAAGGTCCATGGACAGAACAAGAGGATTACAAACTGGTCTCCTTTGTAAGCTTGTTTGGAGACCGGAGATGGGATTTTATAGCCAAAGTTTCAGGTTTGAAGGTGGCGGGAGACAGTTAGTAGGTATGCTTATCTGGGCATACTGAGTTATACAAGAAGCAGCCTTTAACCATTTTATTTTGTTGTAGGTTTGAATAGAACAGGTAAAAGTTGCAGATTGCGGTGGGTTAACTACCTGCATCCTGATCTCAAAAGAGGCAAGCTGACACCCCAAGAAGAGCGACTTGTGCTGGAACTTCACTCTAAATGGGGAAATAGGTTTGGATTAGATTATATATGCATAAAGCAAGCTAGGAATTTCCTATTCTTGTCTATTAATTATTCCTCACTTTTCTTCTTTTAAACTACAATTCATGAAACATTTGATGACAATTGAACACAGATGGTCAAGAATTGCCCGCAAATTACCAGGGCGCACAGACAATGAAATCAAGAATTACTGGAGAACCCACATGAGAAAGAAGGCACAAGAGAAAAAGCATGCATCATCATCGTCATCTGGTTCTTCTCATTCCTCATTATCATCAAATAACCATACAGCAGGTTCGAGCCCTTCCAAAAAGACTGGAGAAGAAAGCTTTTATGATACAGGAGGTCCTAATAATAATAAGGTAGCCTCCACAGAAATGAAAATGGGAGAAGACCATAAAGGTGAAAAAGGATACTCTATGGAGGATATATGGAACGATATTGTCCTGTCAGAAGAGAACATTCTGCAGCCTGCAGTCTATGATGGCCACCGTACTGAAGAAAGCTGTAATTTCTCTTGTCCACCAATGCCTTCGCCATCATGGGAGTATTCGCCAGACTCGTTATGGATGGTGGATGAAGATGAAAGTAAGATGTCTATCCCTATAAGTGGCCAATTTTTTTGCTCTTGGGAACAAGGGAAAGCATTTCTAACCGGCTAGTCAGGAATTCTTTTAATCAAATAATTTTGTTCACACTTGTACTATCTATCTTAAGAAAGTTAACTTGTATAGCATAGTTTCCTTAAGCTTTTTGGCTTGGTTGTCCGTAGTGTGACACAGCTGTAATCATATCATGCATAACTGTCTTCTTTGTCAATGTTCAAGTGCTTTTACTTTACAAGCAAAAAGGGACAACCTCCAAAAGAAAGGATGTATGTCTATGTTCTGAATGTATAATATAAAGCACCCGCCTACTTTTGAGTTTTTAATATGATCTAGACACTTGTCAATATCTCCATCAATCTTTAGAATGGTAGCTAATATAATCTATAATCTATAAAGCTTCACAATCAGAATCCGATAACACTAACAAGTCATAAATACAGATTGTGCAGGTGACAAATAAGGAAATATATATCTCCCTTTTTTTTTGCATGCATATGATTTGTCTCTCTCGATTACTCCAAGTGATGACCAAAGCTAGATGGCCATTTTACAAATCTAAAAGGTCTTCTAACCTTTTTTTTTACAATATGTTTGAATGGAGGGAATGGAATATTATGTCATAGTTTTTTCTTTTTTTGGGAGTTTTGCTTGAGGAGGGAAAGAGAACATTCATGATTAATCCTCTAACACCCTCCAGTACTCACGTTTTGTATTGTTCCAATTTGGGGTATTTTTGGAGGGTTTTCTATATAATTTAAACATTCAAATAGGAGGAAGGAAGTATTCATTCTCCTCCCTTTTCCTCTTGTTGCTTTCCCTTAGCTCCCAAACATAGCAAAAAGAGATAGAAGGAAAGAAAAGCAATTAAAAATCCTATTTTTTGTTCACTCTCCCTCAACATATGCCTTCATATATTACAAAAAGCAAATCAGTATAAAAATATATCTTTTACTGATGAGAAGAATCTTATGACAAGCAGATGAAGTTATTCTCCACTCTCTCAGCCGTCTTTCATGTGCTTTTTCTGTGAATAGGAACAGATACCTTTCACACAAAATTCGCAGAACTTGATCAGGAAAAGTCCAACCTGATCCCGTAAAGGACCAAGATCAAGCTACAGTAGTTAATGCAAACCTGTTTGCGTATATCTTGTTTCTGTGAGAAGATTGCACAAATACATCCCAACTGGTGTCACTGTATCAAATGCTACATCTCTGAACTAGTTTCCAAGGACCCAACTTACCAAATCCACCGTAGAAAAGAACATACTGTAATTATATTTTCATTACAGATGTGTCTTCTCCTCTCAATATATATATATATATATCTGATTGCTTAAATGTTTTATCCCTTTAGACTTCACAGATGATATAGATCCAAAAATTGACCTGAAATTGTATACATAACATGTTTCCTAGCTTTAGTAAACTAGTCTGCTCATTAAGTCTGAGTAGGAACAAAACAAAACTGAATCTCACATACAGTTCACATGCACATTTAAGTAAACAATAAAACAGCAATGCGCATCCATAACTGATCTACGATGTGACTTATGAGAAAACAAGATCAAAGCCTATCATTCAAATTGGTTCACAAACAGCCAAATTCAATTTGAAAACTTAAATTATAAGTTCTTTATTTCAAATAAACACGCGTCTTCCACATATAGATAACAGATGATAAATTCAGATATCAATTACCTGAACAGGCTTTTCCCTTTGCGAATAAGGCTTGAAGTCAAACGTCTGAAGAGAAATTGTGAGAAAATAACTACGAAGACTTGTATTTGAATGACGAAGAATAGAGAGAGAAGAGCAAATGAAAGACAATATTGCAAACATAATAAACCATCAGATAACGAAGCTTACAAGCATAATTTTCTCTGAGACATTGAACAGTCAATAATGGCAGAATCTGCGCAGTAGTCTGGGACCGAATGTTGAAAGAAACGTGCGTCGATGATGATGGTCCTTCAAGCGGCGTCGTTTACTGGATTGGATTTTCGCGCCTTTTCGTGCCCTTTAATTTTCGTTTTTCTAATATTTGTTTCATTCATTCGTAAGTTATCCACTTTCAAACTACTTTGTAAACCATAATTTTTTTTTTCCGTTTTTTTCGTAAACACAAAAACAGGATAAAAAACAGGAGCATTAAGAAGTTAGTACTTTGATAGTAGAGTATTACTTGATGTTATTTTATCTGTTATATGTGAAGTTCGAATATAGAATTTGTACGAAAATTAAATGTATAACCATTCCTATATTATTAACAGAACAGAAGCATTAAGGAAAAGGAAAAAAAAAAAAAATAGAGGAATTAGTATCCATTATGTGCTGCAATGCCAAACGGTTGGGCTGCTCTGAACTGATGCTGCATCTGCTGTGGTGAGAAAGGAGCAACCTGCATTTTAGGGGAGTTACTGAAACAAGGAACAACATTTTGGAGGATTGTTCGAAAATGGAATTGCGTCGGGAGCAGGATTTCTGAGCATGGAAACAGCAGCTTCATTCTGAAGGTAGATGGGCAGAGAGGAGGATGACAGGTTGGACTTGGCCCTCTTTCTTAATCATCGCTAGTGCAGTTGTTCTTTTCATAATGCCCCTTTCCTTGGTTTTGGTCCCCATTGTAGAAAAGGGGTTTTTTTTAATAAAATTAGAAATGTCTATGCAGTTTTAATTTGAGTGACATTTCATGTTTAGTTATTATAATCAATTATATTGAGCAAGCTTTTCTTGATTGAGTTGCAAGTGTCCTGCATTAGGAAGCCAGAATCGACTCCTGAAATTGATAGTAAGTCCATTGCCCACTTGCCGTTGAAGGTGATCCAAAATAATATTTGATACTGATTTCAAACATTTCCACCTCCAAGACATGTTGGAAAACATCACCGACAGTCTACAATATGTTGCCATGACCTTTAGAGCTCCTATGTTGAGTATTGTATGTGTATGAAAGTTCTAGAAAGATGGAGGAGCAACAAATTATGAAGCTTCTACATTAGGGTTTAAGGTGGCAACTAACTATGACTTATCCACCATGGTTGAACATCCTGGAGATGGCAAATTGAAGACTTCACATTCTAGAAAAAGAAAGAAATTAAAAGCAGCTTATTTGCATCGATTTTCTAAGGTTATATATAGCCTTGTATGCTTTAGTGCAGTGAGTGTGTGCAAAGCAGAGTGCTCATGTGTTGAGCACAGTGAGTGGAGAACAAAAGTGAAGTGAGGTGTGCTAAGGTGTGAAGTGCTTTGTGTGTGTGATTGCAAGACAATATAGTGATTAAATGTATAAGTGTGGTGGAGTAAAGTGAGTTTATTTGTATTTTTGGCTCACCATTTCTAACGAATATGGCAATTCAAGACTATGTAATGGCAATTTTTTTTAGCAATGTCAATAGCATGATAAAACTCAATAAGTATAATTGTTACATGTGAAGAACTTGCATTAAGTCATATCTTAAAAGGCAAGACTTATAGGAGATTGTGGATAGTAACAAAGTTACTCCCCCTATTATAACTTGCTAATTCTCACAACAAGCAGGAAATTAAATCACGTAGGGCTCTCAACACCATTAAAATTACCATAAACAATAATTTGCTTTATCATAGAGATGCCCTATAACATTTGGATAATATTTTCAAAATTATTTTCAAAAAAGAATACTATGAAACTCTAGTAGTTAGAAAAACAATGAATGAATATATAGAAAAGGAGTATGACAATTAGCAAGTATTTTTCAAAAGTTAATTTGTGTTGATCGAGAAGTTGCCTAATTAGACAAAAAAGGCAAAAGTAAATGATGAAAGAATGAAGAGAACTATATTAAATGATTTAAAGCTAGAATAGAACCCATTTGTAGCAACAATCCAAGGTTGGGATGCATAACCTTCTGTTGATGATTTAGAAAGCTTGCTAGAAAATTAGGAAGTATTTGTGAAAAAGTTCTTTGGAGTCTCACTCAAGAATGTTAAGGAAGCTCTTTATAGTAGTAAAGGAAAGGGTCATCCTAGAAGTAGATTCAACCTAAAAGAAGATGATAAAAGAAGAAGAAATGAATTAAGTTCAAACCCTTAGGGAGCATCACAAAGTCAAGAGAAGTATGAGCAACCATCCACAAGTTTCAAAAGATTTAATAAAGAATGCTACAACTACAGAAGGAAGAGACATTTTGCACAAGATTGCTAGTTAAGAAACAAGAAGACATTAAAAAGTAATGTTGCCACCTCTAGTGGTTAACAAATAGAAAATTATGAAAATGAAGAAGATTAAGATGTTAGTGCATCATTGGCAATGGACAAGAAAATTTTGACCTCCATAAAGGTAGGGGATCATAACGAGGGAACCTATATCATCAAATAGAATCACCTAAAAGGAAATGAAGCCAAAGTTCAAGAAAAGATAAGGAAGCATGTAGATGGTGAGGAAAAACTCACAAATGCTATAAAAACCAAAGATGGAGATGAGCCTACATCATAGGAGGAATCCTCACAAAAGAAGGAATAGAACAAGGAGATGGAGGAAAATGTCTCAACATTGGAACAAAATTAAACTTAGGAATTGGTGCCAAGGCCTGGAGATGTTAAACTCATATCCTGCAAATGAGTTTACAAAGTAAAGACTTATTTGGATAGATTCATAGAAAGATACAAAACTGGCTTGGTTGCACAAAAATTTTCATAACTATACAGGTTGGACTACCTATTGCATTGTAGATATTATCTCACCTCATCCAATTTGAACTTGTTTATCAAGGTATGTGATGGAAAACTAGCAATAGTACTAGTGTATATGGATAATTTAATCATCATAAAAAATGATATTGAGGAGATTCGCTGAACAAGAGAAAATTTATCAATTAATTTCCAAATGAAGAAGCTTGAGGAATTAAAGCACTTTCTTGGACTTAATGGATCATGCGAGTGAAGAACTATTCTTATGCCAACAAAAGTATGTAAAGGATTTGCTCTAAAAATTTTGCATGACAAATTGCAAGTTGTTATCAATATTAAAGGAGACCAATGCAAAATTATGTGCACATGAAGGAAAAGATTTAGAAGATAAAATTATATATCGATAATTGGTGGGAAGCCTTATATGTCTAACGCTAACAAAACCAAACATATCATATGCAATTAGAATAGTGAGTAGATACATGCAAAATCTAAAGAAGCCTCATTTGGAAGTAGCTCGAAGAATCGATTATATACTAAACCACTGTTTGAATCAAATCATCATCATCATCAATAACAACAATAATAATAAATAGAAAGAAAATAAACTTCCTTATGCCTCTCGAGGCAATCTTATTCCTTTATAAATTTCATCATTATCCTTTATGAGTCTCACTTTATCTACTTACAAATAATTTTTCAAATTTGATACTATTTTGCAATATCATATCATCATTCCAATTCATATCTTCACATAATATCACATCCTCATTTAGGATTTCATCACCAACGTCTCATACATTTGTATCTATAATACAATGGTAACTATAGCTCAATTATATCAATTCACTACATGATTGAACTAGTTAGCATTCCTTAAATATAAGCATAATTGAATAATGGCTAAGGATAATTGACTACAATAGTCACATATAAGGTCTCAGAGGCAAATATTAGAGCTCATATTTAATTATGATAATTGAATATTACCATTTATAGGCAATCACTTTGGTTGTATTCGACTATTATAGTTGATTATAAGCTTTTAAGGTATAAATCTTGATGCCATAATTGAACACAATAATCTATTATTTACATCCAAAGGCAAATCTTGTTAGAGTATTCGACTATAGTAGTCAAATATGGCAAGCTTGAAATAACTCTTAAGGCTACATTGCATAAATCACCAATTACACTACCAAACCTAGAATTTCATCACAAGTCATCATCCACACACATGCTTAAACTCATTACAATAATGATTTCACTCCAATAACAATTTTCTATACTATCATCATTACTAATTAGAATCACAATCATACAATTTAAAATGGTTTAAGTAGATTATCTACTTACTTGTATATTAGAAGAGATAACTAAAGCAAGGAAAATGATTGGATTGCTCTAATCAACACCAAAATTAAATAAACTTAGGTTATGTTAGAAAAATCCCTATTCCTCCTTTTAAAAGTAATACTTAAGAATTCTTTAGAGTTAGAAAAAATTATCTTAGTTAAACTAGACTTTAAGTATATAATTAATCTTCCTAACTAAATCTTGTAGAAATTTGAAAAAAAAAAAAAGAAATTAGGGAAGAGGAGGAGTAGGAGTCATGTAATCTTAAAAAAAAATGAAAGGAAAAGGGTTTGGAATGTTTTTATGGTAGCTAGGGGCAATTTAATAATTTTAAAAGGGTTCGAGGGTAAAATTGAAAAAAATAAGACTCCAAACATACTTATTCAATTCTAATTATACACTAGCTTATATTTAACTTTATTATTCCTATTTTCATCACAAAATTCTACTTTTCTTAGATAAATTCTCTTTCTAAGCACATTCACAATAATTAACTAATTACCTCATTCACTTGAACAATAATAAAAAGTAGTAAAATATATCCTAATTTTTTTAAAAGGTGTAACATTAGATCACCAATTTTGCTCCTCTTTCTTTTTCTTCTTTAGCAACACTAGAAACTTGATGGCAGTAGTACACTTTTTTATTTTTCTTTATAATTTTGGACATAAAATTAATAATAATTATTTAAATATAATTATTTTTATTAATTTTTTCAAAGTTACATTAGCATTAATTATATTTTGCACTATTTATACCTTCAATTTAAATAATATAACTTGTTATCAATTGATGTATAGGTTAGTGATAGAAAATTGAGTCCAAAAAATCATTATTCATAAAAATAATTATTAATAATTAAATTGTTAATTTAGAATGCAATAACAATATGATGATGTCTACTTTTTTTCAACTTAACTAGATTAGGGATAATTTTATCCAAACAAATATTCTTTAATTTAATACCATTCATCTTATATACATCTGATTACAAATAATAAATAGTATAATTTTATTATATTCCATCCTTTTATTATCATATCTTATACTATCATATTGACTTATCCTAATCTATATTATCACGTCATAATAGACACTTAATTTTTACTTAATTGTTTGGTTCATATATGAATGAGTTCAAAATTAAATTTTTTGAAAAATTATATTTCTTATATTTTATCAATTAATGGTTAATCAAATAAATCACTTATTTATTATTTTTTTAGGAAGTTACACTTCTCTTATTACTTTCTCCTACTTCTCATACAAGTCATTGACATAAAAAATAAAGTAGAATATAAGTAATGACTTCTTTGAGAAAGAGTGTACAAAAGTCATTAATTATATGAGAATTATTTTTGTAAATAATTATAGCTTCGCTGCCATCCTTTTGGTAGAAACATGCCATAAAAAATATACCTTGGCGTTGTTTGATACGGGGGACTGAGGAATCTGATCTTGGTGATCCATGACAGTGAACAAAATTAATATAGAGATGATGCGGCTGCCTGCTGGCCTTTGGATTTTTGTGATGTACGGTGCTAACGAATTTAATGACGCTGGAATAATGCTACAATCACACAGAAATTGCTCGCAAATTATTATCAGCTGTTGAATTATTTTTTGAACTATTATTTATAGTTAAAAATAAAATATATAAGCGTAATTATAATTGATAACATGCATGACGATGTCAAGGTGAAGGGCTCACAATGATCAACTTTCCAGTTTCATAAAAAGTAAACTCTATTTATTTTGATTAAAAAACAATATCTTTTATATAAATATAACTTATAAATTTATCAAAATAACGAAAAATAATTAATATGTTGAATGATAAATATAATAAATTTGATAGAGAATAACTTCTTACTTTTTTATAAAGAATGTTGTTTTCCTTCATTAGTTTTAGGATTTTTTTTTAATTACAAGGTATTAAAAACATATATTAAGTGTTTCATTTATATATTAATGAAATGAAAATTTTCTATGGAAATTAGCTTCTGATCAGCAAATGGAGAAGTATTTGCTTTCCCTCCTTGTCATGTTTTTACCAAGTAAAAGAACAAATCTTAGGTACATATCATGCATATGTATCATGTAATGTCTAAATACAGTAGATGCATTCATCACGATAAAAAGCAATATATATATACACACACACACACACACACACATGTATCTACCAATTTATAAGAGATTTGATGAATAGAATCTAGATATAGAAGAGTCAAAGATCATCATTGATAGCTTGAGGGAAGGAGCCATTTAGAGAGACTGAAAGTAGAGAAAGAAGGGAGAAGGCAATGGGTATATGGACGAATGACATTGTTGATGAAGCAAAGAAGCAGCTGCGGAGAGCAATGCCCATGTCTTTAGTTAGTCTTTTCACCTTGAGTTTGCCAGTCATATCTGTCATGTTTGTAGGCCAACTGAGCGAGTTGCAATTCTCTGGAGCTGCACTTGCTACTTCCTTAGCTGATGTCTCCGGTTCATTGTTTTGGTGGGTTGAATCTTCTTCTGTTTTGCCTTTCTAAATTTTCATCTTCCATATGTAACTAAAAAGTGGAAATCTAATTCTCAATTCTCACCCAAGTTTTACAATTTGTGTTGATTTAGATGGGAATGCCAGCGCGCATTGGAGACATTTGTGGGCAGTCATATGGAGCAGGCAGTTATATATGCTTGGCATACATATGCAGAGGGCAATGTTGGTAACTATTAGTCGTTACCATACACAATCCATAATTTGGGCTAACTTGAGGCCAATTTTGATTGCTATGCATCAAGACCCTGAGATATCAGCAGAAGCTGAAGCTTATGCTCGTTACATGATTCCCAGCCTCCCTGCTTACGGCCTTGTTCAGTGTTGTCTCAAATTTTTACAGAGCCAAAACATAGCAATTCCAATGGTCTTGACTTCTGCCTTTAGTTGCTTAGTGCACATCTTTTGCTGCTGGCTTTTAGTCATAAAAATTGGTATTGGCAGCAAAGGAGCTGCCATAGCAATTTGCATTTCTAATTGGCTTGATTTGATGATGCTAATACTATATATCAAGTTTTCTTCTTCTTGCAAGAGCACTTGGACTGGATTTTCAAGGGAATCATTGCAAAACATTCCCAAATTTCTCAGGCTTTCCTTTCTTTCTGCAATCATGGTCTGGTATGATTTCATTTCCATTATTTAAGCATCATTGATCCTGTTGCAAGAACTCACCGTATCATTCCTTTAAACCAGTTATTTAATAATGATGCATGGTTTCCTTCGACAGCTTGGAGTCAAGTATATTGGAGCTGATGGTGCTCTTGTCTGGAATTCTTCCTAATCCAAAATTGCAGACTTCAGTACTTTCTGTATGGTTAGTTTTTTTATTACCGCCTATGCTATTGTTCATCTTTGACATTGTCTGGTATACCATTATATTGATCCTCTCTCTTTAAAATACAATGCCCAAAAATTATTATTATTATTATTATTATTTCATCTGCAGCATTAATACAAGTTTTATATCATGGATGATTGCTTTCGGATTTAGTGCTGCTGTAAGGTAAGTTTCCCATGATCAAAATGTTCTTCATCATTTGGTTCTGGCTGATGCCAGTCATGAGCAGATTCCTTTGAGCACCAAAATGTATTGGCCATAACAAGTTTCATTGCTAATTTTGCCTCCGCAGCACAAGGGTTTCAAATGAACTGGGAGCTGGTTGTTCGAAAGCTGCATATTTAGCTACTAAAGTGAACTTAGGTATGGCGTTTGCTGAGGGAATCGCATCATTTACCATCGTGATGCTGATACGAAATGTTTGGGCCCGTGCTTTTACCAATGTTGAAGAAGTCACCGAATACATCAGATCAATGATGCCAATGCTTGCCGCCAATGCTTTCCTAGATGCAATGCAAGTAGCACTCTCAGGTCTGTATACATCTGCAATTTATCAGATATTAAATTATGATGAATTGAGGAAGCATGAACTTGAGCTGAGTTAATTTCTTGATGATTGAAGGTTTTGTGAGAGGATGTGGTCGACAGAAGTTTGGTGCCGTTGTGAACCTTGGTTCATATTATCTCGTGGGATTTCCTTGTTCTGTTGTGTTGGCTTTTGTTGTGCATCTGGAAGGAAAGGTAAGCTATCGCCTATTTCCAAGACTTTGGCTGGCTCATATTTAGGAAGCTAGTGATTTTCTAATAATTTCGGATCTTCTTGCACACATAGGGGCTTTGGCTGGGGATATTGTTTGGACTTACTCTGCAAACTTTGTGTCTTATTCTCATCGCCTTGTTCACCAACTGGGAGAAAGAAGTAAGTCATCATCTTCTATTGTGTTTTGAGACCAAATTTAGATATCTTAAGCTGCCACATTTTCATTGTCTAGGCGAAGAATGCTGCAAAAAGAACAAACAGAACTGCAGTCCATGTTGATATGCAGGCTGAGCCACAGGACCAGAAATGCAACTCTTCCATAGCTGAAGCCTGAAGGATCTAAACACCTTCAGGGAAAGAAGAAAAGGCAGGGTAACCTACTCTGAGACTTGAGCTCAAAATGAAATTGGCGTTGTGCAAATGTTGGAAGAGCTACTTGTCAACATGATCAATATTGGGACAAAAAATGTGATTAGTGCCACGATAATGCCCAGAAGTCATTTTTATTAGATCTGTATGTTCATTTTACTTTTATTAAAACTTCAGTAGAATATAGCACCATATGAGGTTGATCTTATGTTACATACATCGCAAAGTTGTGTTCGATCTCAGTGTCCTCAAAGCATTACATTCGTCAAGTGTTTGACGCTATCCAAGCCCCAAAGGATTCACTGAACTATCTAAAATTCAGATCAGTAAATATACCCTGATGAACAAGAAATAATTATATTTGACATTGTTCAACCTTATCAACAATAAAAGGATATAGGGAGTTAATAAAGTTCAAATTAAAATGAAGATGGGGAAAAAAATACATGGTAGAGCCAATGAAGAGGCTTTCTATATCAGCCTCACTCAGCTTTTTATAACCCCAATAGTAGGGCATAGGGTATGGGGTTTCAAATCCAAACTATTAAACCACCTAAAAATGACAAGCGACCAGTATTGTTTTACGTGTTAATTGTAGGTCTATTTTGGGTTTTAAATCCAAAGCCAGAAAAATCCACTGACCTTGCCAAAAGGTAATGAAATTTTGGAATAAGGTCAGTCTATAATCAAGTAATTTTCAAAGTGAAATGTACTAAATTTCATACTTTGTCTTCTTATGAAATAATACTATATCATGTTGTAAGCTAAATCCAAACCTAACACCTTCTCTTAGGTATCATACCCACTTCCATCTCGCAGAGTCACCGGGGGCATGGAAGGAAATCTAACCAATATATGCCAAAAAAAAAAAGCACAAAAAGTAGGATGATTAACAGAATGTTGTCAGGTTTAAATTCACAGTTCTATTCGGAACGAAAAGTTATATTTAAAAGAAAGGAGTTCATTGCCAAATGCCTCTTAAGTCAAAAGAAACGTTATTGTCGTTGTCTTGTACATGTTTGCTTTTATACTGGATGCCAACTGAGTCCAACAATTTATAGCTGCTGCCTCAACTTAATTCGACCTGTAAATCGTTTATATTGAATTTGAGCCAAAAAAATTAACTTGTTTAGCCAAATCACCCGAGCAAATGTTTTGTTGTTTAACTCCCTTAATTCACGAGAGAGCAATTCCATTATAATTTATTTTTCTAGCTCAATTTTTTTATGCTCAATAAAGCCAAAATCCAATTCAACTCCATTCGATTCCAGAGGAGGAGGAGGGATGGGAGGAATCCAACTCCTAGATAAATATCAATTGATTCAAATAGTATCCATTAGATCTAAATATCATTGCCATCCCCTAGTTAACTTGGGACTGGCCTAGTTGCTCTGTTTACTCATATCTAAAAATTTCATTGTCAATTTCTATGGCAGGCGGCAGGCCCCGTGATAGAGTTAATGAAATGAAATAATACCGTTCTGTGTGACATTTTCACAAATACTGGCAACTAAAAATGGTGGAATTCTTCTAGAAATTCTGGTATATGGTGATTGATCATCTACTATAATTCCTCACGCTACCATTGTTGCTCATCACGTCCTGGATTCGTCTTGAAAGTGGGGAGCAGAATTATTTTCATTTAACCCATTTTCACCGAATGTACTGAGATATATACATACGTGTGTGTATATATATATATATTAATTATATATCTTAACATATATTCTCATGCATCTCTTGACGTATATTCTCACGAGTGATGCATATTATTATTATCATAAAATTAATAATTTCATTTATAAATTTATAAAATACTTGTAAAATAATTTTTGAATTATATGAAATTATAATTTTATCTTTAAATAGTAATTCATATTACAATTTCATCTTTTGCATAGATCCGTTCAAATAATTTTATTCCTAAATTATTATACGATGAATCAAATTATGCACATAAATTATTATTTAAAAGTAAAATTATAATTTTATATAATTTAAAAATAATTTTACTAGTAAAATTATTAATTTTATCTATTCGCACTCAATAGTAACAATAGTAAAATGCACCTCATGTCAGAGATCAATGTGCATCTCTCTGTTACAAGAGTTTTGTGTGTATACTCTAAAAAAAATAGTTTTGTGTGCACTCAATATAAGATTTATTGTTTTTAACATTATTTTATTTTAAATTTAATTCTTTCAATGGTAAAGTTAAAAAAAATAAAAAAATAAAAGAAAAGAAACACAAGCTAAATTGAGTTGAAATGAAATTGACAAAACGATCTTATACAACATGAAAAGACTCCCAGGATCACCCGACTGAATATAGAAAAATGGAAACAACACAAAATACAAACATTAAGGAGCGAAAGTAACCTACTCCAACATGAAAAAATTCAACGGAGGCAGGGAGTACTAAATTCTCAGAAATCTGTGGTGGGAAGTTGTTCATGGGTTTGGTTGATGAAGAAAACGTCGTAGACAATGGCAGCAATAGCAGATCCGATGAATGGACCAAGCCAGTAGACCCAGTGGTTGTCCCATGTCCAGCTAACAACAGCAGGTCCAAAAGACACTGCTGGATTCATGGATGCACCATCAAAAGCACCACCAGCCAAGATGTTAGCACCCACAATGAAACCAATTGCTATTGGAGCAATTATTCCGATGTTACCCTTCTTTGGGTCAACAGCCGTTGCATATACTGTGTATACCAGACCAAATGTCATCACAATCTCAAACACCACTGCGTTCCATGCCCCAACGCCAGAAGATAGTGAGAAGGCTGCTGTTTCCTGCAATTTACATGACAAAATTTAGGTTTCAATGGTAAATTGTTTTACTTTTAGATATACCAAAAAATTATTCGGTCCGCACAAAAATCTAATGTCTCGAGCTCTTGTATGATGTTAAACTTTTAACAGAATAATTTCGTTGTCTTCGTCACTCAAAATTATTTTATTAGTATTGTAAATTACAGATTTGTGCTGAAAGTTCTTTTTACTTGAGTAATGTAAATAAGCAACTATAACTTCTTAAATAATTTAACTTTTTATATTTTCTCAATTAATAGTAAACCAAACAATTCATTAATTACCTATTTCAAAAAAATCATAAATAATTCTAAGAGAATAATTCTAAGAAAGAAGTTATAGTACATTATTGAATCAATCATATATTGATGTATATCAAATTTAATCATTAACTAAATTTATTTTTTTAAAAAAGTTAAATTTTGTATACTTGATAATCAAATTTAATAATACATCGACATACCATTAATTCAATAATATACCATAAAATTTTCCTACTTTTAGTCCTACAATCTCAATATTACTTTCACTTTGATATAATTGAATAGTTCTTAAAATTTAGAAAGTAATTTATTTAATTATTAAAATATAAATTGTAGTAATACTGAGATTCTCGAATGAGCTTAATATTTCCGAGGAGGTGGAAAACGCTTCTATCTTTTTGCACACCAAATAGCCTCTAAGAATCCTAACGTACCAGTCCACCAGTGGCAAATTTAAGGAGCAAGCAAGCAACGACGGAACCAAGCAACTGGGCAATCCAGTACAAAATGCTTCTAAGGAGTGTAATGTGGCCACCAACAAAGGCACCGAATGTAACAGCTGGGTTTACATGTCCACCGGAGATGTTGGCTCCAACAGACACTGCTACAAACAATGCAAACGCATGAGCCAGTGATGCCGCCACCAGCCCAGCCGGCGTTGTCGATCCATTGTCCGTCAGCTTGTCTGCCACAGCAACATCAAACAATCCAAAGAGATAAAGCATGAATTTGAATACAAAATAGAATTAAAATGCATTGGGAACCAAAAGCAGTAAAATTGAATAGGCCCTTACTGAAAGCCATGCCAGAGCCTTCCCCAGCAAAGACAAAGATGAGCATTGAGATGAACTCGGCCAGCGCCGCCTTAAGAGCGTCGGCTTGGCCGAACTCCGATGCATTTCCGATGGCAATTTTTGAAATGGGCATCTTTGTTTTTTAGACTTAAAAGCTTAAAATGCCCAGAGTTCTGGTTTTGCTTTGGTTTCTTACTCTCTTCCTTTGCTCAGATGCTGGTTATATAACAGAGCATGCAGTTAACGGAGTTAAAAATGGCACGAGGGAAATGAGAAAATTTTCAAAAAGTAGGTTGGCACTTTGCCCTTCGCCACCTGTCATTATTGCCTGAGTTGGTCAATAGACGGGCCGCCGGTTCGTTTCTGTGATGCCACGTGGACGGTGTGGTGTGATTTAATGCGGCTGGTACGGGAGTGAGGAGCACAATCACCGACCAATTTGCGATAGTGGGCCCTTCAATCACGGCCGTGGCTTTGGGGCCCAACCGATATGGTCTAGTTTACATGCTTGGCTGTGATCAAGTGATGATTTGGGAAAAATTGACGGTGATATGCAATCCACTCTAATTATTGATATGGTGTCTTTTAGGAGGCCATCAATTAGATATATAATCATGGCCTAGACTATAATACCCCACATCATAATGCATTAGTGTTTAAAAATTGTTAAATTTCATTTAGTTTATATAGTATTATACAAATTAATATATCTAAATCATTAGATCAAATGGTGCACTATTTGAAGTTTAGCCTTGTAGCCATATCTGATTATATATTAATCAATTACTATATCAATTATGTACTATAAACACTTGTAAAAATTTGATAAAAAATTAAATAATAATTTATTATTTTTAATTAATAAGTGTGAAAATTCATTAAATATATATATATATGTCAAAATAAGAATTTAACCTTAAAATATAACAAAAAATTAAATAATATCAAATATTACTGCGTTGTATCATGAATGATTCGTTATTATCGTTATAATGAATTAATATTGTTTGGTGAACAAGTTTAATTCATATCGAGTACTTATTGGAGATGACGAAAGCTAGCAAATAATCCCACGGATTAGAGATTATGGTTTTGCGTTGGCACTCTCAGAATAACAGGCATATTATGATTTGATTTTGTAAAGAGAGAAATAATAGTAAATTATTAATATAGTAATATATTAGTATATTATCAAATTTTATTATATATTAAATTTATTTTTAAAAAATTTAAATTTAATACATTATATAATAATAAATTAATAATTAAATGTATCGATGTACACCATAAATTTTTTCTTTTGTAAAAGAGAAAAGACAAAACAAGATTATGTAGAAAAAACTCTGGATAAAGCCAAGCCCATGTACATTATTGTCATAAGATAATTAATTCTCTTATATTTTAAATATTTAATAATTCATATTAAATTTTACATTTTTTAATATAATATATTTAATCTAATAACTTATAATTCATTAATAAAATCAATCATATATACATTAAATTTTAATCAATAAATGATAAAATTAGCCCTACCATCAAGACCATAACGAGCTGGTATTTAACGTCGCATTGAACTTATATTCATAATGACTCAGTAATATATCATATAGTATTAAGACTTTTTTCTCTTTTCAATGTTCTGATAATTTGAATTCAGGGTGATAGACTTGACATTTTTATTATCATATAAAAAGAATAAGCTTCCTTTACAATGCAAAATGCACTTTTAAAAATAAAGTAAAATATTACAATTTTTTATAAGAAAATTAAAAAGGTAAATAATTATAAATTTAGAAAAATAATTTTGACATACTCAAATTAAACATACCCTACACACTTATTCTTATAATTAGCATTAAATTAAAGGGGTAGCGAGAGGTGATCAAATTAAGAATTCAAATCTGTGTAAAAATGACGATATGATATTTTTAATTCTACCCGCATATTATTTTTTATTTACATATCTAACATTAACCTAAAATGAATTTTTATAATAATTTATATATACTAGGTTTATTGATCTATTATAATGATCCGATAGGCTACAAGATATAAACAATAACTAACATATTTAATTTATAAGTAAATTATCTATATATATTGAGCCTATTAAAGATTTACAGCAAAAAAAAATTCATCGATAAATTAAATGCCTTTTAGAAACCGCTTTATAATAAAAATTGTATCCATATTTGTGATTCATTTTATAACCCAAAAAAAATTATCTATGAAGCTACTCTGGCATATATAAAGATGGGATGCTAATAACCAATGTCTAACAATTAATGAAAAAAACTAAATAATAAAAAGTTGTTTAACTACTATTCAAAACTTCTTTTTAAGAAAATTTTGAGGTACTCTTAAGAATTTGAAATTTAGAATGATATAATAAAATTCAGATTATTGAATAAAATTATTAAATCTGTTGATTATTTCATTCAATGTTCTGAATTTTATCACATCACCCTGTCTAAACTCTAAGAGTATCATAGAAAGAATTTTTTTTTTTAAATTGGTGTCCACTAAGGATTAGTTTGATTTGAAAAAAATGTTCAAATATATATGAATAAAAAATCAGCCTAAAAATATTTAAACTTACGCAAAAAAAATTACTTGATTCAATTTATTTTTTAAGTTTGTCCAAAAGTAAAAAAAGTATGAAAGGCTTGGAGCGAGAATAAATTTAGAATAAGGTGGGAGATTAATTTAAAAGCTTTAAAAATGAATGTTTTACTTGAAAGTTTCTTTTGTATATTCAAGATGTCATTTTTTTATTGATTTGTCGGTTAAAATACTAATACTTATGAATTCAGCCTAGGATAAAATAACTAACCATTTAAAATTATTTTTCTAATTCATTATTATTTATTTAATTTAGAGTTTTTAATTTTTTATTAGGAATTGTAATGTCTTATTTTTTATTTAAAATGTATTTTATATTTTAATTTTTAAAAAAGGATATATATATTAAAAAAAGAGTAAACTTGATATTTAATTCATTATTTATAAAGATAATAACTATTATATCATTTAAATTTTATGATTAATACTATTGATTTCTTATTTTTATTTTTATTATAATTATTCACTCATTTTTTAACAAAAATTTAAAATAAATGTTGAAAAAATAATATCATAAAAAATTATGCATATATTTAATATTGTTAATACAGGATTTAATAATTAGTTTTATTTTTTATTTATTTTAATATGATAAAAAAATAAATAAAAGAATGAATAATTATAATAAAATTAATAATTAATAATTATAAATTTTAAAAAATATAATAATTATTATTTTTATAAATAAAAAATTAAATATTACATTCGCTCAATAAAAACATTATAGTTTGATGAAGTCAACAGCTGAATCTAAACCCTATAAGCTCAAGACTGGCCCACAAAGGCCCGTTCATTGTGTGGTTCTTGTTAGCTGAATTTCCAACCACTACAATCATCGCACTGTTAATTGCGTTTGAGTACGGGGCATTTTTGAAACAAAGCGAGTTAAAAGAGAAAGATGCTAAGAATCGGGATTAATAATACTCGGTGAGTTTTTTACGCCTCTTCCTTTTGATGAAAATATCGATTTAATCTATAAAATTATATAATATTAATAAAATAATTTTTAAATTATATTAAATAATTAATTTTATATTAAAATGATAATCTATAAAGATAATTTTATTCCTTTATATTAATATTCAAAAATAAAATTATTTTTATAAATAATGATTTAAGGATGAAATTAATTATCTAATATACAACGTTTTAAAACCTAATTTGATCATTAATCCTAACAAAGTGACAAGATTAAAATTGGACCCATTTAATCAAATGGTTGAATTAATTAATATATTATAAATATATTAAAATATAATAAATAAATATTAAAATTGTATATATTATGATCAATGCATAATAAATCTAATTATAAGAGTTAGATTCAAATTAAAAACAATTTTAATATTAATTACTAAACAATAAATACATAAATTTCAACCAATAACATATCATATAATATGAAATGCAATTAAGCTAGTATACATTCATAATTACAATACCATTTAACATATATAGACTAAAATTTTATCAGCCATATATCAGTTTGAATATTTAAAAATAAAAATTTAATTGTTTTATGTTGAAGTTAAGTTTGACCGTAGTCTAGGATATGTGTAAATAATAAAATATTATGACAACAAGTGTTGTTGGTTCAGAAGTTTAAGCACTCGGGGAATCAACGTTCCATGCCCCAGTGCTCAATTTTTCTCGCTTGAAGATTCGGATTTTGGTTTAATTGATGAGGTCGAGCCAAGTTTGAAATTATTAATTTAAAAATCATTTTGTTAAAGATTAAAATTTTATAGATAAAATTAATAATTGTATTTTATTTTTTTAATTCCTCTTAAAAAGAAAGGTTTTTGCGCTTAGTTTTTTTATATTGTTTTAAGGAAAATTGTTCATCGTTCTTTTACTAAGGATGTTTCAAACTGTTTGAAGGTTCGGATCTCAGTTTAATCAATCAGGTCGGGCAGAGTTTGAAAATATTGATTTAGAAATTATTTTGTCAACGACTTAAATTTATAGATAAAATTGATAACTTTATTTTATTTTTTAATTTCCCTTTAGTAAGAAAAATATATTAAAATTTCTTCTAGGGTTCATTGTGTAATACAATAAATCTCATATTACCCATGGTTTTAAGTAATTTTTTAAAAAATGGTATTTGAATTTATGTCTATAGAAAATCATATTTTATCGATAAGTATTGATTTGAGTGATTATCATTTTCTCCAAAAAAAAAAAGTTTAAATTCGAACTTTATGAATAAATCTCAAAAGGAATTCAATCTAATTTTGTTCGAATTAATCAAAATTCAATATAATTATCAAATACTAAAGGTTCTCGAAAAAGTTATATTTTATGTATTTTAATCATATATATATCATTATAAAATTTACTAAATTTATTAGAACTTATCTTAATTAACCTAAAATACATCATAAAAAAATTGATTCTCATTTCATCATTTTGTTTACCACCGTAATCAAAACATATTTTTAATTAAATTTTAACCATTTTTATTTTAGAAACTGGGGAACTCAAGGATCCACGTAGTTTCACACATTTGTTTATGTATTTTATTTTTAACTCATTCTATAAAATTATATTGGCCCCCAATTAAAAACTTAAAGGAAAGTTTTACAAAATATAATTTAATTTTTTTTTCATAATGCCATTAATAATTTATAATACTTGAATACTCTAAATTCATGCATAGTCTCTATAGATTTTTATTATTTTTTCTTCATGTTATGAATACTTACATTTTAAAATTTTTATTTTTCTAAATTATACTTGCAAATCTTGTAATTCTTTTTATAAAAGTTACAATTTTATACAAACTTTATAAGTGATAAGCATAAAAAAATTATAATTCTCTTGTTAAAATGTTGCAATACAAAAAATTTAAAAATTTATAATTTTTTATGAAAAAAGTTGTAACTTTTAGTTAAATAAAACTTAAAAATATAGTAATATTTATTTTTCAAATTTATGCATAAGAACAACATATTAAAATAACATTTTCTGTGTGTACGCGGCCTCTTTAGAAATGAATTAAAATTATTATTTTAGATATAATTTTTAAAAAATTAAATTCATGGCCAAGTTGAGTGAAATGATTTATAAATGTAATAAAAATAAATTCAATTCTTAGGAAAAGAAAAAAAGCAAGCCAAAAGATTAATTAAAAAAACATTATCCCTATGTCGTTTTGTCCATTTGTGTTCGGGGTACAAAGTAGCCGCTCTCTTTGCTCCGAGAGGCTGGCCTTGTGAAGTTTATCGATGGACCGAAGAGGGTTTAGGAGACGGGAAATGTTATTTGCATATTTCCTTTAGAAAATGAGCGTCCATTTTTTTTAGTAAATAGAAAAATTCACACAATTATAAATTTTATAATTTATAAAGAGAAAGTAAACAAAAATTGAAATTAAAATTGCCCTTAGTAGAAATTTGTGAGTAGGAATGCAACAGTTAATAAAATATACGTTGGCTCAGCTATGCTTATGATTGTCCTATTTGACTGTTTTTACCATTTGTTGATGATATACATAACGAAAATGATATTTAAAATTAAACTTTAAATGTAAATTAAAGTTTTTCTATTAAATATAAGATAAAATAAATTTATAAATTTTAATAAATATATAATATTTGAAATTTAAATTTTATTTGTAGTACTTATTGGCATTTTTTTTATAAAAAAATGAGGTATTAACTAGTAACGTTGGAAGGCCGTGGTTTAGTGAGTTGGATATTTTTTTATCAACAAAAGTTTAGGAGCAAATAGTTTGCTCTATTTCAAGATTAGGATGAGTTTTTCTTAGGATTTACAGTGATATTTATAAATTATTTAATTTCTTAAAATTACTAATAGCGAAAATTGAATAAAGAAGCTATTTTTATTTAGTAAAAAATATTTTTCATAATAATATAATTATAAAATATTAAAATAGTAAAAAAGTTCAATATTAAATTAAAATTTTAATAAACATAACTTTTTATTCTATAAAAAAAGGTTATTTTTCCTTTATCATTATAATTTTAAATATTATTTTTTCAATGATAATATATAAGAGAGGAATATTATTCCTTCACTTATATACAAATGAATCAAATTTTTCAATAAAAAATATCTTCAAAAAAATAAACGAAACTTAAGGTTTGGTAGTCCATCGCCATTAGATTTGAGTGCCTAATTTTTTAAAAATTTATATAATTCATTAATAATATATTAATATATTATCAAATTTTATTATTAATATATTATATATATGAGCATAATTATAAAAATATAAATTTAATAAATAATTTAATTTAATAATATATTAATATATCACTATCTCAATAATATACTAACATTTCTTCTTGTATTGTCATATAACTGTAGTGATTTGATTGTCGGTTCAATGTTAACCTCTCAAATCTCTGAAATTGCTAATCACACGAATTTTTCTGCCGATATATGGTGCATAAAGAGCCACAAGTTTGTTGCTATTCTTTATCTTTTTCGAGTAACTATGACACTTTGTCATATTCTCCATTGTTTATCTTGAATTAATTTTTCTTTGTTTGATTATATGGCGCTTTTTAAAATAGAGGACGGCATGACGGAACAGTATATGAAACCAATTAATTTTTTAAATAAAATTAATAATTTTATCTTTAAAATTATAAAGTGCTGATAAAATAATTATTATATTATTATTATTAATACAACATGTTTGAATTTGAAATCGGACATTTCGTAGATAATGGACGGGTACCCCTGGCAAATCAAGATGAGGTTCTGAAACTAACAGTTTCATATCATAACAAAGATTCGCCTGCTTGTTTTGATGTTTCTAGCTGCTGTTAATGGAGTTTTTACTCCTAGAACCATTTTTGAGAAGTCTTTGTTTTGGTATTTACCTCCTTCTATTCAACCAAAAAAAAGAAAAAAAATGATTTGCTTGCTTGTTTTGATGTTTCTAACTGATGTTAGTGAAATTTTTATTTCGATAGTTATTTTTGAGTAGTTTTAATTTGTTTTTCTTTGTTTCCGCGTTTACCCCTTTTCTGGGCTGTGATCGGAAAGTTCGCACGTCACCTTGATGGTTTTGCTTTATATTCACCACTGCTCCGTTGTTTCCTTTAATTGTTATTATATTTATTATTTTACTATTAATATTTATTATTATTTTATTAATAGTATTAATTATTTTCAAGTTATTAAATATTTCATATTAACCAATATTATTATTTTTGTAATTATCTAAATTTAATTATTAATATTTTATTTTTATTTTTATTATTTTATTTATTATTATTTTGTTATTATGATTAAATTATTAATATTATTGTTTTTTATATTATTAAATAATTTATTATAATAATTATTATATGATTATTTATTTTTTATTTAATTAATTTTATTATTAACCATTATTTAATAATTATTTTATTTTTATTATATTATTATTTTATAATAAATTATTATTATATTAAAAATGATAAATTTAAAACTCAAAATAAAGGAATGAAATTCCCTTAAAAATTGGAAAAAATTACCATTTCCTCATTTAAGATAATTACATTAAGGAAAAAAAAGGAAAGGAAATAAATTTTTACTGAATCAAACAAAAAATAAAGGAAATTAAATTTCATCATTTTTTCTTTTTTCTGATTACTTTTCTTTTTTAATTACCTTCAACCAAATGACTCACATTAATTTCTTTGTGAGGAGAGCGAGTGGCATCATTACACTGTACTTGGGATAGCAACGGCATCTACAGGTACCACTAACAATGGGCCCAATAAGCAATTGCAAAGAGGATTTTAACATAAACAGGATTTTAGGGCGTCCAATTCCATCAGCAGAGGGTTTCGATTCTTTTAGCACAATGAGTTTCTTTTATTCCATTCAGCAGCCTCTACAACTCAATCAAAACACGAAGAATTATCCTGTTAAAATAACGAATGATTTTTCATAATGCTTGCGATTTCATTTATTTTAAAAGTCGAGGGTAAAATCAATTCAAATAAAAATTAGTATGTAATAGAATAAGAAGAAAGATCATGTGATGAAAATAGGCACATTCCAATTTTTTTAACAAAAAATTAACTTCTCTCGACGTAATGTTAAGAAAAAAAATCACATTAAGGTAATTATATCTTTCCATAAATATATAATTCATATTCATAATAAAAAACATTAGCATAATGAAGGAATATGCCGCAAAGGAAGAAACAAAGATACGGATTGAGTTCTACAACCATGAGATGCCGCACAGTGATGCGTAAAAAATAGAGTCCAAATGGCGAAAACGTGAAAAACGCACAAACTTGCATTTTCTATGGTTGGAAAAAATTGATTCGGGCTATGTATTCCAACATAGTGCCCTGCTTTGCTTTTTCCTCTTTTTCCCTTTGTTCATCCCTTTCTTTTCTATTTAACATCCAGCAGCTTAACCTACCATATTCTGATGCAACCAAATCTGCCATTAGTTACCAAGAATACTTCAACCTATTTCTACTAGATTTAAGCCACAAACCCCTACTTCTTCACCTATCTTCTACAATTCTCTCATTTGGATCTACAATTTCTAACTTACCAATGCTCAGTCAATAGGGTATGCCCCATAGATACACCATCGTCCCACAACAACGGCCATGAACAAACCCTCCCCGAGGGAGGGGCATATATGACTAGAGTTAACGATAATATTTCCCTCAAATTGCAATACCCATCTCTAGAATAATAAAACAAATTATAAGCACTTTT
Source organism: Sindora glabra (assembly GCA_020226215.1). NCBI lineage: Eukaryota > Viridiplantae > Streptophyta > Magnoliopsida > Fabales > Fabaceae > Sindora > Sindora glabra. The sequence continues at coordinate 1,255,665 of CM035235.1, forward strand.
ATTTTGCAAAAGTTCCTGCAGAGCTATAGACGCTGGCAAGAGGAAGAATTTCAAGGATTACCACGACAATGTAATCATGAAGCAAATTCTTCAATTCTGCAAAGCCTATTGTGTATTTTTCCAAGCACATCTACGCACATAACCAACACTGAAACTGAAAACTAGCAGAGTATCCATACATCTCTCTTCAGTTATTACATTAAGGGGTGAAAAGAAAAGAAAAATGACAAGCCAACCTCCCTCACACGATGAACACAAGATGCAAAACTGGAGGCCACACTACCATTCAGTAATCACCTGGAATATACAAAGACAAAGTTAAAGACTAGAAAATTAGATGTCAATCAACAAAATCAAATCTATGTGCCCTGACACTTTCACTAGATAATTTGGGGAACAAGATTAAAACAGAACCCAGAAAGCATTAGCAACCCGAAATGGCTAATAATTAAACATGACGAGCTGGGCAACAACTAAGAATTACTACCGCAATGAATTCATTCCCAAATGTTTTAAAACAACAAATTCCTCCACTATCAATTCCCTCCTCCTATTTCACATCTTGGCACAAAATCCGTTTCTTCTCTAAGGGTTGCTTACAGAAAGGACAAGGAATCATCATATCAAATTACACACACACACACACACAAAAGGCGCATTGAGTTTAAATGTTAACAATCGAATCAGGAACATCCACATTGAATTTAAATGTCAACAATTGGAAAGAGGAACATCTGCATCCAAAACCAAATCAACAAAAATGGATAAATGAAAATAAAACATATCTAGGGTTCGGTGAGTGGATCGTTACGTTTCCTCTTGTGCGCCTGCACAAATTTCGAGTGCTTAGCATCTTCCTCTGCAAAAATTCAAGTCAGAAGGAATTAGATTAAAACAAGAATCAACGAATAGGAATAATAAGAGAAAATAAGTTCAAAAAAAAATGAAATACCAGTGAGACCGAGGGAGAACTTGGTGATAACTGTGCCGGTGACCGCGAAGCCAACCAGGAAAGGCCAGTTCCGATTCCATTCTCTCTTGAAGAACACCGGCCATGGATCGAACTTCCTCCACATTTTCCCAACGCAGTTATGCCTTCCTCCTCCGCAGCTATCCTCGACCTCCTTCTTCACGCAGTGAGATATTCCTAGTCAGGGAATGCCGCTATTATGGCGGTGGCTTTTGTGCTATATACCTTCGCCTCTCTATGCAAAGGCCCAAACTGATGGGCTAGATCGATCCAATGTGAAACGAGCTGGGCTTGTAAAATGGGCATTCATTTTGTCCAAAGCTCGTAATCGGACTAGAATCAAAGTTTTGGTTAAGGCTTCAAAAAGTGGTATAACCCTTTTAGCCCAAAAATGGAATTGGACAATGACCAAAACAGAAAACAAAAAATGGAATTAGTCAATAAATAAAATAAAAAGGAAAAGTGATATTGAACTAAAGATAGGCCAGCACGTTCTTACCAGAAATGCAATTTGTGCTACGCATGGCACATCTTTCATCTTCGATTTCAAACTATGAAAATTATACAATTAATTATATGCTATATGCTTACAGATTGGGTTTATGCTTGGGTAATTATGTACTACTAATAACACACTATTTCATATCATCTTAGATCTTATTTGTCTTTCAAAAAATATTTTTTATAAAATCATGTCACCTTATATATAAATGAGAGAATATCATATGTAATTATACTTTGTGATTATAAAAAATGATACTTAAAATCATAATAGAAGAAAAAAATAACTTACTTGAAAAAAGAGAAAGTTACATTCCATCATCCTCCATACATTTAATATTAAATATATAAATTATATTTAATTATTTTATAATTATATTTCTATAGAAAATATTTTCCTCCAAAATAAATGAAACTTTAATCACCTTCTTGGCATACAATTAATTATATGCTTATATATTAGGTCTATGCTTCAATAATTAAATGTATTGTTGATAATATGACATTTTTCATCATTTTAATTGACTTTGACCTTTTTATAGTGTGTGATACACATTAGAATAGTGTTTGTAAAATTAAATCAAACCAGCTAGATCAATTAGTCCAACTAGAAAATGAGACCTTGGTCCAATCCAAGTGTTGCTAAAAACCTAAGCAACTAGTACATTTGCTTTGAATCAATATGGCTTGTTATTTTTCCAATCAATCAATTTAGGTGGGTTAATCATAAATACCTTTCATGTCTTGACAAAAAAATAAGAAATTGCAGTATAGAGATATCAAATAGGAGACCTACAACTCAAGGTCACATATCTTTACTGTTAACATCAATTTACTAATTGCTATATAAATAACCCTTTTTAGGTATACTACGTATCAATTTCTATTTTCAAATATATATGATTAAATAATTCTTATTTTAATAAATATTTAATTTATATCTTTTATTAAATTAAAATAATGTCTAATTTTAATATTATAAAATAATATTAAATTTATGTTAGATGATTGTAATTGTAATAAGATCAATATTTATTTTCATATCTTTCAAAAACATACTTATCCAAATTAAGTGGATTTAAATTTTTGTATGTATATATGTAATATAAAATTTTATATATAAAAAAAATATATTAAGCGATTCAATCATGTAGTTTAATCAGTTCAATCTTGATTTGATCATCTTACCAAGTCAATAACCAAACTAGATTTGAAAATATTATGAATTGATATTATAATTATTTTATATTAAAGTATATAATAAAAGTAATATTCTGTTAGTATATTTAAATTCACTAAAATATAAATTTTTAGTAAATGATAGCCTTACAATTTAAGTACAAGACATTATAATTTAATTATTTTGGAGATTTTTAATATTAGTTTTCTTATCAATCATTTCTTCTATTGCTCTATTACTCATAATTATAGTAAAATTAATATTTATTTATTTTTTAAAAGTATAATAATAAATTTTCATGAATTAATAAATTTATTTTTGTATGCATATATATAATATATAATTTATTATATATGAAAATATAATCACCAATTCAACCACTTGATTTGACTGATTGAACTAGTTCGATTTTGACTTGCTTATTTTATCAAGTGGCCAATTCAAATTTGAAAACATTATTTTAAATAATAAAGTGAATAATCACAATCATTAATAAAAAAATTAAAGGCTAAAAATTTGATAAATAACAAACTTCTATAAAAGTAACTTTTTAATTCATAATTATCCTCTTTGTTAATTTTCTTACCAACAATTGTAATATTCATTTTAAACTTTAAATATATATCTTCCACTTTAGAGGAGTATCTTAATCTTGTGTATTGATAGATCATAGTTGAAAAATGGTGAAATTCATCAAGATAAATAGTTATAATTTGAAATTATCAATAATATTATTTTCTTAGCATCATTACATTATTATAGTTATAATAATGTAGTTTATCCTTTAAATTGCATTTGCAGTTTTTTGGGATCATATGAATTGCATTTTATATTTTAGAGTAGGCAATACAAAATTCTGGAGTGTTTGGATTCATTCTTTTTTATTTGGTTACATAAGAAATTTATTTAAAAAAAACAATTTATTTGGATAAAGGAAGGTCCATTATCATCTTATACCGCGAGCATATATTATTTACTTGGATGGTGATGAGCATCTTGATCAATCAAATTCAAGAAATTAGAGTGACCCCAAAAAATCATAAGGACAAGTTTCCACCGGAAAATTTAAAAAATAAAGATTAGAGTGACCCAAGAAATCATAAGTACAAGCTTCAACGGGAAAATTTAAAAAATAATTTTTTAAGAAATTTATAAGGGGATAAAAAAACAGAAAATCAATATGGAAAAGTGAGCAATGTTTATAAGACCAAGAGCGGAATATCAAAAGCCGTTGTTATTTCACCGATTCTCGAACACAAACAAAGCCATCCCCAGACTCTTGGAGGCAATGATTAGGCAGCGTTTGGTTGGTCCATGGAGCCTTTAGCTTTTCCATCTCTCTTCAGTTATTACATTGCAAAAAGAAACAAACCAATCTCCCTCTCACATACAAGATGCAAAACTCAAGTCACAATGTCGTTCAGCAATCACCTGGAATATACAGAAACGAAGTTCAAAAACTTGAAAATTAGAAGTCAATCAACAAGATCAAATCGACGTCACTACCAATGCCTATTGATCAAAGTAGCAAGGAATTCGGTATCCCTTAACTAAGTTTTTGAATTTAAGTTTTGTAAATGATGTAGACAAGTTTGGGAGAACTTATTCTATATTAAGGTCCACCTCCGCTTGAATCTAAATTATTCAGAAATTTAAGGAAATCTATTAGATATCAAGTGATTTAGACAAAAAAATAAAATAAAATAAATATATCTATGTGACTTGACAGTTTCACTAGATAATTTGGGGAATGAGACGAAAATAGAACCCAAGGGCTTTAGTACCTCGAAATTGCTACTAACTAAACATGAGGAGCTTTGCAACAAATCAGAACTACCACCGCAATCAATTCAATCCCGAATGTTTCAAAATATCATATTCCTGAACTATCAATTCCCTCCTCCTATTTCTCATTTTGGCACAAAATCCGATCCTTCTCCAGGGGTTGCTTACAGAAAGGACAAGGAACCATCATACCAATCAAATTATACATATAAAAAAAAATTATCAAGGCGCATTGAATTTAAATGTCAACAATCGGAATCAGGAACATCCACATTGATTTTAAACGTCCACAATCGGAACGAGGAACATCCACATCCAAAACAAAATGAACAAAAATGGACAAATGAAAATATTTAGAGTTCGGCAAGTGGATTGTTACGTTACCTCTTGTGCTTCTGAACAAATTTCGAGTTCTTAGCATCTTCCTCTGCGAAAATTCAAGTCAGAAGGAATCATATTAAAACAAGAATCAAGGAAACAACAGGTCAAAAGAAAATAAAATACCAGGGAGACCCAGGGACATCCTGGTGATAACTGCTCCGGTGACGGCGAAGCCAACCAGGAAGGGCCAGTTCCGACTTCATTCTCTCTTGAAGAACACCGGCCATGGATCGAACTTCCTCCATATTTTCACAACGCAGTTATTCTTTCTTCTTCAACTGTTTTCCCCGATCTCCTTCGTCTCGCAGTGAGACAGTGACCGGTGAGTGATGTGTGTACGGCGGTGCCCTATATCCTATACTTCCGCCTTTTATGTGAAGGCCCAAAACTGATGGGCTATAAAATAGACAATTTTTGCTCAACACCTCGCAAATTAGGCCTTGATATGGGGGCGTGGAAACTAAGCATGTTTTTGGGTTCACCTGGACTTCAAAAATGTAGTATGTCCATATCAGCCCAAAAATGTTGCCTTTTTTCAGAAAACAGACGGGATTAGACAATGACCAAAGAAGAAAATAAAAAATTAAATCAGCCGATAAATAAAATAAAAAATCAAAATTGAGGTAGGGAGAGGTAGCAGGAAAAAGGAAAATATTTTCAATTGAAAAATACAAATTACCCCTTTCAAAATTGAGGTAATTGGACAAATAAAATAAAAAATGAAAATTGAGGTAAGGAGAGCTAGGAGGAAAAAGGGAAATATTTGTAATTTGGAAATGATTAGATTTTTATGCCCCTTTAACTTTGGAAATTTAAAAATTACCCTCCTAAATTTTATAAAATTTGAAATTAAAACCCATCATCTACTTAATTAATTATTTTATTAAATTATGTAATATTTTTATAAAGTTTTTAAAGAAGAATCATAACATTATAGTATAATGGATATTTTGGTAATTTTATCAAATATAGTTTTTCTGTTATATGATTAATAGAAACTAAATTATATAGAAAGAATTTTAATCGAATACCTGTAAATAAATTATAAAATTATATGAGAAAAATAATAAAATAAATTAATATTTTATAATATTATAATTTTTATTTAAAAACTTCATAAAAATAATATAATTTAAAAAAATAATTAATTAAATAGGAAATAAGTACTAATTTCAAATTTACAAATTTTAGGAAGTAATTTTTAAAGTTGAAGGAAACAAAATCTAACTGCTTCAAAGTTCTCAAAGTTAAAGAAAATATTCTATACTTTTTTTATAATTTTATGAACACGTTGAAGTTTTAAAAATTAAAATGTTTATTTGTTGGTTGATTTCCAATAATCATCTATAATAAATATTAGATTTATATACGTTTAAAATTAATCTCTGAAAAATCGTACTATCAGTGGTACAATCAAACTTAATTCTGCCAAAATCTTTGCAAAAGAAGAAAAAGGTGGAATTAGCCAATAAATAAAATGAAAATGAAAAAGTGAGATTAATATATAGACAGGCCTGCACTTCCCTACACATAGCACATTTTTCATCTGGGACTTTGAACTTATATACGTGTATGTATTAGGTGCATGCTTCCATAATTATATGCTACTAATAGTACATCATTTCACACCATTTTAACTTTCTATTTTGGTTGATCTTGCCAATAAAATAGTAAAATTCATTAAAATGAAGGGTTAGAACCTGAATTTACCGGTAGTATTATTTTCTTGGCACTATTAATTATAATTACGAAGACACACTCTATTCTTTAAACTATATTTGCATTTTTTAAATAATATAAATTACATTTTATATTTTAGAGGATGCAAAACAAGTTTCTAAAGTATTTGGATTCATTCTTCTTTATTTGGTTATATAAGAAATTTATTTAAAAAAAACAATTAATTTAGACATAAGGAGGCTTGTTATCAATTTATACCTGGAACGTATATATATATATATATATATATATATATATGCCTCACTTGGATGGTGATAAGCATCTGCATTAATCAATTTCAACAGATTGGAGTGACTCAGAAAATCATGAGTAGAAGCTTTCACCAGAAAATTTAAAAATAAATTTATAAGAAATTCATAAAAAAAAACAGAAAATCAATAATATCACGTGTACAATTAATCATGAGTTTATATATTAGGCGTATGCTTCGGAAATCATATGTACTACTGATAATAATATAATATTTGTCATCATTTTAATCTTCCATCTTGGCATGTCATTGTAAAAATTGATGAAATTCATCAAAATAAAAAGTGAAAATTTGACATTATCAATAATATTTACAATAATACATTTTATCCTTTAAATTGTAATTGCAATTTTTTGGAATAATATAAATTGCATTTTATATTTTAGAGTAGGCAATACAAATTTTTAAAGTGTTTGGATTTCGTTATGAAGTATTTTATCAAAATGGTCATACACGATAGCAATTAGTTGAACGTGATAGCAAAATAATTACTAAAGAGGATGACTTACAAGAAATTTCACAATGTATACCATCAAAGATTCATTGACGCTCAAGTTAAAAAAAAAAATAGTGATTAAGTGTAAGAAGAATAATCAAAAAGTAAGAGAGCATACTCAATTCGATCATCTAAAAGATTTTTATAAAATTATAAAATATAATTTTGATTGAGAATATACCGATAATTATATAATATAAAATCATTTTGAAATCTGTTAAATTACAACTCAAGTACACCAATCATAATCGTGAATGGTCAAATAACCAATCCATACACTTATATGACACAAAAGAAGCTCCATTATCGACTCATACCGCGAACATATATACAGCATCAATCAAATTCGAGAGAATAGAGTGACCCATAAAATCATGAGCAGAAGCTTCCACCGGAAAAATATATTAATAAATTTATAAAAAAATTCATAAATTAGAAAAAAAAGCAGAAAATGAATATGGAAAAGGCAGCAATAATTATGAGACCAAGAGCGTATTCTCGAACTCAAACAACTCATCCCCAGACTCTGGAGGCAATGATTAGGGAGCGTTTGGTCCATGCTCTTGCCTCCTAATTTCCAAACCATTTAATAGGGTTAGACTAACAAAACTCTTTGAGCCCTGACTAAGTGCCTAATATCATTGTTATTGAAATCATTATGTTGAAACCTTGTAATTTGACTTTTCCTATTCATATTCCCCAAAGTTCCCTCGTTTTTTTAATATTGCTTCATCTCTGTATTTTGGTTCCCTTCTTATTACACTATTGCTCCTAACTTTTTCTTGGGAAAAACATAATATTTAATCAGATGTTGGCTATTTCATCTTTTAAATCTTATAATTAATATTATTAATAATTAATTTTAATATTTATTATAATTATTCATTCATTCCTTTTTTATAACAATTAAAATTGATGATAAGAAAAAATTATATAACAATAAATTAAATATATATTTAACATTGTTAAGGTAAAATGTAATGATCCCTTTTAATATTTTATTTATTTTAACATTATAAATTAATTGAAGGAGGAATAATTATAAGAAAAATAAAAACAAAAAATTAATAGTAAATTACTAGTTGTTATGAAATATGAAAAATATAATAATCATTAGATAAATGTTATATTTATTTTTTATCATAACAGAAAATTTTAAGAGTTTAATAAAAAATTACAAATCTACAATTTAAAATCGGATCATGTTAACAGTATTTTTGAGGACTTTCAGGGGTACATATAAATTATTTTATTCATTGAACTCATTGATAATAAAATTTAAACATAAGATATAAATGATTAAAAAAATTAATTTTATATTAATTTTTTTTACTCAAATAACATATAGATTTTATTTTCCTTTATATCGACCCTAAAATCTTTCCATCTATTAAAAAAATCATTCTTTTCAGTCAAGTCAGAATATACTTAGACCGTCTTATTCTGGTCTTCCTATAGTACATTATTCAAAAAAGTTGAGTTTTTGTAAAATTTTAATTCAAAAATTACAAAAGCTTGTAATTTTTTTATATAAAATGTTGCAATTTTATATATAAATAGTGTAAATGTGTATAAGGTTTGCATGCTATATATACATGAAAAATTATAACTCATCATTTAAAATTACAATAATTTTTTTGAAAGTTTTTATATTTTAGTATAAAAATACAATATTTTACATGAAAATTGCAACTTAAAACAAATACAAAAAATACGTATCTTACAAAAATGTTGCAATGGCTAATCCTCCTCTGTTTTCACTAATTTAAGTATATGGATTTGAACAAACAATATATGGGCTTTTTAATTTTCAGCCATAAGTCATGTGCTTGATGAAGAGGTATCTCCAAATAATGTCCTTGCTTCATTTTCCTCTGCGGTCACCCACCAACTCATTAAACGACTTGTCTCCCCCACCTTTTCACGTTACGGAGGAGCCTTCTCCATTTTGTGTGCCTTTTCAACAAGAATATGCCCGCTTTCAGACAGTACGTTCTTTAGACCCCGTCTACTTTTTGAAAAATATCTTTTATAAAATTTTATTTATTTATATATAATAAAAAATTATATATATTTATATTTTATGATTAAAAAATATTTAAAATTATAAAAATAATTTTCCCTTTAATAAAAAATTATATTTTATTAAATTATTTATATTTAATATTAATATTAATATTTCATAACTATATTTAAAAAAATATTTTTTTTGTTAAAACAAACGAACCAGTTACGACTCCTACATCCGTCTCCTTTTATTTATCACTTAAAATTATTTTATGAATATAAAAAAATTAGTTGACCATATTTAATTTAATTTAATTTTTTAAAACTGTCATGTTCTTTAATAATCAAATTTTATTTTATCATTTTAATCACAAAGTCCGATTAAAAATGGATAGAGAAACATGATAAAAAAATTAATTGAGATACTTAATGATAAATGTGCAGAATTATTAAGTATTTATTAGAAATTTTAAAAAAATAATACTTGATTGAATTTTTAAAATAATAGATAAAAAAATTCTTCCAAAAAAGGAAGAACAAGGGAGTAATTATTTAAAATTAAAATTATCGATAAATGAGTTATAAGGAAATAATTATCACCGTCTAACTTAGCATAACTTCATTTTATAATGCGATTTTCGCCGAATGCCCATCTCAGGTGATCATTAGATCTGTTGGCATTCTCGAGACGTGGATTAGGGTACAACAAAATTGAAAATTTTAATACTATTTTTACTTTTATTTTAATAAAAAATATTATAAATATTTAAAATAAAATTTCAAATTAAATTTTAATATTTTTATATTTATTAAATTAAATTGTATAAATTTATTTCACCATCTTATTTAATGATAATCTTTAATTTTTATTAAAATTTAATTTCAAATCTTATTTTAGTGTATATAATATTATTCTTTTGATAAATAAATAAATTACTTTTTAAATTTTAAGAATTGATGATAATATTAAGAGAATTTATTTGTCAAATCACTTCCTAAATTCGAATGCTGCCTAACCCATTTCCCTCTTTCCCAACCTCCCTCCCCTCGACTATTGAATTACAAATGGTTATAATAATGATTTTAATTATTGAATTTTGAAAAATTTAACAAACAACAAGCGTTTAATCAAATAGCAATGCTATTTCACCCGAACACATGTGACGAAAACAAGTACCAATTAATTGCAAATGTTGGATTTTATTGCACCTCAAATCCTCCCACAAAATCAAGAGTTTGAATTTAAATATACAATTGTTTGGAACCAATTTGCCGTACCTTGGTTGTACGGTATTTTCCTTAATCAAATATTGACTTATTCTTACTTTTGAACAGTAAACTTCCTTCTCATTTTGAAAGATATGCATGGAATATGAAATTAGGATAATATTCATGACATGCCTGCAAGCATTAATGTTGAAGTGTATACACCTGTTTTTAACCATGAGTTACTTGTGAATAAGCTAAATATGTCATTTTTGGTATACTAAATCTACGACTTTACTAAAATGATAACATTTTTTTAAAAAAAAATGGAATTCATTAATAATATTTCAATTCTCCTTTCTCCCCCTTTCTTCTTCTTCAGTCAAACCGAATTTCCATAATTGGTCAAATGAATATTTAAAATAGACGCTTGCTTTTAGTAGAAAAGCTCAATGTTTAAACCCAAAGATATATTGTGTAAAGTATCCTATGCAAAACCAATCACTCAAAAATGATACTAGGAAGATGTGCCTTAGTGCATGCATTGGTGCCATCATATACCTTCCTACTTATTTCAACGCGCTTTGTGCATCTAGCTAAAGGTAATTAATTATTACATCTAAAGGTGGCGAATCTCTCCATGAGAGAACCAAAGCTTGTCTGCATTTAAAACGGACGAAATCAAAATGTGCTTGAAGGTAATTAAAAAGGTTATTAGAAATTTGAATATACTTTTCAAAGTGAAAATGTGTTAAGAGAGAGAAGATTACCACTTGTTCCCTCGTCCCGGAAGTTATTTAATTTGGTAGGAGGTTACACGTGTGATATATATATATATGATAGATTGTACTATAAAATAGACTAGATCATTTCATTTGTATAAATTTATAAAAAAAATGAATAAAATTTTAAATAATTTAGTTTTATTCATATTTATAATTTAATTTAATTTATATTTGTGGTTCAATTTATAAATTATAAATTTTAATTATAGATTTACAATTTAATCCATATAAACTTATAAAAAAATAAATTATATTTTAAATAATTAAATGGATCGAACTAAATCCATCTAATTCATAAACTATGATCCATTGGATAGTACTTTAATAAACAAGTATGTTGTTCATTAATCACAGATTAAAAAGAAATTGAGAGATGCTTGATATTTTAGAAGATTCCTTTTTTATATAAAATGTCAAAAGTTACTTCTTTATCTTTTTTTTTTAAGTAAGAAGAACTAAAGAACTTTTTGTAAAAAAATTTTATTTTTATTTTTATTTTTAATTAAATAATTTTAAATAATTTTAAAAAAATTTATAAAAATATTTAAAATTTATTTATTTAAAAGGAATTCGCTATTTTAAAAACTAATTTTCTAACTTTCATATGCTTAGAATCAATTAAAAAAATTACCTCAATAAAAAATAAAAATTTATTTAAAAAATTTTTCAATTAAAAAAAATCACTTTCTCCAATTACTTTTTTTTTTTTTATATCCCACCACTTTTTTGTAAACTTTCCTCCCGTCTCTTTCTATTTTTCATCCTTCCCTGTCTGCCATTCCTCCCCGCTCCGTGGCTAATTTTCTCTTTCTACCATTCCCTCAATTTACTTCTCTGTTTTTCTTTTACTTTTATCTTTTTCAATATATCTTTCCTCTCCCATTTCCACACTCATTTTATTTTATGTCCGCAATACATCTCCTACTTCCTCATTAACTTTTTATGTCTCTTCCGTCATATCATTCTATTTTTATAAGTGCTAATTTTTAATAATTATATTAAGAATAATTTTTTTATTCTTATGGAATTATTTTTTTATTTTATTTTTATAAAATAATTTATATTAATTTTATTTTTATAAAATATTAATTTATTTAATTCTATTTCCAAAGAAATAAAATTAAATAAATTAATTTTTATATGAACTCTAGTAAAAGAGCAACACCATAGAAATTAATAACAAAGTTGATACAAAATATAAAATAAAAATAATAAATTTTATACGGATAAAAAAGGAATTTACTCTTATATTAAAACTTACAATATATATACATATATTTTCCTCGTATCATCCAACCCTTTCCATAAAAAATTTCTAACCACTTGATCTATTTTTGAAAAAATAATTTTGGAAAAGAAAGTAAACTGTATGTGATAAAAAAGTAAGGCAGTGAAAACAGAGTTAATAAAAATAATCCTACCTGCATAAGAGAGATGCTTAGATTGCCAATTCTAAATTCTTTCCCTTAATTTATCAATCAAAAAATAAAAATCAAAAGATTTATAATTACTTTTAATCTTAATAACTAAATAAGTACTTAAGTCACCTCCATGCATAAAGCCAAGTTCACGGCTAATAGTATCGCTAATTTACCATTAGTAGTTTTTGAAAAATAAATTCTGAATTTATTGAAATTAATTCTATAAAAAAAATAGGCTGGATCGTTTCATTTGTATAAATTTATAAAAAAATGAATAAAATTTTAAATAATTTAATTTGATTCATATTTATAATTTAATTTAATTTATATTTATGGTTCAATTTATAAATTATAAATTTTAATTATATATTTACAATTTAATCCATATAAACTTATAAAAAAATAAATTATATTTTAAGTAATTGAATCGATCGAACTAAATCAATCTAATTTATAAACTATGATCCATTGGATAGTACTATAATAAATAAGTATGTTGTTCATTAATCATAGATTAAAAAGAAAATGGAGAGATGTATGATATTTCAGAAGATTTTTCTTTTTATATAAAATGTTAAAAGTTACTTATTTATCTTTTTTTAAATAAGAACAACTAAAGAACTTATTGTAATTTTTTTTATTTTTAACTAAATAATTTTAAACACTTTTAGCCTTCATTTGGAACCGGAGAAAGGAAGGGATGCAATTTCGCCTATTTGGAATGAGGGAGAGAAGTTAGAAAAAAAAAGAAATATGGGAGCAAAAAGAACAGTAGGATCTACAAAAGTTACTGTGCAGACTTCTCTCACTTTTGGAGAGAAGAGAGGAGAAACTCGGACCCATTTGCATGGTTTCTATAAGATACCCCTCTTGTGTCCTATCTCTTGCTACTGAAGAAGTTCTTCGTTTATTCTCAACTATTTTAGAATGTTGTGTCCTGTGACGATTTCTGGTGCTCCAAATGGTAGGGAGATAAGACTTGTGCTTCACTAGACTCCCTCGATTGGAGCTTTCTACAGCGGCTCAGGAAGACAACATGGTTCAAGTTGCTATAGCTTCCTCCTTCAGCTGCACCTCTAGTCATTTCTATTCTGGAGTAGAAGGTTAGCTCTCCATCTAGTCATTGAAGCGCCAAGAAGCAACAATGTGCCTTCATCAAGGTGCTGCCTTGCCGAGTGAGTAAATCGGAGTAGGTAACTCATGGCGACTTGGATCAGCAATTTTTCTAGTGTTTTTATGTTGCTTTAGGTTATGGTTGACAAGTGGTGGAAGGAATAGATGTTTAGCGATTGGGGTTTTGAAACATTGCTATAGACTATGGGCGCTGCTCTAATGGCTGGGTTTGGGCACCTGATATTCGAGTTTCTCAAGTCTGACTTGGTTCATTGGTCAATTTGACCTGAAAAATGGTCAAATAAATCCAACTCCAAAAAATTGAAAATTTTTTTATTGTTAAATTTTTTTTATTCAATTTTAGTTATTTTTTGAAAAAATGTGGAAATTCTTCACCTCCCTTATTGCCTCCTCCATTTTGATATATATATGTTTCAGTTGAAAGAATTTGGTATCCAATAGTGCAATGGTCATAAACATTTTTTTTCCTAACGAGTAATTGCCTGTATTTGCAACATATTAATACTAATTAGCATAAATAATAAATGAATTATACTTTTTAACTTTATCAGCACTTCATTCGGTATTAGTGTTCCAAAAGTCAACATGTTTATGCATGCAATGTAAAACTTGTTGATGTGGTGTACACAATAAATTGCATAATTAGTTATTTGTTAAATTTTTTTTCCAATTTCAACTAATTAAGATAACAAAAATGTAATTAATTTTTAATCTTAAAGATTTATATGAGATTGTGCATTCCTCTATAGTTTCTTGAAATTTTTTTTGTTATTATCTAATTGAAATATAATTTCTTAAAAAAATTTAAAAAAGGAAGGAAATAATTGAAGGATATGAAAAGGATTTATAAATGTATGTCATTTTCTAAATTAATATATGTAAAAAATAAATATCTAATGCAAGTATACTTAAGAAATATGTATTAATTATTGTAGACATTTAGTATTGTATGTAAAAAAATAAAAAATAAATTGGACTTATCAAATGACATTGAATGATGAAATTATTATAAATATATGATTATTGTTATCAGATATAACAAAATGACCTGTTTACAACTATATTTTTATTAATTAAGTTGTTTTAATTATTGAATTATAGAAATATTGTATGAATTTTTTTAAAATATTTTAAAATTATTTAATTAATGGATTTAGTTTTTGTTTGATTTTTATTTCAAAAATTAAAATTGTATTTTTTTAGAATATAATTTTTTAAAGCACACACTTACCTTAATCTTTTACACATAAGGTACAATAATTATTTTATATAAATATAATTTCTTTATTTTACATAAATACAATTTCATTCTCTCCTTGCTTCTCCCTTTTCAAACAAAAGAAATTATTTCTTTTCTAATTTTTTTCTCTCCTAACTTCTCTCTTTTTAAACAATACAAAAGAAATTCTTGTCTTCTCCCACTTTTCTCTCCTTCAACTTCTTTCTCTCCTAATTTTTTTTCTTCTCCCACTTCTCTCCAAGCCAAAGAATAACTTAAAGAAATTTATAAAAATATTTAAGATTTATTTATTTAAAAAGAAATTACTTTTTTAAAAACTAAATTTCTAACTTTCATATGCTTAGAATCGATTAAAAAAATTTATATCAATAAAAAATAATAATTTATTTTTTTTTTCAATTAAAAGAAATCACTTTCTCCAATCACTTTATGTTATATATCCTACCACTTTTTTGTAAACTTTCCTCCCTCTTTTTTTCATTTTTCATCCTTCCCTATCTACAATCTCCCCCCTGCGACTAATTTTCTCTTTCTACCATGCTCTCTATTTTTCTCTTAGTCTTTTCTTTTCCAATATGTCTTTCCTCTCCCATTTCCACCTCAATTTATTTTATGTTCCACATTTCATCTCTTACCTCCTTGTTAACTATTTATCTATCTTCCTTTATTTCATTATATTTTTATAAGTGCTAATTTTTAATAATTATATCAAGAATAATTTTTTTTATCCTTATGAAATTATTATTTTATTTTATTTTTATAAAGTAGTTTGTATTGATTTTATTTTTATAAAATATTCAAATAAGTAAAATTAAATAATTAATTTTTATATGGTCTCCAATAAAAGAACAACACCATAGAAATTAATAACAAAGTTGATACAAAATATTTTAGATGAACGAAAATAAAAATAATAAATTTTATATGGATAAAAAAGGAATTTATTGTTATATTAAAACTTACAATATATATATATATATATATATATATATATATATATATATATATATATATATATATATATATATATTGACTTCCCTTAGCCTTTGTTTGGTTATAGCAGAAAATAGGCAAAAAAGAAAATAGAAAAGAAAGAAAAGTGGGAAAAAATTATTTTTCCTAGATGTACTTGGTTGTAACAGAAAATAGAGGAGAAAGAAAAGTGATTAATTATGAGAGAAAAGGGGTTTGTAAGATATAGGGAGATTAATTTTTTTTACTTCCTTTAAATGTAAATTTAAGAAAATAATGTAAAATAATATCAACTCTATTTTACAAGTAAAATTTAGATTAATATTTTTTAATATAAATTGATGTGTTCAATTTTTTTATATCATTAATTTATTAAACTTCAGATAATAAATTAATATGAAAATTAATATAAATCAAATATTGTTAAGAGTAAAAAATTGGACTTTAGTTTAATTATTTAATTAAAAAATCCAAAACATGATTCACTATAACTACTCGCTTTATAATCATTTAAAAATTTAGCTTAATTACTAATGTGAAAATATACAAAAATTAACATGAATCACATAAATTCATTTTCATTCATGCAAAACATGGTTCACTATAACTAATTGGCATTCAAGAATTAATTGTTTAACTATAACAAAAATTTACAATATAAAATTAGGACAAAGTAAGAAAAAAAAGGCTTAACACACCAAAATTTCTTGTATTTATTATTATCTATTTTTTACAACCATAAATAAATTCAAAATATTATTTATTTGTTACTTATTAGTTACAAGGAAAAAATTTACAACCATAAATCATCCTATACCATGTTAATTTCTTACAGATTTTCTATATATATAATTTTTACAATTGAGAAAGAATTATTTTTTTCTATTATTTGTCCTTAAAAAACATAAGGGAAAAAAAGGAGATCGGGTTGGATTTGTCTACAAACCAGGTCAGGTTCGGATCCACTTGACTCGACTTACAGATCGGAGGACCCAACACGCCCAGCCAGCAGATCCACCTTCTTCCCATAGAAATGGAGAAGAAGTTCATCAAATAGCAATAGTAACTCTAATTTGAGATAACAAGATATATTACCTGCTCTAACCAGAAATAATGCCAGCGACTTCGTCGGATGAAATGTCAACAGTAGCGGTAAGATGGAGGAGATACAATAAGAAGCGGACCGGAGTAGAGGGGAGGCAAGGTATCGTGAACACAACCCAACGGTTGGCGATCTCATCGAACAGAATGATAGTAGCATTGGCCACCGGGAGGACACGAAACACCAATCGGAATGGAGCAGAGTGGAGGGGAGGACAGGGCAGGGCTTGTGCCAGGAAGGTAAAGTTATCATTTTGCAGAAGTTCTCCTATTTTTCACCACTTAATTGAGGGAAAAAAAATTTAGTGGGACCCAGGGTACATTTTCTATACAGTTATACTTCCCTTCTATTTTCTACTCCGATCCACGTAAGAGAAATTTGCTATTTTCCTGTACTTTTCGCTATCTTTTTTCACTTCTCCTCTATTTTCACTAGAACCAACCAAAGGCTTAAGTTTAAGTGACAGTACACAAGCCTCTTATCTAATTTTAGAACCTATACAAATCTTATTCAAAACATATAATGATAGTGCACTTAAACTCAAATTTTGAATTTTTCTTCAATAAAATGACGTGAAAATAATTATAAATTTAAATTAAACAATATATAATAATTTAAGTATTTTATTATCAGAGATATGCTTTGATTAAATTTAAACAACTTTATATTAAAATTTTACTTTTTTATAAGATATATTTTATTTATTTGAATTTAATCAAAGTATACTTTCATCACAAAATACTTAAAATATCTCAGTTAATTATAATAGTATATATTATTTTATTTGAATCTATAATAATTTTTTAATTATTTTATTGATAAAAATTTAAATTTGAGTTCAAGTATAATATTATTTTATATTTTAAGAGAGGTTTACATAAGTTTTCAAATTAGAAAGGACATTTGTATAATTTTAGTAAAACTCAAGGGAAAATCAATGTATTTTTCTTAAAATTTATGCTGAGAAAGTATTTAGGTAATTAAAAAATTATAAGTATGATTATTAATTATTAATTCTATTCAAAGTAATACAAATTAACTTAATTAAAAATGAAAAAGATGAAAAAATATTTGAATATTATTTTTTAAATGTTATTTTATCCAAAATATACTCAAATTTTAATTTTTTATTAAAACTTTTTCACTTCTATTTTAAAAACATTTAAGAATAGAAAAGTTATTACGTACCTTGATTTTAAATATAAAATTTGCATTTATAAAGATATTTTTTATAAAAGAAAATAATTAATCCTTATGCACCAAATAACAAAAGTACTTTTGGTTATACATCCAAATAACAGAGAATTAATTTATTTTAAATAATTTATTTTCCTGCAAAACAAAGTAGTTTCCATGAAATTAATAAACGAACCCTCGCTCCATGCTTGGTGTAAGGAAAAAAGGACAAAATGAAAAGAAAATTTTGGAATTTAATTGGAATATAAAATAAAATTTTAAATATTAATATATGAATAAATAATTACTACAAAATTAAGCTCTTTCATTTTTATAGTAGTTTCCTTAAAATTAATAAACGAACCCTTACTCCATGCTTGGTGTAAGGAAAAAATAACAAAAATGAAAAAAAAATTAAAATTTAATTGGAGTATAAAATAAAAAATTTGAATATTAATATATGAATAAATAATTACTACAAAATTAAACTTATTATTTTTATTTCCCTCTTATCTTCCTATAACCAATCACAAAAATATTTTACATTTAAAATTGTTCATTCTCTCCTCATATTTTTCATCTCGCCAATCTTTGGAATAAGAAAATGATTATTATGTATTATTAATGTAATAGCACATGAATATATTATTAATTTTTATTATTTATATATTATTATATAATGTATTAAATTTAATTTTAAAAAGTAAATTTAATATATAATTAAATTTAATAATATATAGTATAATATAATCTAGTTCCTTATTTTCACCAAAAATATTATGATCTAATTCCTTGGAAGATTTAATTCCTACTGCCGTACTTACGTAACGTCAACCACGTCATTTCAGATTCAATTTGTTCTGCACATACTACGGCAGCAAGTCAGAGCCCCTCAATGGAATACAGAGCATGTGATATGATATGTAAAATGTCATCGTTCAATGTTTCTTGGTACTTCCACATACATGCCAGTCATGGATGGGGCGTCAAACGGGCGGGACCAATATACAGATCCGATTATTTTTCATATTAGACATATGCCAGTTTATTGTTTTTAATTTTTTAATTTTTAAATAATAAAAAAAATTATTCAGGTATTTATTCATAAACTAGTTATAATATATTTTAAATTTATATATAATTTTAAAAAATATTATATATATAAAATATAAATTATAAAATATCAATAAATTAAAAATATTATCTATAAATTATTGATAACATAATTTTATATAATTAAAAATAAAAATATAATTTTGTATAAATTAAAAATATTAACTAATATAAAATTTCAAAATATAAAAAATTATTTTTCACGAGCTGATTTGGCCCCATCTATAAGATAACCCACATGTACAAGCTTTCACAAGTTGACCAGCTATACATCTTCTAGAGGTCTGAATCTTCAAAATTCTCTTATTTCAGCTCATTTCAACAATTCTAAATATGCTCAACATTCAATTTGTACTATGGGCAAAACATGTCTTAATGAAATTTTTTATCGGAATGAAATCCATATAAATTATATATTATAAAAATAATAATTTAAATTATCAAAAGCATTTAATTTTAATGAAATATAATATTATTTGAAAGTTTTATCTTCTTTCACATTTCCAAAACATTATATGTATGTATCTAATAACTTAGTCACTTATATCAATACTAAAAAAAATTATTATAGACATATTAGATAAGATATTTAAATAACAAAAAACATTATTTTTATCTTCAAACTATATATATATATATATATATATATGAAGAGAGTAAAATATTTTTATTTGAAAATAAAAAGAGTAAATCGAAAATATAAAAATTTAGTATTGAATGATTCGGATTAAAATTTAAAGGCATATGACTATTTTTAAATAATTATATAATTTTTTAAGTGGTCAAATAATTTTTAATTATGTTTTATTTTGATTATGAATGCAAGATCTAATGTCCCGATTCACTCATATAATCTTTTACACAAAAATCCTTTTTCTCATTACACACGCGCGCGTGCATAGAAATATTTTAGGCACCCAAATTAAATTCTAAGTTTTTTATATTTATTATATTAAATTTTACAAATTTATTTAATTATTTTATATTTAATGAAAACCTTCAATTTACATTTTAAATTTAAGTTCAAATCTTAGCATTACATATATATATATATATATATATATATATATATATATATATATATATATATATATATATATATATATATATATATATATATATATATATATATATATAATAAGTAAAATTTTAAATATTTTCTTGTTTAAAGTGATTTTTTTCCTTGCCCATGAAAGGAGTCCAAGGCTAGTTGGAAAGTCGACAGTGAGAATTGAGATTTAGGTAGAAAGTATTAGTTAACGTTCCACAAACTAACGGTTGACTTATTATTTATTATTTACTTGTCAAAATTAAATTAGTTAATCATTTAGGATGTCAATATCTTAATTTTTATTTTTGGCACGAAAGAATTATTCTTAATTATAAAATTAGTATCAACGATAAAAATTAAGTTAAAAAATTTAAAATTTGTGTCTATTTTTCTAATTTTAAGTTAAACATTTACTGTTACATATTTTAAAAACATATTATAAAAACGGTTACAAAATAGGAATTTTTATTTTTTAAAAATAAAAGAGTAAAAATAAATAATAAATAATAAATAATAAACAAACAAATTCAAAGTTTCTTGCACTTGTATGTCTATGAATTTGTGTTAGCAGTTGTATTATAACTAAAATTAGATTTTTTGAATGGTGGTGTCTCCCCCAACCAAGCTTTTGAATATCTATGAATTTCAGCAATGGAGAAAAAATTTTGTTTTCAGAGAAATTTTAAATTCTAATCTCTTAACCTCTTTCGATTCTTTTTTGAAGTTTTCGGTATGACCTGAATTCCTTTTTCCTATAAGAACCGAAGAAGGCTTGAAGTAGCGAAAGAGAAAAGAGCCAGCATAAAGTCTTCATTGAGCTTAATCAAAGATTAATGATTTCATTTTTTATTATAAATTTAAAAGGCAATATGTAAGATTTTAAAATTTATCTATTTCTTTTTTTACCTAATGAAGCTGAGGGAGAATAAATTATATTTTTTCTCAACTTAAATTTAAATGAATTAATGATCTGTTTTTATAGTTTCAAACAATGAGTTGGGGCAAAAGGTGAAAATGAAATGAATGGAGTGTCCATCGGAAAGTCAAAAGTAAATAGTGAATTCTCACCGGCCAGTTGGATTTAAGAAGTCAAAATAGTTTTTCATTATTTGCTATTAAGAAATCAAAAAAAATAATTTTTTTCATATGAAAAGGGGAGAGTAGAAGTGTAAATTACTTACAATAGATATTATTATAAGAATATTTTTGTTGTAAAATATTCAATTTGAATGATAACAAATATTTTTATTATAAAATATTCAATTTGAGTTATAATTATTGTTTTATTATAAAATATCTAATTTGGGTGATAAAAACTATTTTGTCATGAAAATACTTTTTTGTTATAAAATATTTTATTTAAGTCATAACTACTGCTCAAAAAATAAAAATGTTACTACATTCTTATCAGAGCACTAACAATTTTAAAAGTTCTCAACTTCTTCATTATCATAAATTAATATAATCTTAAATTAAATCTATAATCTCTAATAACAAATAATAACTTAATACTATTAGGTGAATGAGTAAAAAATAGTTTTACACATGTGTTGATATTTTCTTTTGAATAATTCTAACATACTTAAATTAAAAGTTTGTAACAAAATAAAAATTATTAAATTTTAATAATATAAAAATGGATGGTTAAGATTCACAATTAGAAAAGTTATTTAATAGATGAAAAGTTGATGATATAATAAATATATTTTGAACCATAAATTTTACTTTAATTTTAAATCCACTAATAATTTAAAATAATTAATTTGAGTGAATTGTTTCTACTAACTTTTATGTATATTTTTATATCTCTTTATTGTATAATAAATCTAATTTAATGGTTATTAACTCAATTTCATTTATAATATATTATAATTTAAAATTTTCAAAATTAAAATAATTTTAAAAAAATTATCACATAATTAATTTGAAAATATAAAATATAGTTAACAAATTAAAATTTTAAACATTTACTTTGATGCTAGTTTTATTTTTTTTCTTCTCTTTGTTTTTTTAAAATAATCTCATTCACTTATTTCTTACACATTAATATACAAACTAATCATTTAAAATACTCAATTTAGAAATAAAATTTAGTATTATTTTCAATGAAAAGTCTAAGCATGTTTAAAATATTTTAAGCAAGTTTTATTCAAAAATTAAAATATTATGCATACACTTATAAAAATATAATATGTATATTTCTTTTTATTTTCCTCATTTTATAAATTATATTAAACACAAGATTTTGTAAAATACATATTTCCATTTTTAAATAAAATATTTATTTTATTGATTTAATATATTGTTATTAATGATTTTTGTATAAGATAAAATAAAAAATAAATGAGATGAATTTAATTTTTTCTTGATACTGTGTGGAATTGTAAAGAAAATAGAGATTAATAATATCAAGAAAAACAATAACAACCAATAATCTAATGCATCTAGTCCAAAAAATGGCTATTTATATTAAGTTAAAGTTATTATAACAAATTACCTATATTTTTTAGTCTTAAATTTTTATATGGAACTTATTTGATCACACACACAGACATATAGATAAGTATATGTGCATGTATATTGATTCTTTATTAATAATATATATATACATACACATATATATAGAGATAAGTACATGTGCATGTATATTGATTCTTTATTAATAATTTCTTGGTATTGTTTCATTTTATATGCAAAACTAAATAATTTAAAATAACAAAAATAAAAAATATTACATTATATTAAAAAGAATAATAACATGATTTTCCTTAAAAAATTTATTTGTTAAAATAAAAAAATTGAAATTATTTGGTTTTAGCACTTTAATGTGTAAATATAATTTTATTGCATTATATATGACTATTTTTTTTAACAAATTTACGACAAGTAAAGACTTTATTGTTAAAAAAATTGCTAATAAAATGATTAAAATAATGGCAAAATAAAATTTTTTAATTTAATAAAGAAATACAAGGCTTTATATGATTTTATTTTAATATAAATGAGTGGTTTTAAAAAGTGAAAAGTATTCATTCCGTTCTTTTTTATCTGTCACATTTTAAAGAATTTTTTTATTTCTTTTTATTTATTATTTTAAAATTTCAATGAAGTATTAAATATTCTTTTTCTAAATCTACCCTTCTTTTATTAATAAATGCTTCACTATCTACATTATTAATCCACTTGTATTTATTCCTTTACATTTCTCTCTCTATTTTTAACTATCTTGAATTTTATATATAAAAGATAATCTTGTAAAGTTCACTAATAATAAATAAATTAAATTATTTTTTTAATATATGTAAAATTATAAATAGGAATGGAGGGAGTATTTTTTTTATTTCTTGTAATATTTAAGTAATGAATAATAATTTTTTATTAATTTTTGGCAATAATTACCATTCTATTTAGTAAAGTAATAATTTTATTATATATTTTACAATATATGAATTTTAAATACATGTGTATGTAAAGCAAAAAGAAAGGAAAAAAAAAGAAACGTAAGAATTTTTTGAATTTGTGTAGAGAAAAAAATTGGCCTAATTTACGTTTTATGTAGCTATTAATTTTTTAAAAAGTATGGATCTTAAATAAAATAAAAGTCTGATTTAAAAAATTATAAAAAAATAATTAACTAAAAGGCTTTCTTCAAACCCCTAAATATTATTTTATTGACTTATCGATTACGATTTCGAACATCGTACTCTTTTTGTCTTTTTCTTCTTCTTCCTCTTCACCATTATTTACGTCAATTAATAATTATTAATTAGTAATTACGGTCACGGTGCATGAGGCATTTGGGCAAAAATGTTTGGGGAATAGCATACAGAACCAATAGGCTACAGAAATGGTGTGCGACCGCATCTAGGCGCATGCTTGTAATTGCAGTTAACTGAGTTAGAAGAATGGCCCTAGAAAGTATAGACCACTTGGGTTTTTACCTTCTTCTTCTTAGTTCCCTAACGGGTAACGACTTTACCTGTCGACAAAATCACAAATTGCGCAAATATTTCTTTTTCTTGCTAAAAACCGACTCCCTAGAATTTAGACGGTGCACAAGCCACAACATAAATTTTTTTACAATATTTCAATTAATGTAGATTTAAACTTTTTAAAATATTATTTAAAAATAATTAATAATTAAATTATAGATAGATATATATAATAAAAATATAAAAATTTTATTTTAACAAAATGATAATAAAAAATCTAAAATATCATTTTATTGATAAATAAAAGTACTTTTTAGGAAAAAGAGTAAGTAATTAAATTTAATAAATATTGATTAATTGAAATATTGTAAAAAAAATTTCACAAATAAACTACTAATATTATTATATAATGTAAATATAATATAATTTTCAATCACTAGAAAATTTTAAATTAATTGATTTGATTTACTACATATTCTAAACCCTTATTATTACAACTCAAACATTTGTATCGTTAAGTGATTAAAAATATAATATATTATATTATATTATTTATTTTTTAAATATTTTAAATTATTTAATTATACATTTTATTTTTAAATTTATATTTATAAATTTAAATTTAATTTATTTATTTAAGTTTTCTTAATATTTTTATATCAATTTTCAAGTACCATAATTTAAATTAAAAATAAATTAAATAAAAAATTTTTAGGGCTTCATAGTTCATTATTTTTTCCTTTTTTTGCCTATTTTATTATATGATTTTCTTTTCTTTATTCACTTTCCACATTTAAAGTTTATATATAATATTATTGAGTCGTATAAATATAACATAATATTCTTTTATTACGAAAATATTTTTAATAAGTTAATGGATTTATTTAATTGAATTAATTTATTACATATTTTATTTTTAATTCTTATTATTTTATAGTTTATATAATATTTCTCTTCTTTTTTATTTGCTATATTAAAAATTTTTTCTTTCTCTTTATATACACTTATATCATTTATATTTTGGACGTTAATATTATTAAATAGTATGAATACAACATGATACATTTATTTTATTATTAAATATTTTACAATTTAAATACGATTATGTAATATAAATATAATATAATATAATATAATTTTTACTACAAAAATATTTTAAACGATATAAGTAATAGTATGGATATAGTATCATTAAGTCATATAAATATAATATCATATATTTTCTTTTTAACATTTTTTAAAATTATTTTAGACAATTTAAAACTTTAGCATTGAAATTTTTGATTGAATTTATTAATTGTATGTTCTATTTTTTATAATAATATTTGAATATTAAAATTAATTTTATTTATTTATTTAAATTTTATCAATGTTAACTTGATATTAATTTTTAAGTATCATATTGAATTAAATATATGTTAATTAAAATTTTATCAAGATTTTACAAGTTTTGTACAATTTCTTTTCTGTTATTATTTCATTGTATACTTTCTTTTATTCATTTTTGGTATTTAAAATTCAAACATCAATATTATCGAGTATTATTGATAGGACACATTAAACTTTTTTATAAAAATAATTTGAATAAGTGAAAATTTTTATTTAATTGGGTTTATTTATCTCATATTCTTTTTTCTTATTATTTTACACATCACATATTATTTCTCTTTTTTATTTGTCAATTTATATATTTTTCTCTTTTTTTTACATGCACTCTTATTGTTTATGGTCTAGATATTAAGTAGTATAAATATAATGTTGTTATATTTTATTTTTATCTTATGTGACTATTTTAAATAAATTAAAATCTTAATATAGAAATTTTTAAAGAAATTAATTAATTTTATATTTATTTTTAAAATTAATATTTTAAATTTTAAATTTAAATTTGTATTTAATTTGTTTATTTTTTACATCAAATTTCAATTATTATATTTTAAATAAAAATATATTAATTAAAATTTTGTCAGAATTTACACATCTTGTTTGACAATTAATTAATTATATTGATAGTTAAATAATTTAATTAATTTTTAGATGATAATTACTTGTATTAACTAATTTAATTAGTTGATTGCATTAGTTATTTAAATAAGAATATTTGATAAAATTAGTTGTTTATATATAAAAAATATATAATGACATGAATATATTTTATAAGTTATTTAATTATTTTATTATTTTAATAATATTTTAATATTTTAAATTTCATATATTATTTAATAGATTAATTTTTCTTGTAAATAATATATTATTATAGTTTATTATTAAATTTTTTGTAAATAATATATTATTATAATTTATTATATATTAAATATTTTTTTTAAAATTAAATTAATGTAAGTTTTATAGTTTCAAATTTATTTAGAAAAATTAATAATTATAATTTTTTAATTTTTATATAAAAATAAATATATATTTTTTATAGATTGATAGTGGAAGAAATGGAAAGATTAATTAGTAGTTTTTTTTAGAAAAAAAATGGGAAATAACAAATTTTAATTTTCATAGAAAATAAATATTAAATATTGATAATTTTTTTTGAAATGATAAAATAAAAAATATGAAAACGGACTAAGGATAATTTAATCTATTCTCGCATTAGTTAATTTTAAAATACTATTCCTCTCAATTTTTTGAAAATAATAATTTAGGAAACAATCAATTGATCTAATTAATTAATTTTCAAATATCAAAATCAATTGATTTAATAATTCAATAGGCTAATTTTAACCAAACTAATAAGAAATTACTCAAACAACCAATTTCTAAACATCTCCATACATCATACTTCTTCCTTTTAATTAATTTATTATATGTGTCTTATTTTTCCTTATACAATAGAAAAATTATTTATGTAAATACTCTTCGATTTATATAAAAATTAATTTATAATCCGCTTTCAATATTAGTGTGTGTATATTTATATATATATATATAGATAATGACGATCCCTAAAAAATCTTCCTAATGGCAGATGTCGTTTTCGTGAGGTGGGGCTCCACGAGCTGTGACAATGAACCAATGAGACTGTCCGTTTGTGGAAGCGCACACGGGGTTCGACCTTGGAGGTGGAAGTCATGTGGGGACCATTGATATTGAGACACGTGTCGGCAAAGTTTAGTCCAAGTCAGCGAAGTCTCCAACACAGGAGTACACGACACTTGGCGTGTTCACCGTTTTGGAAGGCACATGAAAATGTTCTGCGCTATAGCCATCGGTAGGTTGCGCGTGCCTCGCAAGGTGCCAGCAGCATCGTTGACTTTATCGCTCGAGATCAACGGTGGAAGAAACAAATTGTTGTCTTGCCCATAGCTGTTCCCTAGTCGTCGTTTTATTCCACGCTTTTGCTAGGCAAGAACAGTTTTGAAACGGCATTGTCGTAGGTGTTGGTCGATGACTCGATGGGACGAGTGTGCTAACGGACGTCGGCTGCCGCTGAATTAACCTATTTTTTAAAATCCGTATTAATTATAAATTTCAAACTTCGATCGGCAGACCAATCTTGACAATCCTAATTAGATTTGCAGAATCAATAATTTGCTGGAGTAACAAAGCTACTTTCACACTTCTAATTTCATTTTTTTCATACATGTCTTTTCATAAAAAATATTAAACCTCACTTTATTCTCACGCTTCCTAATTAGGGATAAATTCTCATATAAAATGTATTACATTAAATCATTCAAAATCAATTTTGCATACCAAATTATCTCCAACTTTAAATCCAGCGTCAATTTTTACATTTGATTATCCAATTGAGTGAACTCCTACATTTTCAAAATCATAATTCATTACATATCCTTTATTTGACATTTGATTAATGTAAAACTCATAAAATTGTATGAAACTCATTCATTTATGAAATTTATTATATTGAAGCATTTACGATAATTTTTAAATAAATAATTACTTCTGAGATTGTACGGTTAAATATAAAAATTATACTTATAATTATTACATTATATCCAACCTTGTAATAATTTGATATTTAAAAAATATTTTATTTAATATAATAGATTCCACGTCCGTAAAAATTTCTCTCGTTAAATAATGTGGTAAATTCACATCATTTTAATTGTGCAGAGAATTCAGAAACATCTAATATGATGCAATGACAAAATTAAAATTATAACTTTTTTATTTAAAAAAATCCACGTTTATGATAAAATTGTCTAATTTAAGTCCAAGTTTAACAAAATTGTACCTGGCTATGGCTATGTGGTTTAGTAGTACATTGAATTTATCTTAAAATTTCTCACATAAAAGGAGATACTCTATGAGAATTGGGCCAAAATAATTGCACACGTATTTATTATATAGATATATATTACATCCAAAAATTATATAAGATTGTCCTATACCATCGACTAAGTAATTAATTTAAGATTAATTACTTGTATGTTATAAGGTCAGAAATTCGATTATTAATATTGTTTCTAAATTTATGTTATTTTCTAATTAACCCTAATCTATTAAAGCCCAACAAATTAGTTGTAGAGTGATTCAAAGACTTTGTAGAATATGACAAAAAAAAATGACCTTGTTCAAACACACTAAAAATTTGATTTAAATAAGTGCATGAAGAAATTTATTTATGATTTATTTGTTTAATTATTTAATAAATTAAAATTTTTCTTTAAATTTTAAAGACTTATTTTATTGGTAAATTTATTGAAAATTTTCCTTCATATATATATATATATATATATATAAAAGTTGCATGGATGATATATTTACTTGTTTAGACGTAGATTACATATATATAATGTTAATTTTGTAATATTTTTAAGTAAAAATTTTTAATGTATCTCATCAATTTTAAATTTAAATCATATTAAATTATTTAAATAATTAAATTATTAAATTTAGTAGTATATAAAAAGTATAATATTCTTTTACATTAATTCTGTTACTGTGGATGAGCATTGATTTGCACATTGAATCTAATTAAGTGTAAGAAAAAATAATTGGAAATAACGTTAATATAATACTATATATATGCCCATGTTTCAAAGAAATATATAAGAATAAAAATTGTATATTTACTTAATTGACTAACTTTAATTGATTATTTTTCGGGTTACTAGGATTAATTATATTGTTAATAAATTTATTACATTTTCTTATGACAACAATCTTAATTTCACAAAAATATTATATGCATATAGCTCAAAGATATATACAAAAAAGTAATAATTATATATTTAGGTAATTTTATGTTTTAATTTTAGTTTATTACTACTTTATAGTTATCTTGATTGATTATTTTGTTAATATAATTAATAACATTTATTAAATTCACTTTTTATGACAAAAATCTTAATTACACCAATTTAATTATATTTTATATTACCTTATATTTATCAAAGATCCCTTTTAGAAAAATGCATATATTAACAATGTAGTATTCTTAAATATTTTATATTATTTATAGGTATTTATTTTCCCTAAACTTTGCACTTTGAGTCCACTTCTAATCCCCCATAAAACGACGATCATGTTCTTATAACCGAGTTTGGCTATAACTAGTAGCAATAGTCAAAAGTTACAACCATACCCAAAAAGAAATCTTTTGCTTAAATAAATGTATCTCCTATTAATTGTGAAATTTGTTTATCTTTCTCCTTTGATGATAGTAATCTATTTTTAATTTACTGATATTTTTAAATCTTTAAATAAGTGACATTCTCCTGTTCTTTTCTTCTAAAAAAGGAACATATTTCTTTTTTCAAATCGTGCAGTTAAACATTTTTATAATATTTTAATTTTTAAAATTTTGATTTTATATATTACACTATCTTTTTATAATAAATTACAATTTCTTTTAGAGTTTTATATTTAACGACTAGAAAAAGAATGTACTCAAATTAAGCTCATTAGAAAATTTTAATATTTGTATTCAAAATTTTAACTTTTATGGAAAAAATGGCTAAATGCATTAAAAATCATAAGCTGGTTGTGTAATACCCATGTTAACTTTTCATAAAGTTAACTTATATTATCAATCATTTAAATCATCAATAAGAACTTGCCTTATTTATAATTTCAACAAAGTTTATGAGCTAAAATAAATGTGCCATATTAAGTCTTTAACCTATTTAAACAACCTCCCTTCAAGAAATATCAACCACTAAATTACAATGCAAAATAATTTAATAATCTAGATTTTGCCATAAAATTATGATATCAATATCTAAATCTTTAGTTTAGGTATGTTATAATTACCCTATAATTAAGTGAAACATTTCATTACTACCCCATCGATCATTCTCAAATTTTTATTTCCTTGAATTCAAAATTAATTTTTAAAATGATTTAAAATAATTTATAAAAAATAAAAATATACCCCAATAGAATTCAATCACCAAACAGTTTTTTTTAATTTTTGGAATTAGAATTCAAAAAATTCAGAATAAGCATTTCAGATATTTTTACCATCAAACATAAATATTGAATGCTAGTAGTCAACAACGAAAGTTTTGACAACAATTCATCATAATTTCCTTAAACTTGGAGAAAATATTTTTTTAAACACTAAAAACTATATTTATTAAAAATTAATCGATGAAGTAAGTAAGCTTAGTAAATTTTAATATATAATTTGAGTAAAAATTTTGAAGAAAACAACAGCATATTACTTGAAGACCAAAATAAAAGAAATAATTTGTGATACAATTGAAAATGGAACCCATAATTGAGTTTCAAATTTTTTATATGTTAAAAAATTCGAATTTCACATTAATTTTTAAATAAAATTATTAATATCATACATTATTTAATGCTCAATTATAAGTGACTATTGTGTTATAGGTATAACCATATTAGGCTCAATGTAAATTACCTATATATGTATTATGTGATGAAATTTCCCAAGTCATTTCATTATGCATAGTGATACGCAATTAGAGCAATTTGGCATTAAATTCAATATTTCTAATGAGAGAAAAAAGTTGAGTTGAGAAAAGAGTCTTTCATTGTTGAGAGTTTTTTTCTTAAATAGTATTCAATATCCTTTAAAAATTATACCTTTTATTATACTTCAAGTTTAAGACTATATTTCACACAACAAATAAGTTAATTTATAACTTATTAACCTAATCAATAAGTTATAAGGTAACTTTTAAAAATATTTCTTGCATTAACTTATAAGTTACTCCAGGTAGCTGATAAGTTACTTCAGATAACTTATAAGTTCTAATTTAATAAGTTACCTACAGTAGTTTATAACTTATAAGCTACCCTTTTTTTAAATTCTTTTCAATTTTATTTTTATTTTTTTATTAATTTACAACTCATACTTTTTATAATACAAATTTAAATAATTTTTATAAAATATAATTAATTATATTTTAAGTAATTATAATTTTATAATAAATAATAAAATAAAAATTATATAAGTAAATAAATATATAAATTTATAAAATATTAGAAATTATACTTTTATTTTAAATTTTTTAATTACATTAATATAATTTTAATTTTAAATAAATAAAAATTATTTTAATTATATATATATATATTTCTATTAATATATCATTTTATGTAATTTTACAATTTCAACTAATTCAACAACTAATTTTATGAAACACTTTAATTAACTTATCAGTTATCAATTAGTTGTGTGAAATGGAGCCTAATTTTTCATCATTGTATATATATGTTTAATAATTTAACTATTTCCCCCATTTACTTAATGTATTTATGTCCACTCTTGACTATTGCTGAAAATTTTAAATCTCATATTAATTTTTAAATAAAGTTATTAATGTTATATATTATTGAATGCCTAATTATATGTGACCATTGTGTTATAGATATAATGGTATTAAATCCAATGTAAATTGATTGGATATAAATTTTATAACGAGTAAAATTCATAATTTAGCTTAATTAAAGAATAAAAGATCCCTTACTTCGAAAAATCCTACAAGGTTGCGGTTACCCGATTCAAAGCGTAGAAAAATGTTGTGTGTCTTAAGAGAGGTCGTACATTGGAGTTTTATAGGAGTAAATCCCCTCCACTTTTGTTTGTTTGTGCTTGGCTTCAAGGAAGCACTTGGAATTAGGACCATAGAAGGGCGGCGTTTTTACCGTTTCCCTCGATTTTGAAAAATTAATTTCCGGTTGCGCCGTTATTTTTATTTATCAGGATACTTAAAATATTTTTTTTAAAAAAAAATTACAAATTACAGGCATAAGGACCCATGATTAGTCCTGCCATCCTCCCCCTCCCATAAGCTTTTTCTTTTTTTTATTTCTCACAGCCTTTTTTTTTCATTTGTTAATTTTATTTTTTAGTTTCTTCATCAGCTTTTTATTTTTTTTATCATTTTGTTCATTTTTTTATCAATTTTTTCCCGAAATGAGTTTTTTTTTTCACTTGTTGAGTTTTATTTTTTACCAATATATTTTCTTTCGATTAAAATATTTTTGGTCATTTTTCACCCTATATGCATTAAATTTATTTTATTTCAAATTGGATTTAATTTTTCTTAAAATTTTGTAATAATTTATAATTTATGACTTTTTTATTTTTTTATTTATAAATTTAACCTAACTTTGATTTGATTTAGTTTATTAAAATTCAAATATTTATTTTATATTAATTAATCAATGTTCTAAATAATAATTAATAATATTTTTAACTCTCATAAAATTATACAATATATATAATGCAATAAAATAGTAAGTATGATAAGATTGGTGGGATAATTATTATTTCAATAAATACAAGCATTTATATTTTCTTTTGTAAACTTATTACTTGATAGATATAAGTCAAAAAATAAAATTTAAAAAAATAAAAAAATTAATAGTATTAATTTGAAAAATTAATCCATTTTTAATCACTTATCATTCATTAACTTCAAAATATATGATTTATTATCTCACAACAATTCACCTTAACCCCTAAATTCTGTTTTATACTCAGAGTGGCTAAATTGTGCCTCAAAATATTTAATTATATGCATAAGTAAAGAAAAATCCAAAGTATAGCTCCACAATAAAATAATTTGAATTAAAATTAAATTTTTTGGAGGGCATGGAAGTTTTAATTCTATTTTATACTCAGAGTGGCTAAATTGTGCCTCAAAATATTTAATTATATGCATAAGTAAAGAAAAATCCAAAGTATAGCTCCACAATAAAATAATTTGAATTAAAATTAAATTTGTTGGAGGGCATGGAAGTTTTAATGATATATATACACACACACACACACACACACACACACACAAAGAAGAAACTAATTTTTTTTAGCTATTTAGTCATTATATATTACTATTTTATACATTTAGTGGATGTACGCAAATTTTGAAGTAGTTGTAATTAATCTAGTGAATTTGAAGAGTAAATTTTAAATAATACTTGATTTACATTATGTTTACGAATATTTTGTGTAATATTGATTATTGTCACTGTAGTAATATCTGATTGACCACCGCCCTCAAAGTAGGAAGTTTTTTAATTCATTTAACCTTAACATATTTTTTTTAATTTGTACATGTTGCACTTTATTTAACTTATTTGGACCCAAAAATTTTTAAAAATATAAACGTAAATTGTATTTGTTGCCATTTTTTTTGCCTTATATTTGAACTTCATTTAATATATATTTAGTCAATTTTTTGAAATTTTGGACTTCTTTATAATAATTATTCAAAGTTTTAAATAATAATCAACTATATTATTAGCTGTCATTATATTGTATGATAATGTAATATAATAAAATCGGTATAGCAGGAAATTTTTTTACTATGCAGTATAGGAGAAATTTGTTTTCCCAAGGTAAGTTTTACGATCGAAAAATAGATCTTTATAAATTATAGTGTTGCAATTCACATGTGAAAAAAAAATACATCACTTGCCTAAATAATTAATTAATTAGGGTAGTGGAATATTAAGTTTTAGTTTAGGGTTATTCAACGTGTAATCTCGAATCCCTAAAATTAAGCGGGGCTAAATTTAATAGTGTGAGTTACCATAGTAACCTCTAGATGAGTAATTGACATCATTTCCCGTAATTACATGTAAGCTTATATTTAAAATTATATTTTGAAGATCAGTATTTTAGAATGCTCCATTGAATTTCAAATAACAATATAATGAAAGGAGTGGGATCAATAATGTGATAAAGATAAATGAAGAAAAGTGAAATATATAATTGTAAAATTGTACAACTTACCTCCAAAAGTGGATAATATGGTTAATGTAATATGAGAAATTACTAATTCTAAGGCAAAAATGTTATGAATCAATTAAATAAAAAAATTGAATGAAACACCATATTACAATAATGAAACCTTCAATCACCAAAATAATGGCTCCCAGTCCCACATCGAGGGCGTCGCCTTATTCGTTGCAGTCGTTGAGGTAGGAGCTATTCTTTTCCATCGTTATTCTCATCATCGTCTACATGAGTCAGATGGGTCTGACCCCTAGAAGGTGGAGAGTTCAAGTTCCAAGGGGAGGATTGAAATGCTGGAATAGGGTTTCCTGGTGTGAAAAACCTTTGATGCTGCTGCTTCACAGATCCGCTGGCATACTTAACAGTGAATGCAAATGAGTCATCACATAATCCCATTAGAGAGTCAGGGATTTGCTGAGTTGATTGTGATGGCTATGGTGTGAAAAAAGATGACTGTGAAGCATCATAGGGGTGTTGTAGGGGTAATGCCATGTGTGAGATGGGCCAGCTTCTCCATCTGGGAAGAATTGCGATGATGGGGTATAAGTTGATGGTCTCGCAACTCCTATATCAGCATGCATCGATTGAGGGATGAAGGGGTTAGGAACACCTGATTGCATCGTTGATGGATGAGCATAAGGCACACTTTCGTCGTCCTCCTCTTCTTCAGGCAAAATATGATCCTTGAAAGACATGAAGTCGTGGGCTCTCCTACCATGCTTAGGATCGGGAATGAGTGTTCTAGGTAATTCATCAGCTAGGTAGGCAGGCTGAGCAGCAGTCACGTCTCGATGCTCTCCTAGTGCACATAGCATGAGACAATATTCCCGACCGACGGTCTCCTTAAACTGACTATATGGTTGTGAAGGGGAATCCTCGACACTAAGTTTGTGGAGTTTCTCAACTATGTCAGCTTACAAAGAAGTCTGTTTGATACAATTAATACATATTACATCTTGAAGAAATCATAAAGCACAGTGTGAACATCGTTGGTTACTACAAATCTTGGACCACTGCTAGATAGATGGATCCATTGTTTGATATATCTCCAATATTATAACATGTAGTATAAGTCACAATGAAGAGCATTTGTCTCTAACTCGGTCAATGAAAGTATATTATGCCATGCATTTTAAGCACTGATGAATATCATATGCTCTTGCTGCCAATCTTTTGATGTTTTGCCCCCGAAACTGTAGTGTATGATAACAGCTGAGATTAAATGGCTCCTGTGGGATTGGTTGCCTCCTTCCAAATTATCGGAGTACACGGTTTACGTGATGCCACTCCACAATGTGGAAGTAAATGATGGAAACTGATGCCAGCCATATATCAGGTGATGTTAAGCAATAACCTAGTATAAGCTGCCGTACACTGGGAATGTTATAGAGGTACTAAATAATCTAAAATTATAAAGAAATACAACATAAATAAGCATATCAATAAATCTAGCAATGACACTTTATGAATTAAATAAAACGGTATTTTCAACCTCATCGTCCCTTATCTGATCAAGTAATACTCTGTACTGACGCAGAGCCATCGATAGTGGTTAGGAAGGTAGGCCAGTGTTCTTCCACTTACGAGAAATACATATTGTGAATTAACTATTTGAGTCCTTTAAGCAGATGTAAGAGATGCAATATGGAATACGTGTATGATCCACACCTGAAGTCCAATGGTGGAAGTAAGGGATAAATGTCTAGTTGGGGATCTGGATACGAAGGTCTCGCCGGCGCTAGAGTGGGGAAACGATTCCACACCCATAAATGCAATAAATGCATACATCCACTAATATTTAGCTCATCATATTTTGTGGTGGAGCACAACTCTCTATACAAGCATGCTAGGACCGTCGATCCCTAATTATATTGACCTGCATCTGTGAAGTTCTGTAGCAATGGCAGATACATTAGTAGCACTCTGTGACCTAAAGTGTCGCGTATAAGGATACCGCCAATGAGTCGCAAGATATAACACATGCAAAATATTGTGTTAGTTCATCATCGATATCATTCGGTAAGTGTCCGAAGTTAGCTGCTAACTAGGTGATGCTCAGATGCTGGCCTTGCAAACATTTATCAGGCAGTCTGACACTAAGTAAATATTCACAAATTCCTGGGCAATCAAGTCTAGTTCTTCCAGATATAGGGACACCTTTGCAAGGTAAACCTAATTGAATGGATACATCCTATAATGTAATGGTGCACTCCCCGGTGGTGGTGTGAAAAGTGTGTGTCTCAGGATGCCATCGTTCAATTAAGGTGGACACCATAGCTACATTGAAATCAAAATGTCCAAGCTGGCTGACGCCGTAGAAGCCAACCTGTTGCAGATAAGGTACAGTTGCAGCTAGTGGATCAAATAGTCGGTCTACGTGAGTAACACATCGTAGCTTCAGGATTGGTCTTGCCTATTGCCATTTATAAAGAAAATAGTTAGGACGTTTACAATTAGTGAAGTTCTATTAAGGGAACAAAATTACCTAGTCTTGCCATACTGCTTGTGAAATATGCTAAGACTATAAGTATAAAAGAGACTCATCATCGGGTCCAAAGATGATGACACGTCATTGAATGGTCATTACAATCAAGATTTATAAACTATATCAAACTACAAGAATTTAATCAAATGCACATCCTTGAATTTATGTAAATCTTTTGTAACAAAACAAAAAAAAATTTAACTTAATACAATAAAATACAGATAATGTACAGTTTAGATGCAACATGTTTTCTGACTTAGGCCAAAATGTTACCAAACTAAGCTTAGTCCGGAGCATTGTATATTAATATTCTAGAAGAAAGGCTTTCTTTTGCAATTTGGGGGTTTAGATGTGTCACCTGATATTTCGTTGGATGGATGGACAAGTTGCGTGATTGTACCTAATTTGCTGGCATAATCCACACCTGTATGGTTCTGATGGACTTTCCATCCAATCCATTTCGTTTCTAATATGTGTGGAGCAGGGATGACCACTAGGACGTACTTGGGCAAGATCCGGTATAAGTATTGGTCCATTCAATGGAGGCCAGTGCTCCATTTCACCGATTGGTCGAAACTCATAGCTATAGGCCTTCAGTATTATCTCCAGTCAGAACACAGGATCGATAACCTGTAATGGATCCAACGCAACCTTCGCACACACTGCAAATACATATTGGCAGGGCCAATGCTCTAATTGAAATTCACCACAATCACACGTGCGTTGGCCCAGGCTAACCTTGCATGTTTTGCTAAATTATTTTCATGTCGGGTCGTATGGCTCTTCCACCTTGAAAGTTGACCCTAGTCGGTCAAAGTGACGGACATGACAGGCGGATGCTTTCCGAGTGCAATCGTGAATCTTTTTCCGCACATTTTCGCTGAACACCTCTCCTGACCCTAACTGGGTTACGATAGTCTTAGCTCTGTTGACAAAGTATGCATTTACTTGATACAATGTAGCTTTGACCAGTCCAGTAATAGGTAAATGTCTAAACCCTTTAAATACACTATTGATATACTTGACCAAGTTTGTTGTCATGTGCCCCCATCGCCAACCTCCTTCATCATAAGCACGACTTCACTGACTCTTGGGGATATTATCGATCTAATCAGCAATTCTTGATTGCAATTGGTGTAACTCATCTAACTTACAATCTACAACATATCGCTCGTATTAATAACCTGTAACAGATATACTATTTTATGAGTAAATAGTAATCATGATAGGCAATAACAATTAAGGATGCTAGTGTCAGTAATATGAACCAATGCTGGTGAACATTTTCTTTAGCCATGGAGTCCTAAATGTTGAGTTCAGATTACTGACGATGTGTCGCAAGTAGAACATATGATAACGATAAGGGGGCTGCCACTCTACGTGTGGGTTTGCGACGGCGGCCAGAATTCCAGGATGCCTATATGATATCAAGCAAATATCCTACCTGTCTTTAACAACACGCCATCGAACATTTGACAAGAACCAAGCTCATTGTAGGATTCTCCTTCTACAACAGCAAATGTAAGAGGAACGACCTTTCTATCGCCATTAGCAAAACCCTTTTGTACTTCCTATACAAAAAGGTGTCATCCACTTAGATTATTAGTTTCAAATAGACGAACGACTCGATGCATGGCTTAAAAGTCCATAACATTCAATAGAACAATACAACCGACTTATCTTTATAATTGCTTGACGAGCATTCCTGGTAACAAGCTCATAGTAAAACCCAAGATTAAAGTGTCGCACTGCTACCAACCACCAAGGTAAAATAGAATATGATTTCTCCCAGTTTCCAAATGCAATAGCAATGGCTCGTTATTTGCCTTTCCATGCCTTCTTATAAGATATTTAGTATCCAAAAATACCGTGAATTCGCTTAATGACTTCTCGGATAGACATATTAGGGTTCTCGATCACCATAGCCGCAATGTATAATGAAATGACATCTGTATCTAATTTTGGATGATCTCGGGAAAGGGATGCGATACACATTTGTGAAGCTCGTTGTATTTTTATATCTACCAATGATTCTCTCTTAACTTATGGCATGCTTTAACCCTCCAGTTACAGTGTACATCGTAGTGAGGGCACTGATATTCTTCATACTTGGCTGAGGAGTAGTGCACCAAGAATGTGTGGTGAGTTCGAACTAAATATATCTTCATTGCACGACGAAATACCTTTTAGTTCATATACCACAAACCCATGTATGGCTCTTGGTTGTCATTTATATTTGTGTTGTCTATGGCTTTAGGGTAATTATGACTAACAACAGCATCTACATTTAATTGTGAAAAAAAGGCAGTAGCCGATTCCATATACTAGCTTTCAGGTGTTATTGGGAGTGTATTAGTGACGTCTTCATCATCATCATCATCATAGTAATCATTATTATCACCATTAAACCTTTCAGGAACGGCATTGTGTGCATCTTCCTTTTCAAATTTGTCCATGATATCTTCTGTTTCCTCTGGGGACGAGGGGGAGTGAGACAAGCTGTAGCTTTGTAAAGAAAAGTATGACTTTGGAACGTAATCAACAATAGGCCTGTGAAATTGTTGACCATAATCAATCTGCTTATTTACTGGTTCTACGCTAGCCATGTACGAGTTGTAACATGAGAGTCATTCATTAGTATCGTTATGTTGGCTGGTAGACAGTAGCATGTATGGAGCACTCATGCCAATTGGTTGACTTGCTACATTCAAATTAAATCCCATTATTGCAATATGTGCATACATTTTTGGACAGGATAATTGAGTAGGAAACCTCATATTCACTTCCTACATCCGTTGAATGTCATCATCGTCTTCCAACTCACACGCCTTATATCGTGTCGGATTCAGCAAGAGTGGATGTCTGTATATCAACTCGGTTACAACTTGATTTTCATCAAGTTGTAGCTTTAGCCTAACTATATTTTTTTAATGCATCTAAACTTATGTCTGATTTGATTCTTATTACTTTGACGTGATGACACTTAAACGTATCGCCTTCATCTAACTCATAAATTTCTCCATTTGCATAAACACAAATATTTTCATCTCTGGAACTCATTCTAATTCACATTATAGTTAGTTTGAAAAGTCATCTCCGACGATAAATTACTGGAATATTGAAATATGTATCATAGTTACAAAGATAACTACCCTAAATTGTTACTACGTAATTACTCATAATTATTTAATTATTATTAATTTATAAACTAATTATTTCACATGTCAATCCTATCTATTTACCTACACATAAATTATTCATATGCACTTAAATTTTGTAGATTAACATTTCCTAAACCTCCTACAATGACACATTCAAACACTTGTAGATATTTTTACCTTGAAAACCTTTCAATTTCTCCACTATCGTAAGTTTTTTATGCAATTAAAAAATTAGTTATTTCTAAGTAGTAGGAAAAGAAAATTTTAAACATACCTAATTATAGATAACCTAAGTTTTTTGGTTTGTATTTTTCTATTTAATGTTAGTAATAATACTAATTATTCATTTTTCAAAGATATTCATATAAGTAAAAATGAACACAACTATGAATAATAGCTTACAATATAGGTGATTACGTTAAAGCAAATAACCAATGGGACACCTATCATAATTAACATAATAAAATAATTAATGACTTACTTACTTTAAAAAATTTATTTTGACAACTGCAAATTTCACCATTATAATGATTTATTAAATATTCATAATAGTATTCTAACAATTGTTGCTACAAAAGATAATAGAGAAATTATTTAAACAAAATTTAAATAATTATAGTGCAAAATCTTTTGCAATTAAATTTGATTATTAAATTAATAATGTTAGTAAGTTTGTGATGTTCAAAAAACTAAAAAAATTAATTATATTAATAAAAATATTTATCAAAAATATTGTTATTGTAGAATCAATAAGGTAGAAATATTTATCAGAAATATTGTTATATTAATAAAAATATTTATCTCATTTTTACTGAAAATTATTATATAGCTAAATAATATTTAAACACTAAAAGAATTTTAATTATATCTTAATAATACTATTAACATTAACCTAATAGATATATAACACATTCAAATATTATTTGATATTAAATATGTTTCAAATACAATAAATTTTTTTATTATATCAATGACTTTACATTTATTTTTTTATTTGTTGCTTTTAATTTTATAATATTTTTAATTCATTAATG
Source organism: Sindora glabra (assembly GCA_020226215.1). Classification (NCBI taxonomy): domain Eukaryota; kingdom Viridiplantae; phylum Streptophyta; class Magnoliopsida; order Fabales; family Fabaceae; genus Sindora; species Sindora glabra. The sequence goes on from CM035235.1 coordinate 1,296,979, forward strand.
TTTAGTAATACTAATAATTTATATTTGATTATATTACTATTGTTATTAAATCATTTTTACTTTTTTTTAATCGTGTGACCATTTTTTCATTGATTAATGATATACTCAGATATTTCAATAATACAAATAATTTAAGTAGGATCATTAATATATATTCTTGACAAAATTAAGACTTATGGTTTGGAATAAAATTTTAAAGAACTCAAAGTATAAGATTTTTCCTTAAACAAATGTTTCTTAGTAATAATTTATTATTAATGAATTTTACTATTTTTTCAAAAAATATTGATATCAAAGAAATTTTTTTTGAAACCCTAAACTTGCATTACTTGGTAATATTTGGGTTAAGAGTAATAGGGTTAAAAATAATATATGAAAAAAATCTTACAAAAAGTATATAACATTGATAAATATATTTATTAATTCGTACTTACTTTGACCCAAAGCATTAAAGAATAAATATTAAGTAAATATTATTACAAAATAAGTAAATCATTTTTATTTAAATATTAACGGTTTCAATATTGATTATTATTAAATAATTGTAAAAATTATGTCATCGCTGGATAAAATAAAATTATTAAGAAGAACAATATAATAATGACTGCAATAACAATTATAAGTCAAGTTTTATATTATTTCAATTTACTTAGATATTAAATTTAGTCTTATTAAAAATAAAAATTAGTACCGTACTCATATATCATAATAATAATAAAATTTAATAATATAAGCATATTACAAAAAAGGTTACTATAGCATTTGGTGTGTTATATTATTATTTTAAAGATCAATATGTTAGGGATAATATTGTGTTCTTTCAATAATTTCTTCTTTACATCTAAGCCATCAACCAACATTATTTCAATTATTTCAAAATCACATTAACTTATCTGTATATTATTTATCTTAATTATATAATTATTTATGTTTAGTAAAAATAAAATTACATATATTTTAATATATATTCTTGGTTAAATTAAGATTTATGGTATGTAAAAATATTTTAAAAATATCAAAGTATAACAATATTTAATTAATATTTTTTAATAATAATTTATTATTAAGGAATCTTACTATTTCTTTCAAACATTTGTAACTATTTGGTTCTTATTTTCTATTTTAGTAATGCCCAACCCATAAGTCTAATAATTAAAATTATAATAATTTATACAACATGCGTAATCTAATTAGATTACAAACATGATAATATACTCAGATATCAGAATAATAGAAAAAATTGAATGAAATTAACACATGAAAATATTATGCACAAACATGTAAAAGTAAATTAAAGTAGTAGACAAATCATAACAAACAAATCAAAATAATTAATTAATACAAATGTAGAAGAAAAATATATAATCAGATTAAATAATAACAACATTGCTACAATAATAATGTCAATTATAATAAGGGAATACTTGAAAAAAATATTCTAAACATGTATTATATTTTCATATGATTTGAAGATAACTAATAGAATCAATTTTTTTGTAAATAATCTTACTTGTATAATGCTCCTTAAATAATATAACCACCACTGGAGATTGGATTTTGGATTGCTGATGAAATAAATATTTGCTACGAAATAAGATTTTTTAAGAAAATGGTTGCTGGGATGTTAGGGAGTAGAGTGTTTTTTTTAAGAAAATGACTGCTGGAGTGCTGGGGGGTAGGGCTGCTGCGTGAGTGTGTGAAGAGTGCCAGGAGGAGGGGTTTTTGTAAAGGCGTGGGTGTGTCACGGGTGCACAGGGGATATGACACATGGCAAGCGGAGGAAGGGCATCATGCCCACAATTCACTTGCACTTGCCACGTGGCGTGCATGCACGAATCATGTCTAGTTGCACGACGTGATTAGACTGTCCTCATTCCTACACTTGCCACGTGGCGTGCATGCATGTATCACGACCATGTGCAGGATGTCATTGATCACGGACCGTCAGAAGATGTGATCAAGCTTGATCATGGTCCCTGACGTGCCGTGATTAGTCTCTGATCACGTTGTTCTCATGCCCATGATTGGCTTTTTTATAAAAAAAATTATTTTAAGTATTTTGATAAATAAAAATTACAGCACAACATTTGGGTAATTAATTTTTCAAAATCGAGGAAAACAGTAAAAAAGCCATTGAAGGGCTGTCAATTGTTAAGAGTGGACATGGACGCATTGGGTAATTCCTGTGACAAACCCTTTTTCTTAACTCAATTTTTTTCTCTTATTAAGAATATTGAATTTAATACTAAATGATTGATTTAATTTCATATTACTGTGAATAATTATTTTTATCATTTATTTTAATATTAAGAGTGAAGATAGAGATGAATAATTATAATAAAAATAAAAATTAGAGACTAAAATATTAATTACAAAATATGAAAGATGTGATAACTATCACCTCTATAAATAAGAGATTAAATGTTGTATTTACTCTATTTTATATAAAAATCAATAATACTATATGTATCAAAATTAGGTATCGAATACAAATTAAGAATTGTTATTAAATATATGATAATAGAAAAAATTTCCAAAAATCAATTCAATGATTTAAAAATTAATTAATTCAACATTTTTCTTATCATTGAATTATACATGATATTTAATTAATTAAAATTTCAATCATTACATTGGTTAAATTGAGTTTTATAAAAAAAATTTATTATCTTATATTTAATGATAACCCTTAATTTGTATTTAGCACTTAATTTTGGATTGTATTTTCAAGACATATAACATCGTTGTTTTTTATATAAAATAAAGTAAACACAACATTAACTCTTTTATCTATGAAAGTAGTGACTATTACATTTCTCAAATTTCATAATTAATACTACTAATTTTTTATTTTTATTTTTCTTATAGTTATTCATCTCCCTATTAGCTCTTAATATTAAAATAAATGACAAAAAGAAGAATATAACTAAAAAGTAAGCATATAATTGATATCATTAAAGTGAGATTTAACAATATTTTTGAATATATTTCATTTATTTTAGTATTATAAGTGAATGGAAGGATAAATTATGATAAAAAATAAGAAATCAATAATATTTATTATAAAATTTAAGGAATATAATAATTACCATCTTCATCTTTATAAATAAAGAATTAATTATTATATTTAGTCAAATAAAATATCACACACGTACCCTTTTGCTATTCTTTTCAAAAAATTTGACGGCAAATTACTCTCCCTTCCCTAAAATTTGGGATAAACACACTTGGATTTCCTCCATTTTGAAAAATATTGTAAACATCCCTTCAAATATATTATTTTATTACACTTCCCTACCTTAACTAATGGTTGTGTGTAATGATAGTGAGTGAACTTAATAGAAATAGAAGTTGACCTTTTTTTAATAATATTCTCCAAATTTTGAAGATAGTTTTGCCCTCATGATGAATATTTTATTATAACAAGTAACTAAATCTATTAAAACATTGTTAAAAATATGATCAAAAAGTTTTATTATTTAACAAACTATTGATTGATATTATATTATAATTATTTTATTTTATTCTTAGTTGATTAAAATTCAAAAAAGGACTAAGGATTCATATTTTTTTAATCATTAAACATTAAAATGGAGATTTAACTAAGATACATTAAATGTTTTTGGTAATAACAGAAGTAATAATTCATTCTATATGCACATAAATTTTGCATTTGAACATCATATACAACAGAAAATAAAGTCATTATATTGTTAAAGTGCCAATAAAAATGTTAAATATTTGCTTTAGTAAAATCAAGGTTATATAATGAAAACTTTACTCTTTTATCTCTTTAGAAGTTATAAGAACATCATTTTTTATGATAATCGTTATCTTAATAAAATAATTATTTTTAATTCTTATAAAATAAATAAAAAAATAAAAAAATAAATAGTATTTATGTATTAAAAGTTAAAATAATTTGATCGTTATCCATAGTGTTCTCGTCGTGGTGAGCATTCCGCATGATCGCATTTGAATCCTCTGGCCGGTGCCAACAATGGAGGCGCCGCAGGATTGTGACAGAATTCCTTTCACCCATTTAAGTTTCAAATCCAAAAAATTGGTGGCTTTGAAAATAAACACACAAAGCAATGAAGAAATAAAGAAAAGAGTTGGCACAGCAAAGGGTCTCTGTTAGAGTTAATCAGAGGCTAATGATTTTATTTTTTTAACCCTTTGCGTGTTTTCACATGAAATGAGTAGAAAGAAAATTCATAAAAAAAATGAAAATTATATTTTTTTAGTTAATTGTAAGTTGGAAAAAGGTTAGAAGAGAAAATAAGCAAGAAGAAAAAGAAATTGGACCTACCAAAAAGAAAATGAGTAGTTAAAAAATAATTAAATAAATTATAAAATATAATATATATTTATAAATCATTTTATGTGTAAATAATTTATTTGATTAAATTTTTTAATAAATTAATTAATAATTAATAATTAATATAATTAATTAGTCGATGATATAACTGACTAACAGTGGTATTAACGCTGGCGTCAGGGTTTTGACTTACCGATAATTCTGTAAATAAGAATTTTTTTTTTTTTTGTAATTCTCAGTTTGCGGTGACCTGATACATACGTTTTACTCCGGGGGAAATTTGGCTTGCTGCACGTGCAAGCATAGAATTTTATCCGCAGTAAACACGGAGGGGTCAACCAATTAATGGAGGTGCCCAACTGACAGGGCAACATGATCACACACTAATGCATGTTATGAGCCGCTAAAATGCTAGATACATTGTATTCAGACGAGGAAGTGAATTTTATTTTAAGGAGCTTTGTCGTATTTGAGCTTTATTATAAATAAATTTGGTGGTTTTGTACACTTCCATCTTGGCAAATTAAACTACAATTACATATATTTTATTCATCTGATGTATTGTTTATTATAATGCTACGGCACAGCAGCACTAACCAAATTTTTAAGAAATATTTTAATTTTTATTGTAGTATTCATATTTTAATATTATAATTTTATTGGATTAGACTCTTTTAAAGTATAATAAAAAGTTTAAAAAGTAAAATAAAATATCATAACTCTTGGTAAAAAATTCAAAAAATTTGTAACTACAAATTTAAAAATATTTTTAATTAATTATTATTTATTAAATTATAAATCTTGATACTTTCATCAAAAGTTATGATATTTTATTTTACCTTCTAAAAAAAGGAGGTCAACTCATGATTTTACCGACTTTGATCATACTTTAAAATTTCAGTTAGAACTTGAGATTAACAAAATTATAAACAAGTATAAAAAAATACAGACATTATAAAGAAAAAATGTAAAAATTTATAAATTGTAAGTGATTCATAACAGCAATCTTGCACACAACACTGTGAAAATTGTAATCTAAGACCATTATTTTGATGAAATTAAATATTTCAACATTATAATTAAATGAATAATAAAATTAATAAAATAATTTTTTTTTACTTGTCAAACTATAAGAGAAAGAAGGAACTAAAATTTTTAATATTAGGATAGACCCCGGCGTATTTGAAAATTTCAATTGCTTTGGTAAGTGTGCACGCTACAATTACATGCATGCACACCTCTACTTTCCTGTTGGACTAATTAAAAAAATTATGGTACAATCCATAATGCCCCAACGCCGAAATGAATTAATTAAATGATTAAGAAAGTGTGCCAAAACGACTTGTCGGGAATAAACATAAAAATATTATCACTTTCTCAACCAAATACTTCATCCACGTTCATAAACTTTGTCAGATTGCAGACCGAGGTTTTGTTCAGGTTGGTTTTGTACTTGCCCTTTAAAATTAGCGGAGGAAATGCTAAAGACAAAAATTTGTCGTCCGGCACTTTAAATAATGCAGCCACATTCAACATTATCTTGAAATTTTCCTCTTTTTAATATCGAATGTGGTTTGAGAAAAGTAACGAAATGAAATAAAAGAAATGAATAAAAAATTTATTTGATTGGTATTATAAAATAAAAATGAAAGTGTTTATTTATTAGGAAATGATTATTTCATCATTTATAAAATATTTTTTTATATTCATATATATATATATATTATTTTTCTTGTATTACAATATTACTTCTTAAAATGTTGGAATGAAATAAAACAAAAAAATATATAAAAATTTATTTGATTGTTATTATAAAATAAAAATGAAAATAAAAATATTTATTTATTAAGAAATAATTATTTCATCATTTATTAAATAATTTTTTATATCCATATATATATCTTACATTTTTCATATATTGCAATATTACTTTTATCTATAAATAATAAAATATTATTAATTATTAATTTTTATTGATAGATTTTGATAATTATATCTTTAACAATAAATTTTGAAATAGAACATTTTTGCATTCTGTATAAAATATTATTTAAAATAAAAAATTGAAAAGTTAAATTTCTTGTTTTCGGTATTTTTACTACAGAAACAATTATGATTTTAACAATAAATTTTACAATATGACAACATATTTATTATCATGATCATATCATACGTTTTAATAGTATTGAATTATTTAATAAGATTGTTTATTATTTTTTGTGCTAAGAATATTATCATAATTAATTATTCTATTTTTATATTATTTTAATATATTATAACATAAAAATAAAATAAGACAATAATTTTATTTCATAAGAAATTATAAAATCATACATCCGCAATATAAAGAAAAAATGAAATAGAACGACACATTAATATGATACTAATCTGGGTCTATATAAATGGGATCTACTCATGTAGATGTCATGTTTTGGTGTCTTCTTTTTTACAATAGATTAAAACTTTCTCTTCATTCTTTTGTTTTATTTGTTTTATCAAAAAAATATTTTTATAAAAAATATCATATTTATATATAAAGAAGTTACATACTTATTATCATATATTTTGATTTAAAAAGATAATATAAGGTGCCATAATAGTAAGCAAAAATAACTTTTTCTTTGAAACAAAGAATGTTGTTTATAATACACTCTTTATATTAAATATTGAATAAATAAAATATTTTTATTTTAATATTTTATAACTAAAAATACAAATAAATGAGATTACATTACTACAAAAATGCAAAAATAAACATCAACTAAAGGTAAAATTGATGTGTGTTATCGTGTGGTGAGATTTTTGAAATTATAAGAAGATTTAAGATATTGATTTTTATATGTAATGAATTTTTTCATTCCCATGAAAATTTTACATGTCAATATTCAAACTTATCAATGCCTAAATAAAACATAAGATATTGATTTTGAATGTATTCATCATTTAAAGGTATTGCAAAATTTTGGTTAGGAAATGCAAAAATTTAATATGTCAATTTTGTACTAAACTCATGTCTAAAGGTATCACATTTAAAGGATGTAAAAAAAAATTAAGATATCAATTTTTAAAATAATCATTGTTTTAAAATATTACAAAACTTTGGTTGGAAAATATTAAACATTAACATGTTGGTTTTGGAATGAGCTAGTATCTAAAACTATGATAATTATAAGATTATTGGAAAACCATGAAAAATTAAGAAGTCAATTTTGAAAGTGACCATCATTAAGAAGTACTTCAAATAAATGGTTGGGAAATTAAAAAAAGAAGTTAAGATATTGATTTTTTACTATACCAACATCCAAGGGCATGGCAATAGCTAGCTTATTGGAAAGGATGCATACTTAAGAAGTCTACTTTTGGCTAGTAACCAATATGTGAGTGTTTGCAAAATGTCTATGAATTTTACTTTTACACTCCATTTGAAACATCCCAACTATACCTTGACCTTTATTTGCATCACAAAAGTTTGGATGGAAGATCAAAACAACTCAACCATCATTGTTGCATATTTAAAGATGTTGTAAATCTTCTAGAAGTACTTCTAATAATTTTTTGATATCTCCCAATATATGAAAATAGGAGATATTAGTGAATGACTAGCACCACTTTAACATGATTTATAACATTTCTAAATGTAGAGTAAGGATTAGTGAAATGTCTTTATATTCCATCGAAACTTATGATGCTAATAAAGAAAAATGTATTGATTATACTTTGAGTTTAAAATTGAGAGTGAAACAAGGCTATATTAAATACAAGGAGGTTAACAATGAGAATGAGCCAAAGTTGCACTAATTAATATGAGGATTTAAATATGCCTATAAATGTTTGTAAATTTGGTGTAAGTTTTATATTATAAATAATAACGTAGATTTAGCATAGGCTGTTTGTTTTAAATAATAATATTTTTAGGATCTATTATTGTAATGATATGAAAACAAATAAATTTTAAGAATTCTTTATTTTGTTTCTCATCTGTTTGTAAATTTACATTAAATCTATTGTTATTTATACGTTTATTATTGTATTGCAAATAGTGTAACTTGTATAAGAAAACTTTACTAAAGCAAAGACATTCGGGCTTTTACTAATAACCATCTTAATTTACAATAAATATATAAAAAATATTTCTCGTTGCATGTATATTTGCTATTATATTCAAGATTTGTATGAAAAAATTACCCCAGAGGAAAGATGTTGATTTTTACTAATAACTGACATCTTAATTAATTATAATGTAAATTATTTTGAAATAATAAACACTTTTACTTATACATTAAATGTCAAATTTTATAGTTAACTAATATTAAACCTTCTTTAATAAAATGGTTTCATCTTTTTTTTTTTTACTGTGTCTTAATTTAGATAATGGCATTTTATTTAAAATGGCATGTAAGAGCCAATGTTTTTTTACCTTAACTCACTTTAATGATGCTTTCTTACATTGCCACTTTCACAACAACAAAATTATGAAAGGATTGGCTAGAGAATGAGACAAAAGACTAAAATATTATGGTGCCATTTGTAGACTTAGAATTAATCTATTAATCTATCATGAAGCTTTTTCAAGCCTCAGAAGAAATCTATGAGAATCATGAAGTATAAATTTTTTATCAATTTTTCTCTTTTATAAGGTATATTCACCAAATGTCATAATTTATCCTTTCATGATGTATGTATTAATATTTTCTTTCTAGATGTGTGTTGTTTGGATTTAATATTTATGCTTGCAAAATCTTCAACTTAGAATGATTGAGATTGAAGTTTGAATTTATAGGTAGTGTCTTTCTAATGCTTTGTTAGCTTATGAATATACATCATAGTTTTATACATGAAATAAATTACACTTAAAAGTTTATATATAAATGTATGCATTTGTTTGGATTTTAGGTTTGTGTTTAGAAAATGTTCAACTTTAGATGATTAAGATTATAGTTTTATGCATATAATTGTATGAATATGTTAAGGTTTTTAATTTAACCTGAGAATATGTATAATTTGGGATAATATAAAGTTTACTTCATATTTCTATATATATATATTTACTAGATTAACTAGTCATAGATTGATGATGGATGTGTGATGATCAACATAATGGTGAATATGCAAATAGGATCAATGAGTTCATTAAATTTGTTATTAATTTGGGAAGGGAATTCAATGATAAGATCATAAAGTACCATTGTGTTAAAAGAGTGAAATTTGAGCAATTATGAGGTCATTTATTTGTCTATACTAAGTATATATAATGCATATGGCACAATGAATGTAAATTATGCAGCATGCCTACTAATCATGAAAATAAAGATTTCAATGTTTGTTTAGAAGATATGGTGCATGATATTACTAATAATTTTATTAAATGCTCACATATCCTTGATAGGTTGTTGAATGATATAAAGAAGTTATTATATTCAAGTTGCACTATAAGGTGGTTAACCCACAGACATTGCATGCAAATCACATTTTGTTATGGATATGATATCAATGAATATTTTCTCTACATGAAAGGATATGATGAGAAGAGCCTTAGATAAAATAGTAGAATTACTTTGACAATTTAGGTAATGTATATCTTTAGTGCTAAAGATAAGAACATTATCTATATGAGGATGTTATATTATAGGGTTATCAAAGATATATAGAAACTAGACTACATCAAATTTAAGGAATCTATGTTTTTATGTGAGTGGTTGGAGAATAAAATGGCATCTAAATGGATGGATTAGGATTTACATTAGTGGATCATAATAGTGAAAGTCATAAGGGGGAATTGTTCAAAATGGCTTATCAAACAAAACATATTATTTTATGTTATAGTCTCGATTGATAACAGTGGTCTATAGTTCTTAAAAGGAATATATATATTGTTGGTAACATGGGTAAAGAAGATAAAACCATTGATATTGAAAACATTTTCTTATTAAGATACCTTTAGTTAATCATGAAGGTAATTTGGAGAAGTTTTATATGTGAAATGATTATGGTGAGAGAATATGGGTCAACAATATTTCGAAAGAAATTTCTTAACATAATTTGGAAGTATTACTGTTTTCACTTTTAAAGTTATATATGCTTATATACATAACTACTTACTTGTTAGCTTCTATTTCCCTAATTATTTTTATTTTGTTGCCTACTATTTTAATGTAGGTTTTACATGAAAGATAATTATTATGAACAGAGAAGAATTGAAAATCCTTTAACAAAAAATATTTGCATAATTTAAAGGTATTATGCTTTTGAAAATCCTCCAATAAGAAAATATTAGAATAATTTGAAGGTATTGTGCTTTTACCATTATGTGTAACTACTTATTAGTTTATAGGTTAATAGTTCTTCAAGTGTTGAAAAATATTAGCACAATTTAAGTAATTGTGCTTTCAACCTTAAAAACACTTTGTGTTTAATGCAATCATCGAATTGTGATGTACTTGTGCAATTTTTCTCTTGTAATGGGCTTGGATATGTTCTATCTATTCGTATGCCAACATTCAACATTGTAATTTTCATCCTTAACCTTGTGAGATATTATCCAACATTTATTGAATTCAATACTTTTATTATATGAAATTGTTGTAATTGGAATTAGACAGTGTAATAGAAAATATTAGTTTTTATTTGAAATGAGGTATTCTATAAAGTTGTGTAAGGAATGCAAAGACATGCACAGAGGAAATAATGGGGGAATTGGAGGTTCGGGTTTTAAGAAGGAGACAAAATATACAATATCAATTATTTAATTGAACTAACATATATATATATATATATATATATATATATATATATATATATATATATATATATATATATATAAAAGATATTATATGTTGAGTTCTAAATAAAATTGTGACAAGTAATATGTTTCCATAATGCATTTTTTATTATAATTGATGTTTTAACTTATCAAATTGTATTTCTCAAGAATAAGCGACATTGATTTTTTTGGATATAAAAAATTTTATTGTTATTCTTCATATCAATTATATAATTGTTGTTAAAATTTAATATATAATATTGCTTGCTTAAACATTAATTAAAAATCGACATGACTTTTATTAGATATTTGATCTATATTTGTATTTATGTAATAGTATCATTCTTTAAAAAAATCCATAAAAATAAATAAAACTTTAGTGTGTATTAAAATTTCTCGAGAAGCAGTTTGCTTTTTCCATTTTAAAGAACAACGATTGAAACAACACTAATGATAACGAAATAATAATAATAATGACAAAATGAGTCGGTTTTTCCCCCCCTTATCCGTATAGTAACGTAGCCAAACAGATCATTTTTTTTATGTTTTAATAAGTTGATTATAAACATAGAATAACAGGGCATTTAAAGAGAACATGTGTTGTCAACCAAGTTCAGTTTTGTTGGGCAGTTCACAACACAATCTAGTACTAGTATTGCCATAGAAAGATAATGTAAGAAATCGGATCAAACATGTATTTTGCATTTGAATGATCCACCTTAGCCTCAATTTTTTAAGGGGGGAAAAAGAATATGTTCTTAAATTGTACTTGAGTTTGTCGGTTTATAAGAAAATCATGAGCGCAAACATGCATACACACTCAACTTTTTAAAAAAAATAAAAAAAGTTTTGTTCGTAATTAAATAATTGATTGATTTTATATTTATCATTTTGATTTTAAGTTATTTGTATAATAAAAATGTTGATGCAATTGAAACTTGGTAGGTATATAAAATTTTATTATAAATTTAATTAAAGGGAAGTATAAAATAACTTTTCTTTATATTTATGTTAACTGCATGACTGTTTAATTTTTTATCTTATCAAATTACGTAGTTTTATATGAAGTTTTTGAAAAAAAATCTCAAAATTATAAAATATGAATCCATGTCATCATTTTTTTATATATAATTTTTTAATTCATTTTTAAGTAATTAATTACAATTCTGGATACCCAATTTAATTTCTATTAATTATATAATATAAAAATTATGTGCAAAAAATTGACATATTATAATAGAAAATTAAAGTGGCTATTAGTTAAATTAAATTAAGAAATTTTTTTACTTCTATCTACAAATGACATTGAAAATTCTTTTTACCAAAAAAGTATAAGTAAACAGTTTTTCATAATTCCTTTATTTTAATAGTTAATAGTCAACCAAATAACTTGTATTATATTTTCATATTTTCTAGAAAAATTGTACTTTCCATACTCTTTTTTTATCAATCAAATGATCATTTAATTTCTTACTTTATGAAATTAAGTATTTTTTATGAACATTTTGAATAAAAATCATAAAAAATATATTTTATTATAAATTTAATTAAAAGTAAATGTAAAATTTTGAGATGATTAGATTTTTACTCTTTTAATTTTGAAAAATTGAATGCCACTTACTTAAAATACACATAAACTTAGAATTAACAAGGCACCGGTCTAATTTTTTTATTTTATAAATTAAAGAATTTTTCATAAAATTTTTAAACAAGAATTTCAATGTTATAACATATTAATTTATGTCTTCATTTTTTACACATATTAATAGCAACTAATTTGGGTAACTGGAATTGTAATTAAATACTTAAAAATGAGTTGATAAATTATATATGAAAAAAATGATAAGACGGACCAATATTTTATAATTTTATGATTATTATTTAAAAAATTAAAAATCACATAATATGATAAAATAAAAAAAATTAAACGATTGCTTGGCTGACAAAAAAATATAAAAAATTATTTTACATTTCCCTTTAATTAAATTTATAATAGAATTTTATAAATCCACCAGAAGTTCAATTGCATCAACAATTTAATTATATAAATAAATCAAAATTAAAGTGATAAACATAAAATGAATTAATTATTTAATTACTCACAAGTTTTTTCCAAATACATGAAAGTGTTAATTTTTGGGCTTTCATTTTGCGTGAATACAAAAGCGATGGCTTTCAAAAATAGAGGGCCGAGAAAGAAGAAATCCAAGGCACAAAATGGATTATGCTTTTACCGTTTGCTTTTAACGGAAGCGAACTTTGTCATTTTTTTTTTAATACTTAAAAAGAGTAATTTGTAGGCTTTTAAATATTATGTATCAAATTTGACGCACATTTAAATTTTAAGGATGTTTTGTGTATATTTTTTATTTAATATTAAAATTTTTATAAATTATTAAAATCAGTTATACACTCTTTATTACCTCTTTAAATGATATCAAATGTCTTTAGATTTCACAAAAATTTGTATAAGGCCAGTAAATGAATAATTTTTCTCCAAATTATTTCTATGCAAATGAATCATTTTTCTCCAAATTATTTCTATTATTATTGTTTTATCCAAACACTTTTTAATTTAAGCATCGAAACATACGAGACGGATATCTTCACCGTTGCGTGCACCCGGCAGTTACTTTCTGTGTAGGGTAGCCGACCGATTACCCGACACCAAGAGGTCCACCGGACAAATCAGAAACTATCACCACTTTACGCCTTTACCTCTATATTAGTGACGTGTCCAATGCTAAGCTAAATTGCTGCAGTAAAATTTTTAGCGATCGGTATATAAGGAAAGTTACATTTCAATTTTTTTAAACATATTTTATTCGTTATATTAGAAATGTTTCGATATTTGCGTGTGTAAACCCAATAAATAGGAATGATTTTATATTTATGGAAATTAAATATTATTGTTGTTATTTACCTTTTCAATTATAGACCGATGATACTTGAATATTTAATTTAATATGGAAATAGGTATTTAATTTAATTAATTATTTTAAATAATATATTTTAAAATTTGAATAAAACTTATTTATTTACTTTTTATTAATGTGTTCATGATATCATGTTTCAAATGTCATGTTTTAAATTAAAGATGCTATAATCAATTACGATTTTGTTAATGTTTCAATATAGAAAACTTTGACAAATTTAATTAATATACCTTAAAAAATAGCAAAACTTTTTAATATAGAAATATAAAATAATTATATATTTTGATATTTTAATATAGATATTTTAGAGTTAAAATTAAATTTGTTATTGAAACTTGTCAATTGGACGAAAATTTTCTAATACTATATTAGTATTAATTTTTTTAGTGCTTCATCCATACAAATATTGCTAAATGTGTCATTTTCCACTTAGTAATATGATCTAATAGGCTTAGCAATATGTTCTAATAGGAAATCAATTATTCTCAATAGGAAATTAGCTATTTTTTGAATAAAGTAAATTGTTGAATTGAAAAAATAATATAGATGACGAGATTTATATAAGAATAATACTAAGTTTTCATTACTAATGCAGTACTAATACACACACATACAAGGAATTTTTCCTAGATAGAATACTAACTAAATACACCATAAATAGTGATGGAAAAATCAATTTAACAATGAGTTGGTTTAGTAATAATAGACTAAAAGTCTTGAGTTTTATCACTGAAGGTACTATTATTAGGGAAATGAACTATTTATTACTTTTATTTTGAATAACAATTAGTTTTATAACAAAAAATTGTGGAGATATTTGGGTGTAAAAAAATAAATATGGGCTAAACAAATTTTAATCCTTATAATTTGATTTAATTTATATTTCATCTTTGTATTTTATTTATTATTGTGCCCAAAATTTTATATTCACTTTTAATTATCTCCTTACCATCACTGATTTGACAAATTTCTTTCGCAGTTATCGTGTAATAAAAAGTATCGTAGATAGATAAAGTTATACATAATGTGACAATATGAAGTCATTTCTTGAGATGGTAAATTATTAACTATTCTCAATACGGTACTAATTAGATGTTCCAATAAATTGGACAAGAAAAACCTTTTTAACATATAATTTGAATAATAAATATGGGTGAAATTAAACTATCAAACTATTAATTTCTATAATTTATTCCAATTTGTAACTCCATTTTTGTACATTTTTTAAATTAAGTCCTAAAATTTATTTTAATTTCTAATTGAAAAAATGTTATAGATATTAAAAAAAGGATTCAAAATTAAGTTCCAAATTTTTTATATTTATTAAATCAAATTTAATAAATTTATTCTATTATTCTATATTTAATTACAACTGTTGATTTGCAAGCAAAATTCAATTTCAATTTTATGTTTAGTACTTATTCTAATTGTTTCCATACGATCACTAATTTGAAAATTTTCATTTGCAATTATTCATGTCAAGATTTATGAATTTATAAAGTTACACATAGCATGACAACAAGAGACATTCATTAAGATGATACATTATTGTAGTTTAAAATAAATATTTAACAAATAAAATGTAATCAAATTCGCTCAAATTGAAAATTTCCATAATTGAAATTATGTATCTTATTCTTCTCGTAGTTTTGTGACCAGAGTTGTATAAATTAATTTTTAGATTATGATTTAACTGTACAAGTTGATAAATATTTGTCACAATTGACAATTACAAATAAAAAGATTTCAAAACAATTGTTTTAGGTAATTAATTAAAAACATAATTAATCTTTAAGACTAAATTAAAAAATCAATGTAAGGATAAAATTATTAAAGTAATTATAAAGATTAAAGCTTAATTTGACCATAAAACTACTTAAAATTTTTTTTAATAATAAATAGATTTATTTCAATTAATATAAATTAAATATATATATATATATATATATATATATATATATATATATATATATATATATATATATATTCATATCTTAATTCACAAACATATATAAAGGAAATTCATTTTTTTATAAAAATGCATAAGAAATTATATATATAATTTGTTATCATAAGAAACTACATACATATATATGATTTGTATTTTTACCTTCAAACTCACCCATCAATATTTTACTACTATTTCATTATCTCTTACTTTGTCACCATTTTTTGCTTAATTTTATATATTTTAGTTATCATTTAATTTTTTTATTATATTGTAAAAAATATTATTATTAAATTATTAAGTATTATAAAATATTAGAAAATATGTTCTCTCATGTCTAATGATTAAAAGCAAAAATCTTAAATTACAAATACTATTTAATTATTTCTGTATGGACAGTAATTGTGAAATAAATTTATTACATAAACTAATATTTTTTGTTAAAATACAAATCTAAGTATATTTCTTTTATGAGCGTAAAATAAGTCACATACTTTTATTTCATTTAGTAAAATTTATTAAAATATTTAGTGAAGATTGATTTTTAAATCTTAATTTTTATAATACTAAGTTAAAATTAATATAAGCGATTAGATTTGCTCTACTTCTTTTAAAAAAGAATCAATTTCATTACACACATATAAAAAATATAATAGTATATTTAAAATAAAAGTTTACAAATATTAAAATTTACATGCATTACAAAAATAATTCAACAAAACTGATATTTTATTTATTTTATAATATTAATTCATTCGAGTCAATATATATCTGGTTAAATTAAAATCCATACTTTGTTTTATTTGTTTTGATCTTTTATCATATTTATAGATTTTAAGCTTATATTTACGGAATAAATGACCTATTATTCAATTGAAGTTTTAATATTATAACATACTTTTTATTTATTTGGCATCCCCATTCAAACATTAATTTAATGGGACGAACTTTTCTAAACCAATTTTACAATTTTTCTCGTTTACTGTGCAGTGTAATTTTTAAAACATTGAATACAATATGATTTATTCTAATTGATTCCTCAATATGATATAAAAGGAAAACCAATTTTAAATTTTGGTATTAATGTAAATTTACCAATTATAACTCAGCCTTCTAACAAAACAGCTGACACCAAATCAATTAAATCTATTTTTATTTAAAAAATAATAAATTACTGTCTTAAAAATTCATTGGAAGAAGGATTATATAAGGAAATTCAACTAATTTAAGTCATTGACAAATTTAACATTTTTTTTTTCAAAGAGACAACAAACCTGAAAGACGGGGAAAGTTTTAAATTTTAATAAGGATATTAATTAATAAAATCACATGAAAATATATAATTTTTTTTCTTTGGCCAATTTCTTATTTTCCAATTCCCTTCCCATTCGCGACAAACCCACCGCCATCTTTTTGTCTCTATTGCCTCAAATTTAGTCTATAAATAACAGCTACTACACCATTGTCTACCTCCCTAGTTCTGTTTTCTCTTTTGCTCTGAACGGCAACTACCTAAGAATGGACGAGTTGGCCTCAGTGTGGAATTTTCAAAAGGTGGGTCATTCGATAGTGCTCAAATTCTTCTTCAGTTTTTCTTCTTGCTTCATGCTTTCGAAGCTTCTTTGCTAAATTCTGTTTTAAATTACTCTCTTGTCTTAAATGGCACTCCAATTCTTGATCTTTTATGGGTTTATTTTAATTGCTTCTTTCTTCTAAGATCTTCCTCGTAATTTCTGAATCTACTGGTTTTCATTGTCTTGTCCTTTTTCTTCCTTCTGCATTTATTGATCATTGAGTTTTTGAATCGGTTTTTTAACGGCTAGAACCTGAAACTGTATGAATTTCTACATAGATTTTTTTTCATCTGTTTGATGGGTTAGCCTGGGAGTAGATAAAGGTGCTGTCTTTCTTCGTTTTTTCTCAAGAACATGGTTAGTACTATGTTTCTCTACCGCTAAGCATTGTTGTAATCAAAGAAAAGCTTCTTCTGTCGACAAAAATCCATTTGGATACGTTTCGGAGCTTTTGGTCAATGAAACATGCAGTTGGAGCGATGGAAATTGCAATCACATGGAATTCCGTGTTTTTAGGCACAGATCGTCGACTGGGAATAAGACAGAACATAGATGGAAAATCGAGAATTTTTGGGCATTAAATTCTTTGCCCCAACGTCAATTTATGTTTACTTGACCCTCTTTTTTCTCTAAATTTTTCTTTCTTTGATTTTCTTTGGTTTTTATATCAGTTTAATTTTTTTTTGTTTGACAAAGCACCTTAATTGGCATTTTTCTTCTTCTTCATTCAATGCTAAATTTTAATTTTTTGTTTTACAGAACATAATTAGAGAAATTTTCATAATATGGGTGTTGAATTTCACTTCTTAGGCCAAAACAAGTCTTTGATATTGATGTTTGGGTCTAAACAACCTTTAAAAGCTGTCGTTTTCCACTGTTAATTTTCTACAATCCCACTTGATGTTTTCTCATTACAACTTCAATCCGTGCCGTGTGCTCGGAGTCGATTTCATCTCATTCTGTGTCAAATTTCTGAGTTTAACATTCTTTCTTAATTTTCACCTCATTCTGTGTCAAATCTCTGAGGTTAACTTTCTTTCTCGATTTTGCAAATTTTGCAGAGCGATGTGGAGCTAAAGCAAAAGCTAATGTACACGAATCTGGAACTTGAAACCGTTAAGTTAGAAGTGGATGCAGAGATGAAGAAGAACTTACAGCTGAATGAAGAGATGAAGAGGACTAAGGAGAGTATGAAGAATCTGCTTCATCTCCTTAAGGTTGCTTACAAAGAAAGAGACGAAGCCAGAAATCAACTCCAGAAACTTGTGAACAAGTTCATGCCTTCAGGCCTCACAGAATTAACCAACACCACATACCCACAACTCCAGCCTGAGAATCTTCTTTTAGTAACTGGTAAAACAAACTCTGGGATCACCGATTCCAACAGTCTCTCACATGATTCTTTTCTGGAGCCAGCTTCATCACCAGAGTTTTCCAACATCAATGTTGCTGACTCCAACAACATCAATAATAACCTTGGTCTTGTCGATCAACATCTGCTTCGGGACTATGCTTCGCTTGGTGTGGTTTCTTCGGGGATTGATGAAGCAGATGTTGTAATAGAGAGTCTTGTGAAGGGAAAATGTTTGCCTGAAAAGGGAAATCTGCTTCAGGCTGTTATGGATGCTGGTCCGTTACTGAAAACACTCATGGTTGCCGGGTCACTTCCAAACTGGAAGAATCCACCATCTATGCAACCCCTCAAAATCCCACCTTATCCCATCAGTAAGATTGAGGCTACAGGTATTGATTCGAAACCAGTCGTAAATAACGTCAATTTATACCAGAAGCAGTTGATTTCATCGCCGCTCTCTCGAATTTCCCGTCCTTGTTCTGCTTCCTTGCTGAATTTTGCTGGTAATGCTTCTGGTCCATGGACTTCGAGTGCTGGTGCCAACAATCAAGTCCAGGCAAGCAAGCGACAAAGGCTTCTATGATTATGATTAGGTTTTCTTCTTTTTACCCGGTTGCCCCCAAAGCCCCCCTATTTTTTGTAAATGGAGTTTGGAATTGGTGTAAATGGCATACTCAGGTTTTGATTGATATTTTGAGAGGCTGTCAGTTGAAAAGAATTGGGTTCTTTTCTACTATAAACTTGAAAAAGTTGAGCAACATCTTTACTTCTTATTGCCATTGTGTGGGTGTGTGTGTGTATTTTTTTTTTTTTTTTAAATTCTTCTGAAATCTTTGTTAGATTTCTCTTTCCAAATAAAAGTAGTCATGGAAGTGATGGACAATGTTTTCTAATGAAATATATGTAACATCGATTTAAAATTGGAGAGTTTGTCAATGTTAACCTTGTTCCTATGTCATGTGATTATAAATTTCAAATTCAACTTTGACAATAACCCGGACAGTACTTTTAAGATAATCCAATGGAAAATCCTTAATCTTATCTACCGTCATGCTGGTATTGTGTATCAGTTCCTCAGAAACGGCCATACCCCTATGTGGTCTGCTATGTAGCGTGGCAATCAAATTGAAAGATCTTTTAAAACTCAAAACAACCTCCATTTTAAGTAATGTGACCAGAGCATGTCTTCCAGTTTTATGTTCATCAAGTGAAATACTGATTCTGAGATTGTATCAGTTATTATAATCCATATTATATCCCTCATGTGCAACTTCCCATAGAAATCCAGAATCGAAGACAATTTATGGACAAGTCATACCTTACCTTTGGAGCTTTTCGCCTCGTATTTGTGCCTCCGTGTTTAGTGGCTTTCCTTTTTTACTATTACCAGGGGAAAAAAAAGGGACAATTTCAAAATGCTAGGGACTTTTGGCAACTTAAAGCCCTGAAATACTACGCAACACAGTTTGATGGTTGTGGGTTGATTTGCTTGGGTCAAAAGAGAATGGCAAAATGTTGTTAACAGTGGAGCTGGTCTAATTAGGCGCCTCAGGAACAAAAACATTGAATGAAACAATAAAATACGTATCATGCTTTAACAACATGGTATGGTGGAAGACAGACAGCATGTATCAGTCATCTTCTACCTTCTCTTAAATTTCTCAATCGGTTGACATTAGGCAAGTCTTTTCATGAAAATGACATTGGCGATTGGCAGCAAATATGGGATTTTTTTTTTTCTAAACAATGACATGTTTCACTGTAAAATAGAAGACTGCTTTATCACTCGAATATTTTCTTCGAGAAGCAGTTCCAAAACAACTGTGACCGTTGGATTCAAAGGCATTTGATGCAATCATATCAAATTAATGGTCGTAAGCCAATCAAATGTTTCCGCACATGTAATGGGCTACAATTTTTTTGACTTATTTAGCATTTTCCTTTGAAATATACTCAATTTTCTAGATTTTAAACATACATAAACCCAACAAGGGAAATTACCCATATTCAGTTCAAATCAAACCTACAAATGAGTAAATCGAGAATTTCAATATCACTTAAAAGGAGACTTGTCTACAAGTGCATGGCCTCAAGTGTTATTGATGTCTAACAAATGATATTTTTTTTCCTATTGTTGGAAGTTTATTTCTCATCCTCTGAACTGTTACATGCTCCTCCCTTATTGATGTCTTCATGTATGATTTGTCAAAAGGAAAGTAGTAGTGCGTTGAACAATCCCCAGTTTGCCATTTTTACCCATTTCGACTGGAGCACAGACCTAGCACGCTTTTTGCAATAACTACCAAGGACACATATCTCATCCCTATTCGATAAATTGGCAGGGTTGATTCACATGGGGTGATCTAGAATATTCCTTGTAGGAACCACCTTCACACTTCTCATTAACTAACCCAAGGCTATATTTCATTAGAAAACTCTGTTATAAAGCTAGATAACTCTTCTTATTGTAATATACTGGATTTTCAGTAGGGACCCGATCTGCTTTATCAATATCTTTTGGATAGTTTATAAATTGTTCTATCCATTCCCATTGAAATTATAAGGTCATGAAATTTGGGAATGAGAACCAAATCAACTTAATTGGTGCTGAGGTTGGAGGTGCTGTTGTAGCTGCTCCACCTGATGCACAAACTGAACTCTTCAATGCTCTGATTGATGGTTGTAGAGGAGGAGTTGGACTCGAGAGCCTTGACCCAAAGATTAGGCTAACATCAAATTTGCATGAAGTACTTGTTGAATCGGTTGTTTGATTTCTCATGGTATTCAGAGATCATTTATTCTGATTAATATTGAATGCAGGGGCCTTTTTTTGGATTTTTTTTGGTGTACCAGTAAAGGCAAATGATCTGACTTTTTTTTTTCCTTTTTTCCCCAGTTCATTGGTTTGGTTTTATCTTGATTCTCATTTTTTCTGAGTTAAGTTTTGATGGATTGCTACAGATAAGTTCGAACAATTATGAATCATAGCTCGGCACCAAGGCAGTATGATATTCTAGCCAAAAGAACAATATTCGAAGGCAAAAAATGATACTCTAGGGAAACTCGAAATATCTTAAACAATCATTTATGAATCACTTCTGCAATATAGAATTCTTTGTGATTATTTATAGAACTTCAGGAAAGATGTCGGATATTGCTGCGCTTTGTAGATTTAGTTGAAAAGCATAGCCATGAGCTTGCAGCTGCAGAGACTTGGAATTGTGGGAAGCCCTTTGAACAGGCTGCCAATTCTGAATTGCCATTGTTTGTGCGCTTATTTCACCACTATGCTGGTAAGATCAGTCAAGGCAAATGGATATTAGTTTTGTTTATAAATAATTTTATGATTTTCTGATAATTTTTATGTGGAACTATTTCAGGTTGGGCGGACAAAATTCATGGTCGGACTGTTCCCGTCGTCTGCATAAAAAAGGGTGATATTTAATTTACTAAATATTTCTCACATTTCTAAAAATATTTTAAGAAAAGGTGAGAATTTCATATTTGGTTCAAATTTTAAAAAAATATTCTTAGAAATATTTTCATAAATAATTTAATATTCTCTTAAAATATTTTTATAGAGAAAGGCGGATGTCCTACATTTCCAATATGATAATGTTTAATTGATATAAATAAATTATTTTATTTACTATTTTATTAAATCTTTACTACCATTAATATTTTATTTCACTATTATTTACTATTGTTAATCACTACTAGTTGCCACTCACTGAGATTAACTACTGCTTATTATTACTTATCTTGATAACTATTATTAGTTATCACCTAATTTTTCTTTATTATTATTAGTCACTATCAACTAAGAAAAAACCCCAAGGGTGCCATATTCTAGAAGCCCAAACTATATGATTGGATAAATCCTCCTTTATCTTTTACAGTCGAGGACTCCACAAAATTTTCTTTCTAATTTGTGTTTTTAGTCATTTTTTTTCATTTTTTAGATCTAAATAAAAAATATGCACCATATATTTTAATATTAAAATATATTTTTCTTTTTTTATTAATGTGGTCTACTTGACATGACTCAGGAGTTGATGAGACTATTCATAAGAATCTTTCAAAAATTACTGATGACAACCATTTATCACTTCTTAACATAAGTGGCTACTATCTATGATCACTCATTATTGGTGACCATTGTCAATCACCACCCATTGATAATGATGATTATTAATAACTACTCATTATTGATAATCATTATTTATTATTATCTACCGCAAGACACTGCTTATTGTCAGTGATAACTGTTAGCAACCATCCACCATTGATGACTATTATTTATCTACCATCATTAATCATCATTTACTGCCACTCATTACCGGTCACTAACCATTCTTTATGACCACCATTAGCCACCATCCATTCTTGATAATTACTACTAGCCACCATCCATTATCGATGATCATTATTATCATTGTCATCTACCACTGATAATCATCATCAGTCCACCCACCATCTTTAATAACTCAATTTTTAATAAAAATAGTTTTAGTAATCTAACAATATTTTAAAAATATTCAAAATGATTAAAATATAATATTGTAATATTTTTAGGAATATTTCAAATTGAATAAAATATAATAATGTTATATTCCCAACAATTAAATTCTTGAAAATCATATTCCTAAAAATATTAGGATTCCTAAAAATGTTTAATTCCATAAATCAAATGCCATTTAATTGGTGTATTAGGCAAGTTATACCAAGAAATTTCCCACTGATCTTGTTTGCTTGGAAAGTTAGGTCAGCACTAGCATATGATAATACTATTATTCTCAAGATTGCTAAGTAAATACTGATGCTCTTCATGTGGCAAAGTTGTTTCATAAGGTAGGCTAACAAGGTATCCCTCTTAAACAAACACTCAGCTGACCTTCAAATATATGTTTTGGCCTTTAATGAGTTAATGTCATTTTATGTTGAAATATTAATGCTATAATCAAGATTTTAATGATAATTTAAGATATATTGAGCTTCCCTAGAATTTCATTTAACCTTGATGAATCACTCTTGTATAAGAATGACAAGGTGGATGACATTTGCAAAAGTTTGATATTCTAGTTGGAAGAAAAATGTTTGATATTAATTTTGACTAAACAATGTAAGTGTATCACTTAACTTGCTTAAGATTTTATAATTTAAAATCATTGAAATACATATATATATTAGGAATAAATTGTTATTGCAATTATATTTATACTTTTACATGAAATTTATATTAATCATTTTAATTTATTTAATGGTTAGAAAATATTCAAATTAATTATGAAATTTGATTTAATAATGAAAAGGAGTTAGTGTTTGCTTTATTTAATTTTCATTCTTGCATATTTTATAGGTCTGGATATCCTTTCAAATCTTTTGAGAAAGTTTATTAATTATTTTATTACAATTTTCCTTGTCTTTTTGTTATTTAATCATAACATGTAATATAAGCTATATTTGATGAATTTCCTTTTATAGCTACAACCATTCTAGGTGAGTGATGAGTTTATGATGAGTTAATTACAACAAATAAGGTTAAAGGCAAACAAAGAATGTTAATGTTAAAAATCTTAATAATACAAAAACTTTAAATGCAGATCTTTAAGAAATATCAATTTGTTTTAAATATTTTCCATTAATAATTATAATTTTATGTGAGGGTTGTTTCTAATAAAAAATTCCATTTTAATTATTCTAATGTAATTTTTTGATATATAATATGAATTAAACACTTTTGACTATTTTTTAATTATTTAATATGTATATTGGTTAGTTCACTGCATGATTGCTCCTTTCTATGAGTGTTTTCTCATTCTCTTTAGTAAAATAGTGGTTTCTGGGTCTTTCCTTGAAATTATGAATAATGGTTTTAATTTTATTCTCACATGCCTCTTCTTTCTATTGAAAGGGGTTTTGTTCTCTTTTTTTTTTCTCTCAACAGGAAGATTCAAGGAGAATTTAGTGCCTCTATTTCTTCCTTGTGTTTATATTTTTTCTCTTATTCTTGCTATTTGAATCCTTTTTTCAACTTTTGTTAAATTTCCTTTCATTTTCCTAAGTCTTTTCAGGGAGTTTGAGGAGAGTTTAATCTCTTTAGGCTTTTTTTCTTTCATTTTTAATCCTCTTTGTCTTTTTTTCTTTTCATGGCTACAAGTTCAAGTGTTCTAAACCTATTTTAGAGGGTTGTCTTCCTTCTCTTGATGATGAATTTATTCCCTTAGCCATTGATGCCTAGATTATCTCTAGAACTAAAAAGAAGGCTCATGTAGGGCGAATCATCTACCCAAAGGCCTTCAATAGGTTTATAGTTGTTAATAAGCTAAAAAAAGCATGTAATGCTTTAAAATATATGTTTGTGGTAGAGGTTGGCTTACACGTCTTTTGTGTTTGGTTTCAGAAACCATAAAACCTTTCAGAAAATTATAAAGAATGCTCCAGAGGCCATTTAATATGTTTAAAATGGTGGGACTTGTGATTGTTACAAATTTTTCTAACATAATCCTTTATTTTTAGGGTGTCAAATAGAGGGCTAAGAAAATCTCAATAATGATTTCCTTTAGTTTGATTCACTTTTTCATTTTGTTAGGATATTATGCATGTACTAAGTGGTCTATATCTACATGAATCTCGTGTTCCTCATTGGCAATAATGTCTTGATGGGATGACATTAGTTTTTACCATTTATATATTTAAAGGTTGCAAAGAGTCTTGTACTTAGCATTTTTCCAACTTTTATACACCTTTTGTGAAGAATTCTAAAGAAGTATGAAGCTCTTTGGTGTCATTAAGGAAGTTTTCGCTCTGTTAAAAGATAAATAAAGACATTAACAACAATGGCTAGAGGTAGACTTTCTATTTTCACTATATTTACATGTATTTAGATATGCTAATTTCTTTTAAATTAGATTACATTTGATATCAGAGCCTTATATGCCTTTGTCGTGCTTGATTTTTCATTATTTCTCCTTTTAATTATATTTGATTGAAATTGAAGATGCATGGTTGAATTTGTTTTCATTTTTTTAGGAAAAATGAATAAAGACAACTATAAGAAATTAAATTCTGATAATTTTAGCTTTTGAATGATACAAAATAATGTTTTCTATACTGAAAAAATATTGGATCAATCAATCAGGTCTGCCTTAGATTGGATTAAAGTAAGATAAACTCAGCTAGAGGTTAAAGAAGACCAAAAAAGTGAAAGAAAAAATATTAGACTGTAGTACATGAGTTTTGAACCCTTATTATTAACTAACATAAAGAATTACTGATCACTGGTTCTATGTATACTTGCTATTGTGAATAGCCACATATTTAATATTTAAATAATTTTTGTAAAATTTTATTTTATTTTTATGGAAATATTAAAAAGGGTTAATGTGATATACATTTATGGTTCTAGAATTTAATTTATTGCTTGGATAACACAATTTATGAATGTATTATTTATTTATATTTTAATGCATGTTTGTTAATTAGAGTAATTATAACATTTTCCTATTTTGTGCAATTAGTTGTTTGATTACTTGTGGAGATACCTTGTGAAAATTATGCTTTATTTAATGTTTAGTGTATTATATATGTTTGGTTATATTAAAGATTGATTATAACATCTCTAATTATATTGAATTATATATAGGATTAAAACACATGTAGTGTAAGATATTAATTGTAATTATACATAGTAAATATGATAAATTTTATCCCATAGGAATTTTTATCATACTTATATGTATAATTAGGATGAAATAACAAACTTTTCTTTTTTAATTTGCCCATGGGGATTAGGAAGGAATGAAATTTGTTAAATTCATCATTTAGCCTAAAATTTTGAGTAAAAACTTATCCCACAAGTAGTTTTTATTTGTGATTTGAATGCATGATTTACATTGGCAAATTGTGCAATTAATATTTGCCTCAATTTTTATGTAAACTTGTCTATTTACTTAATTGTTATAGCTATTCAATTTGTAAACCTTCTAAATATCTAAAATGATATTCCAGATCTTAATGGTGATAACTATATAGTTTGGACGGAGAAAATCTTCTCCAGTTATAGTAGATGGATATAAATTATGCCATTAGGAAAGACAAACCACCTAAACCTAATGATGCTAGCTCACAAGGTGAAATTGATCTTTATGAATGTTGGGAGCAATCTAATTGCCTCAATATGATATACATAAATACCAAAATATCTACTAGTATATGTGGTTTGATTGGTGAGCATGACATTGTTAAGGAATTACAAAAGGTTATAAATGAATAATTTGAATTTTCAGACAAGGCATTAGCCAACACTTTAATGACCTAGTGATCATCAATGAAGCTTATTAGGGTTTAAGGTGTATGTAAGCATATTATGAAAATGAGGGATACAATAACTTAATTTAAGGCACTTAAGGTTAAGGTGTTGGAGTCTTTTGTTGTGCATTTTGTTTTGAACTTACTTCTATAACAATATTACCACTTTAAGATTTCATATAACACATATAAAGATAAATAGTCTATTAATGAACTTTTAACCATGTGTATCCAAGAAAAGGGTAAACTTTTGATGGAATTAGGTTAGGATGTGCATTTGGAGAATGCAAATGTTATGACATAAGGGAAGAATAAGAACTAAGCCAAAGAGAAAGGGAAAGGTAAAATACTCACCCAAACTCAATTTAAGAAGGGATCCAAGTTCTTTTTCTATAAAAAGAAAGGGCATATAAGGAAGGATTGTGTAAAGTTTAAGGCTTAACTAATAAAAAAAGGTAATTCAATCTTATTTGTGTGTTATAAATCACACTTAATTGATATTTCTCATAATACCAAGTGGATTAACTCTAATTCTTTAATCCATGTCTCAAACAACTTGTAAGGATTTCTAAACCACAAAAAGCTAATAGGAAGTGAGCAATACATTTATTTTGGAAATAAGATAAGCTCACCTATGGAGGCTATTAGGACATATTGTTTAGTTTTTAGTAGTAACTTTGTATGAGATTTGGAAAAGACTTTCTATGTACTTAGATTTTCTAGAAATCTAATTTCTGTTTCTAGACTTGTACTAATTGGATTTTCATTTAATTTCTTAAATGAAAATTTTAATTTATATTATAAATCTGAACTTATTGGAACTAGTTCTATGTTTAATGATTTTTTTAAAATTAAACTATAAGATAATACCACTTATGCAATAAACGTTGGTATTAAAAGAAGTATTATGAATGAAAATTCCTTTATGCTATAACACCATAGATCAAGGCACATATCCCTAGAAAAGATTAAAAAGTTATGAATGATAGAGTACTCAGTACTTTGGATTTCACAAATTTTGACACTTATATAAACTATATTAAGGGAAAGCAGACTAATAATTTAAAGAAAGGTGCCAAGAAGAGTTTAGATCTATTATAGATCATACGTACATATATATGCAGTCCAAATATGGATGTATATGGTCAGAAGTATTTCATCATCTTTATAGATGATTACTCATGATATATGTACCTTTATCTACTTCATAATAAAAATGAAGCCTTAGATGCTTATAAGTTATTTAAGGCAAAGGTAGAAAAATAATGTGGTAAGCAAATAAAGATCATGAGATTTGATAAAGGTGGAGAATATTATGATAGGTACATTAAAGATGGACAAGCTTTTAATCTATTTGCATAATTTCTTCAAAAGTATAGGATAATGCCCAATACACTATGCTTGGGTCTCCTAACCAAAATGGTGTATAAAAAAAAAAAAGAAATCAAACCTTGTTGGACATGGTGCAAAGTATGCTTAGTAACTCCAAGCCTTTTAAATCCTTGTAGACCAAAGCCCTAACGATAATAGTATATATATTAAATTTGGTTCCAACTAAGGCCATTCCAAAAATGTCTTTTGAATTATGGAAAGGTTGGAAACTAAGTTACAACATATATGCATTTAGTGATGCTCATTTAAGGTTAGGGTCTATAATCCACAAGAAAGAAACTAGACCCAAGGACTATTAATGGCTATTTTGTTGGATATGTTGAAAGGTTTAAGGGATATAAGTTTTATTGTCCATCTCATGTCATTATGTTTATGAAATCAAGAAATGCAAAATTTATTAAGAGTGACTTTATAAATAGGATTAATCATACTTCTATCTCAAATAATGAATTAATTGAGTTGTGTAACACCTCTCAAGTTTAAATGGGTGTTAAACAACCAATCACTGAGATCCCACAAGTTGTTAATGATAGTAAAATTGATCTTATACTAGTTATACACCATCCTTCCTAAATAAATGATGATGTAACATTAAGAAGGTCAATTAGAAATAAAAGATTAGCAATACCTAGTGATTATATTGTATACTTACAAGAGTCTAACTATAATATTGGAATTGAAAATGATCTTCAAACATTTTCATAACCTATGAGTTATAAGGAATCTAAGTTATGGTTTAATGCCATGAAAGATGAGATGAATTCTATGGCATCTAAAAGAGTTTAGGATCTTGTTTTGTTACCTATTGGTGTGAAGGCCATTGAGTGTAAATAGGTCTTTAAAATAAAAAATGATTTATTAAATGACATTGAAAGATATAAAGCTAGACTTATTACTAAGGGATTCACTCAACAAGAAGGAATTAATTGGATGGATACGTTTCCTCTTATATCCAAGAAAGACTTTCTTTATGTTATTTTGGCATTGGTAGCTTAATTTAATTTAGAATTACATCAGATAGATATGAAAATTGCATTCCTCAATAGTAATATAGAGGAGAAGGTTTATATGAAATAACTAAAAGGATTTTCCTCTAGTAAAAGTGATCATTTGGTTTGTAAGTGTAAAAGGTCTATATACAGGCTGAAGCAAACCTCCCATCAATGGTATTTAAAATTCCATGATATTATATCTTCTTTTAGTTTTAAGAAGAATATCATAAACTGGTGTATATACCAAAAGGCTAATGGGAGTCAAACTTGCTTCCTTGCACTGTATGTAGATGGTATTTTACTTGTAATCAATGATAAAAGCTTGCTATATGAGGTAAAATAATTTCTCTCTAGACATTTTGATATAAAGGATATAAATGAGGCATCTTATGTCATTAGTATTAAGATCCATAAGGATAGATCTCATTATGCTTTAGGTCTATCATAAGAAACCTATATTAATAAGGTTTTAGAGAGATTCTAAATGAAAGATTGTTCACTAAGTGTGGCACTTATTATAAAAAGGGTTATATCCAATTTGAATTAATGTCCTGATAATAATTTAGAAAGGGTCAAATGTGAAACATTCCATATGTTTTTCTTGTCGGAAGCTTGATGTATGCTTAGGTTTATACAAGACTTGACATTGCATTTGCCATTAGAATGTTGGGAAGATATCAAAGTAATCCAGGTATAGACCATTAGAGAGCTATAAAGAAAGTGATACAGTACTTGAAAGGGATGAGAGGTTACATGTTTATATATAAGTGTGATGATAGTTTAGAGGTAGTTAGCTACTCTAATTTAGATTTTGCTTGTTGCATTAATTCTTGAAAATTAACATCAGGTTACATTTTCATAATTACTAGCAGAGCTATTTTTTGGAGGAGTGTGAAGCAGTTTTTTATTACTACAGTTACCATGGAGATTAAGTTTATCTCTTATTTTAAGGCTATTTCACATGGTGTATAGTTAAAGACTTTCATTTTTAGGCTTAGAATTATGGATTCTATTTCTAGGCCTTAAGGATATTTTGTGAAGTGGTTTTCATGGCTAAAAAAAGAGAGTAAGGGTCGAAGTAAGCATATCAATATCAAATATTTAGCCATAAAAGAACATATTAAAGAAAATAAGGTGGTCATTGAATATATTAGTACTAAATTAATGATAGCTGATCCTTTGATAAAATGGATGATACTAATAAAGTTTAAAGATCATATGGTACAAATGGAACTAGATTCCATCTTGTGAATTCAATGTAATATTTATGTCATTTATAATGAAACTTAGTATTGTTATCTCTATTATGGTGTACACATTTATGTTTGAGTATAACAATTTTATTGGACCTATAATAAACATAAGTTTTATTCATTAAGTTGAAGAACAACATGCATAGTGATATAAGGAAGATAATACTCACTCTTAAAGGATTTGTCACCTTAATCTATGTGTTTTGGTACTTCATTAAAGTAGATGAATTCATGTGTGTTATTAACATATATGGACTAAGAGGAAGAATATGAATGTTGCAATTTATTGTAACATGGTCTTTCATATTCGAGATTTTAAATAGGAAATTGAAAAAATCTTAGTAATAACTTCCTTTGGTTTGATCCACTTTTTTAGATTGTTAGATATTATGTGCACATTGAGTGGTCCATATCTATGTGAATCTTGTTTTCCTCATTGGCATTAATGTCTTGATAGGATGATGTTGGTTTTTGCCTTTTATATATTTAGAGGTTGCAAAAGGTCTTATGTTTAGCATTTTTCCAACTTTTACACACCATCTGTGAGGAATTCTGAATAAGCATTAAGGTCTTTTATGTCGTTGAGGAGTTAAGAAGGTTATTCGCTTTATGGGAAGCTTAGACAAACAGAGACAATAATAACAATGGCTGGAGGTAGGCTTTCTATTTTTGCTATATTTATATGTAATTGGTTATGCTAATTTCTTTTAGATTAGCTTACAAGACTTACAAAATGACAATCAATAAACTCAATTTTTCTCCATCTCTATATTGAGTTCAAGTGCATGGATTACCAATTGACTATTTAAGTGTTAAGAAAGATAGAGAAATTAAAGAAAGATTAGGTAAAGTCTTAGTTATTGAAGACTTTATAGAAGGTAACTACTTGAAAACTAATTATTTAAGAAGGTGAATATAAAAGTGTCCTATACTAACCAATTTTTAGGTGCCACGAAAAGATTATAGTCCAGTAAGAATTTGTTTTAAATTTGAAAACTTTTTAAATTTGAGAAATTAAAGGTTTTTCTCTATAACTGTGGTTCGCTATTGCTTAACGTAAAAAGTTACAATTTTCTTAAAGTTATGGATCCTTAATTCCCTTTTAAATTGTGGTATGGAGTTAAGCTTGGTTTCCCACCTCAAAACCTCTTTTGGAATTATCCTTGGAATAATGAGAAATAACAATCTCTAGTGACACAAGCAACAGTGCATTGTTATCACGATTTGGTTAATGTTATAAAGGATGGTATTGATTTACTATTTCTTGCAATTCAAAGGAATGTGGTTAAGTCTGGACTGCATAAGATGCAAGGCTACAAACTTCTGACATTTATACAAATAAGATTTGTTAGGTAGGGATCCTAATGATGATTCTATAGTTATTTTGTTGCTTTTAGGACAAAAAGTGGATATTATCAGTAATGAATTTGAGCCATCCATGGCTATTACAACAAGATTGGAAAATACTTCTTTTGAAAAAATTGGGTGTTATTGCTTTAGGCTAAAGATCTAAATAGTTTGGTTTAGGCCTAATTAACATTCATTCTTTCTAAATAGAAAAAGAACATATTGTGCTTAGAGAACTTGCTGTCTTAATTGACATTACAAGCTTAAATAGATAATATTCTTCTTTATTGTCTAGTTTAGCACCAATTAAAGTATTTTAAAATTCTATTCTTAAAATTTCATGATTCCTAATAATGTTGCTCTCTTTGAATTGAAAATTATAAAATGTCAAGAAGACTTGAGTGGAAGAGGAAAATAGGCATATGTGGTGGAATTTTTAGAGAACGAGATGAGTGTGCAAAACAAGATTCCTATATTAATACACCAGAGTCTCTAGTCTCCCCTGATCAAAAGTAAGAACTTGTGATTAATTTTAAAAGCTTAGTGTTAAAAGGAAAATATGATTCCTTAATGTTTCTTAAGTCTTTAAAAAAAGTCAAATCTTTTAATAAATATTATATTTCCATTGCTCCCATTTTTTTACCAATCCCTCATTCCTTGGCATCTGCAAAAAGAGCAAATAAAAAAGAAGAAGCTTTAAAGGTTCTCATTTTGGAAAGCCAAATGGCATGTGGTTTCAATTATCATGGTTAATCAAATTAATGTTTTTCTGATCATTCTTGAAAGCAGTGGTTATTGGCTTAAAATAACTATAAAGAATCAATAAGCTTTTTGTTTTGAAACTATTAGGATCTTGAGCCGATCCTGATCGTAAAAGCTTTAATGAAGCTTATTAATAAATTTAGGCTTATAATGGTTTTCTTAAATGGACACCAAGCATGTTAAAGATGAAGTTGATGCTTTTAGGTAAAAGTTAAATTTTCAAAGAAGCTTCTATATGAATTCCATTAGAAAGATTAGGGGGCTTACATTTTAATAGGATAAATGGATCAATATCAAAGTTATATCTAGTGGTTAACATCTCGTTGATATTCAAATTACCATGAATAATGGTAGAATTTCCTTCAGAGCTTCATTTATATAGGATTCTTCCATTTTTAGAACTCATTTGACACTTTGAGGAAATTTAAAGCAAAAGGCATATTTTAATAAAGAATGATGGGTATGGATAAATGATTTTAATAACATTAAATGTCAAAAGGAAAAATTTAGAGGCCCTCAAAAAGTAGCTTTTAAAATCTAAAATTTCAAAGATCTGTTAAATGAGTGTGAGATAATTGACTTAAAATCAAAAGGATGTTTCTACACTTAGACCAATAATAGGAGAAGGGTTGCTAATGTTCAGTAAATATTAAACTGGGCCTTATGTAATTCTAACTAGAGATTTTTTTTCTTAATGCCTAAGTTTTGATTCAGCCTTCCATTAGCTTGGAATACTCCTCTATTTTTGTTCTAGTGAATCCTATTGAAAGTAAAGGACCTAAAAGCTTCAAATTTGAACTAATGTGGACAGTAAAGTCTTCTTATGTAGAGGTTACAAAGAAGAATTGGCCTCATTAGGAGGATGATGATAATGATGAACCATTTTTCAATAATTTAGAAGATTGTAAATTTACCCTTCTTAAATAGAGTAAGCAAGTTTTCCCAAGTGATAGATTCTATTCTTCAAGACATCTAGTGCCTTTAATTTACTTTCAATATTTGGATGTTATTTGTATTAAATAAGCCCTTATTGTCATGCTTGATAAGATTTAGCAATAATAAGAGATGTTTTAGCTTTAAAAACCCCGTATTAAATGGCTTTGTGAAAAGGACCAAAATATTGCTTTTTTTTCGTGGAACTATAATTCAAAGGCATTAAAGAAACAAAATCATGAGGATAGAGAATGACAATAATGATTGGGTTGAAAATGAAAAGGAAATTTATCTTATAATTGTATAATTTTTTAAAAAGATTTTTTCTTTTAAAGCCTCAATTGATGTTGATTAGGTGGTGTCTTATGATTTCTGATGAAAGTAATACTTTACTACTCCTACCAGTCAATAATAAAGAAATAAAAGAAAATGTTCTCCAATTTAAGGCTTTCAAAAGCCTTAGTCAAAATGGTTTTCAGGAATTTTTTTTATAAAAAATATTGTGTTATTATTAGTGAAACTATATGTCATGCCATTAAGCACTTCTTTTTTATAGGTGAACTCTACATTGATTTTTATGAAACTAATTTGGTCTTCATTCCAAAAATTGACAATCCAAAGGAAATGGGTCACTTCAGGCTAATCAATCTTTGTAAATTTTGCTATAAAATCATACATAGGATTATGACTAATAGGATGAAGCCTTTACCACCCTCTTGTATCTTTTATTTTTAGAATGCATACATTCTTGGAAAGCAAATTTAGGATAATCTAATTATTGCCCATGAATGCTTTCACTATCTTAATTTAAAGAAGAAAGGGAAAAGGAAGGATGTAGCTATCAAGGTTAACATGAATGAAGCCAATGATATGTTAGAGTGGATTTTCCAAGAAAAAGTCCTCTTAAGATTTAGTTTTGCTTCTCAATAGGTTAGTCATATTATACAATGTGTATAACTTATAAGATTCAATATTATCTTAAGTAGCTTGTTAACCACAAGGTTCTATATAATGAGTTTTATTGATGACAAATAGGTATTTTAGTAGCATTGTATATTTTTATATCAAAATGTTATAAAATCTTCAATAGACATGCTTTATTATAATTGTAATAACAATGCTTGATTATGTATTAAGAGAGTTATTTTTATACAAGTATTATTAAGTATATGATTGATCAAGATATATGATATAATGATTATACATGTTCTTGTGCTAATTTATTATATATTTTATATACAAAT
Organism: Sindora glabra; assembly: GCA_020226215.1. Lineage (NCBI taxonomy): Eukaryota > Viridiplantae > Streptophyta > Magnoliopsida > Fabales > Fabaceae > Sindora > Sindora glabra. The sequence goes on from CM035235.1 coordinate 1,332,105, forward strand.
AATGGATATCAATATTTAGATATATTAGATTAGACTAATCCAATGGCTTGCAAATTTTATGTCTATTATATAGAAAATTTCAAAAGGAAAATGAGAAATAATATTGAAGCAAAGAAATGAAAGATTATATTATATTCAACTTAAGAACAAGGGAGCATGGCAAGAAAGAAAATGTGATCCAAGTATTAAAAGATGAAAAGATTCAAATTTTGAAAGTATGGAAGTATCAAGAAAAGACTAAAGACTTTATTAGTATAATATTTCATTTTAGGCTTAGACTTTCTTATAAAATAGAGTTTTTCATGATATAAGGCTTAAACATATTTTTATAATCTTAGTTAGATCAAAATATTTAAAAAAGATAGCCTACAATCATGATGTTACAAGATAGTTTATAGGACATTTCAAAAACTAATGAGATATAAAGTTCTAATTTTTTTTATTTTAACCTTTAGTCATTCTTTTGACCATATCTCAATAAATACTTATGATTTAATTGTTAAAATTTTTTCATATGAAAATAGAATCAAATAAACTTTCATGGACATATCATTAACTTGAAATTATCAAACATATGAAAGAGTTAGAATTTTTTCAAATTTAGTATAGAAATTAGTTTTCTATATTCTAGTATTTTCTAACTTTTGCTTAATTTTTTAACTATATCTCCAAAACTACAAATGATATGAGTATGAAATTATTTTTATATAAAAATAGAATTAAACTATGGACATTTCATTTGCTAAAAATTATTAAGATATGAAAGAGTTATAAATTTTATGAGTTGAGTTTCAAAATTAGATTTTTACAATTCACTTTTTCTAACCTTTGCTCATTATTTCAATTGTATCTAAAAAATTATAGGAGACATGAGTATGAAACTAGTACCATGTGAAAGTAGATTCAAATACCTTCCTAATAATAGGTCATTTGCTCAAAATGAAGAAATTATGACTTTTTGAAGTTAGTTTGCAATTCTATTTTTGTAAATTGATTCTGGATAGATAGATATGAAATTTTTTATCAGAATTAATTTTTAACTATTCTAGTGCCCATATAATGGCTATAAATGACTAGTTTTCATTCCTAATTATCCCAAATAGCTATAATACTTCATGGACTTCCTATATAAGTTAAGAAATATTAAACACAATCAAGAGAAGACATGAACTTCATCTTTTAATATCATTTTACTCTTTCTTTCAACTAAATCATGAATTGAGCTCTCTATTTGAAAATTTTCTATTCTAAGAGCTTCACTTGTTTCATCCATTCTATAAGAAAGTTTGTTTTAGTTAATATTCCTCATATATCACTTTCTAATCATAAAAAGGTGAAGTATCCCTTAGAAATTCTTTGAAAGGGTGAGGCATTACTTGTAAGGAGGGATTTTGCTCAAAGAAAAGCAAGGATTTGTAAAAAGACTTTTTCAAGTTCCTGATTGAAGCTTGAAGGGATAATGGATTGAAACACAAGCTTGGAAAGCTTGGAGGGTAGATGTGTACCTTAGAGAGGATATTCAAGAGGGAACCATTATAAATCTTTATGTTTGATTTCTCTACCATATCTTTTTATCTTTTTGCATTATACTATGTTTTTCTTACTTTACATGTCTCTATTTTTGTCAATATATTGTGCTGTAATACTTATATTATTACTTAGATAATTTGAATGGTTGAAAGAGAAATGATTTAATATTAATATTAATGCTTGAATAATTAGGTAGTTGAACTGAATGATTGAAAGAAAAATTCATTTATCCATATTCTTTATTTGTGTATAGTTAAGTGAGTGGTTTTGTACAAGTGCATTAAATTATTATATGTTGTGTACATATCTTTTCATCGAATTATCTTAAATTTATTTCTTGATGATTTATTTATAGATAATTAAGTTAATTTGCATGAATTCTTTGAATTGTCATATCTTGAGTGCAAACATTTTTATAAAACTCTCTTGAAATTGGTTGAACTAAAATCATCCTCATGACTTTCCAAAATAAAAAATTTTTCAAAAAGAATTTCAAAAATAATGAAAGTTTTAAAAACACTCAATTCATCCCTTCTTGGGTGTGGGTTGCTGAGGCCTATAATTGGTGTTAGAGTTATGGGCTTTTGTTTAAAGAACTTAATTATGTCAAGAGAATCCATGGCAATCTTTGATGGTAACTCTTTAAAAGAAAATTTTGATATTTCAAATGTTCCAATGTTTAAATATGTAGGTATTTCTAAACCTTTATTCTTTAATGGTTCATATTTTAAAGTTAGGAAAAAAATGGAATGTTATATGTAAGCCTTTTATTTTGAATCATGGGATATCATTGAGGATGGTTTTACTTTAAAACTAAGAAGTGAATGTGATGATGATTGCAAAAGCAAGTTTTCTCTAAACATTAAAGTTATGAACATTTTGCATAGTAGTTTGAATGATGATGCTTATGTTAAAGTGTCTAAATGCTCTAGTGCTAAAGAAAATTTGGCATACTCTTATTAATTTCTATCTTGATAGCCATATTTCTATTAATAAGTATGTTTGTGTTAAGGAAGAAAAAGAAAAGGAATAAGAGAAAGCTATCTCTTAGGAGAATTTATAAGAGTATGAAGTATGTTTAACACCTCTTAATAAAAGAATTCAAAGATGAAATGAAAGATAGATCTAATGATGAACAAATTAAGCTTTAAATGGAGAAGTCATGCTTTATGGATTAAAAAGATTTAAAAGTATATGATTATAATTTTGACACTATTCCTTGTGATGATAACTTATGTGCTTTCAATGAATTGCATAATAATAAAATTTCTATAGAACTTAATTATTTAATTTCTTGTAACTTTAAAATTGAGAATAATTATCCAAAAAGGAATTTTGAATACTGAACTTGTGCACTTTTCAAGTCTCTAAGTGATGATATAGATTTTACTCTTGGAAATTCAAAAAAACTTCTTGACAAGTTTGAATCAAGGTGTAATTTCTATAAAAAGCCATAGTTTTCTAGTTATGTTATTAAAGAAAAATATTCTTCTTGTAAGAAGCCTATCATTTATAACTATTGTGAACATCAAGGTCATATTTCTCACTTATGTCAAATTAGGAGAAAATCTAATGTGAGAAAGAAGGAAATTTAAGTTTCTAAGGTGTTTAAATGTTTAAATGCTAAAATTTAAGGACTCAAAATGAAATGGGTACCAAAATGTCCTCCTAGTGATTAAATTTTGTAGAAAATTTCTTACAAAGGGAGGCAATTTAGTCAAGAAAAGAAAGAGTCTTTAATAAAAGCTTTTTTAAAGTAAACGGATAGAAAAAGAAGGTTTGGCATAGCTAAAGTTTCTTAAACACACAATGGTGCTATTTCAAAAATTAAACCTTTTAGAGAGAAGTAATAGGTAAGAAAAAGTAATCTTTTTATTGCAAAAGATAAGATATTAACTTTTCAAACATCTTATACTACTTGATATTCTTTGAAGAAGAGGTTATTGATTTCAAAATATAGAATCATAAGCATTGCTTGAAGATTGTAATCATATATGCATATGAATTATCCTTTCATAATTACAAATGATTACAAGCTTAAAAGTCTTTATTAAGAATTAATCAAATTTGAAAATGATAAATTGAGAGCTTTGAGTAAGGAATCAATGAATGGTCAGTCAATTCGTTAGTGACAGAATTGAGTGACTAATCAATTCAGTGAAACATGTTCAGATGATCAAAATTGAGTGACTAATCGACTCTGAGAAAGTGATGATTGCCTCTAGAAGTCTGAAATTGATTCATTGCATTTAAAGGGAAATTTGGGGATTCAAAAATTAGAAGCTATGAATCAAATGGTCAATTGATTTACATATGAATATAATCATGCATAAATAGATTAGTTAATCGATTCCAAGTGGCACTTATTCATTCGCATGCTCTTATTCCATTGAAACCTAAATGAATGAATTATTTTATCTTTATATGCCCGTAGCCCTTTGATGATATAACTTAATATAAGGGTATGCAATGCTTAGTATATTTTCCATTGAGTTTCCTTGACAATTGCTTAATAAAGAAGATATACAAATTCTTTGAAAATAATTATAAAGAATATACTCATTATGCTCCTTTATTTCAATTGATTAATCATTCATGAGCATATTAATTTAATATTTATCTAACCTTGATGGACCTAAGTCTTGGTTAGGTACTAAAGAAGTTGTTTAAAATTTTATGTAGGAAAAAAATGTGATACTATCTTAAGCACAGTATGAAAATGGAAGATAAGTTTAACTTAAAGCTTGTTCAACTCAACTCTCAAAACAAGGTTAACTTTTACAAAGAGGAATAAGACTTAAAAGATTGGTATACTCTATCCTATCTCTATGCTTAATATGCTTTATATCTTTCTTAAGTATAGATAGTTAAGGAATAGACATATCATTATTATGATTGGCTTTACTTTTCAAAATGATATGTGCTCTTTATGCTAAAAAAGGGTCATTTATTTTATGAAAGCAAATATGTCACCAATATAACTTGATACTTATGTTCCAAAATTTGCAAAGATAATTAGCTCCATGTTTTCTAATGGTTTTACTTGTAAAAGTTTAAAAGGAGCTTATTTCATTAAAAAATCTTGTTCTTAGAGATTATATATATTCTCAATGGTTAGTTATATCATTTGCTCTTATATGCTTGTTCCCACAAAATGATTTTATGAGTTTTGATGATTTCATGCATTTTCTAAAATCATATATTACACTAACGACAGTTGGTTCAAGTGGATAGGAGCTTGGTTCCCTTAAGCAAGATCTCAGGTTCGAGTCTTGTGAATAGAGAAAACTATCGCTGGGAGAGCTTTACCCTCATATTGGGTCATCCTAACTTGAATCCAGATTAGTCGAAGGTCCAATATGGCCTACCAGACACTGAATGGTTCATACAAAAAAAAAATCATATATTACTTTTTGAATTTTTCAAAAATCCTTATTAGTTTGAAAATGATTTTATTTAGACTTCCCTTATCTTTTTAAAGGTTTAAAGTTACATGGTTGATGATATAGTACTCACTAAATATTTTCTATCCATTATGTACATATTCCAAGAAGTGCTGGAGTAATGCTTATAGTTAATCATTCATTGAAGATAGAATTTGTTTGGTATCCTAATCTTCTATCTTAAGTTGTTATGTTTAAAAGCTTAAAAGGATTTTAGTGATTTGAAAAAAATTTAAAAATTAATTTCAAGAGTATGAAAAATTAAAAAAGTTGAGAGATTAAATCTTAACATGGAGATCTATAGTTTCCAATTCTTCTCCAAAGGCAAGCACACCAAGGAAGACTTACCTTTCATCTATATCAATGATAATCACCTTACAATTGATGAGAAAGAAGATGATTATAATCAAGGAGCATAACATATTGCTACAATTAATGAGTATCTCTATCTTTATTCTTTTCTCATGGATTATAAATGTTTGGATTGCATTATATTCTTGGTTAACTTGTTCTTGGGTGGTTAGGATGTGATCATGAAAAATATGCTTGGTTGTGATGAAAAAATGCTTAATTATTGTTGCTACATGATCATTGTCATCACTTTAGGAAAAGTTTGATAGTTTTTATCTTTTTTATCCTTATTGTATATTCTTTCATGATATGCTTGAGATGAGTCTCTTGATTACTTAGTACTTGTGCTAAATATGCTATTTCATAAAGGAAACATATTAAAGGGATATATATGTATTTAATTATTTCAAATGATTCCTTTTTCAAATTAGTTTCAAACTAAAAAGTTATTCCGAATTGCTTAAATTTTTTATCATCTTGATATATTGTTTTTAAATGACAATGTTTAAAAGATTTAGCGTCAACAAAATATTTTGAAAGAAGGAGCAATTCAAATGCATTTTTGTTAGATTAAAAAAAGGTTTATATTTATCTTGTTTATAAATATGATTATATACTTTGATAGGTATATATGTCTTGATCCTTTATACTCTTCATATTTTCAATTAATTTTATATCTTTTAAGATGGGAGTATATTATTTTAAAATTATAAGAAAATTAACATTATTTCATTGAGGGGGAGCTGAGATGAAATTGATAGCATAATTTAAGGGGAAGCTTTGCTTATATTTAATCTATACTTTAGCTCATATATCTTTTTTATATGAAAGGCTTCAAATGTTTACAAACATTACATATCTATTCATATTTACTTAAAGAAAGAAGGTAAAATGCTATATCCTTTGACTCATTAATTTGATAAATATTTTTCATATGATCATGACATATAATCCATGATAATCTTCTTAAGATCATATGCATGAATATACTTTTGCTTACAAAAGATGAATAATATAGCTTCTAATGATATATATCTTTTAAGAAGAAAATAAAAAGAACAAGATTATTAAAAAATAAGGGAGATGATAGTTAAAGACATTGCTTGCTTCAATATGATTACTTGTCCTTTTTGTTGAAGTCAAATAAGGGGATAGGAAGAATAAAACAACAATATGCTATATTCTTAATGTTTGATATCCTCTTATGCTTATTAGATTAAATCATTATTTTGAACATATTTTTCTTTGGTGATTTATCATCATAAAAAGGGAGGAGAATGTTAACCCCTAGGTTCTTTACGATGAGTTTTGATAATGAAAAAAAGGTGTTTTAATAGTATTGTATGTCTTTATATTAAAGTGTTACATGCTATATTATGGTTGTAATAGTGATACTTGATTATATGTTAAAAGAGTTATATTTTATATAAGCATCATCAAACATATAATTGATCAAGATATATGATATAATCATTATACATGTTCTAGTATTAATTTATTATATATTTTATATATGAATCATGGATATCAATATCTTGATATATTAGATTAGAATAATCAAATAACTGACAAAGTTTATGTTTATTATATAAGAAAGTCCAAAAGAAAAATGAGAGTTAACATTAAAGCAAAGAAATGGAAGATCATACTATGTTCAAGTTAAGAACAAGGAAGAAAGATAAGAAAGAATGTGTGATCTAAGTATTAAAGGATAACAAGACTTAAGTTCTAAAAGTTTGGAAGCATTAAAAAAAGCTTAAAAATTTCATTGGTATAATTTTTTATTTTAGGCTTAAACTTTCTTGTAAAATAGAGTTTTTTATGATATAGAACTTAAACTTTTTTTATAATCTTAGCTTGATCAAAATGTTTTTGAAAGATAGCTTACAATTATATTTTTATAAGATAGCTTATATGACATTTTGAAAAATAATGAAATATGAAGTTCTACTCTTTTTTATTTTGACCTTTAGTCATTATTTTGATCATATCTTATAAAATACTTTTCATATGATGTCAAACATTTTCCATATGAAAATAAACTTAAATGTCTTTGCATGGATATAATGTTTGCTTAAAATAATCAATATATGAAAGAGTTAAGATTTTTTTAAGTTGAGTCTATAAATTAGTTTTCTACATTCTAATTTTTTTTATAACTTTTGCTAAATTTTTTGATCATATAACTACAAATGATATGAGTATGAAATTATTTTTATGTGAAAATAAACTCAAAGAACTTTGCATAAATATGTCATTTGCTTAAAATTATTAAAATATGAAAGAGTTATAAATTTTACAAGTTGAGTCTTAAAATTAGATTTTTACAATTCACTCTTTTTGACTTTTGCTTATTATTTCAATCATATCTCAAATATAAAAGTAGACTTAAATATCTTTCTAAAGATAGGTTATTTGTTCAAAATGAGCTTTAAATGAAAAAATTATGACCTTTTAAAGTTAAGTATACAATTCTATCTTTATGAATCAATTGACTAACCAAATTTGAATAAGCAGAGTCAAAATTTTTCATTAGAATTAATTGATCAATTGATTTTGATTATTTTGTGTTAGCCTTGGCAATCCACACCTAAGAGGGGTATATTGGATGTTTTTAAAACTTTTCTTGTTTTTGCAATTCTTTTTGAAAGCTTTTTGATTTTGAGAAGTCATAAGAATAATTTTGATTTAAATACTTCTAAGAAAGCTTTATGAATATGTTTTTACTCAAGTTATGATAATTCAAAGAGCTAGTGTAAAGAAATTCATTCAACTATGGATGATGAATCAATAAGTTAATGCATAGATATACACCCTTTTTACATATTTAGTCATCTATGCATTATTATAAGTACTAGATCATAATTTAACATGTAACATCAAATAAATCATTAAGAAATTAATCTAAGATAGTTTAATAGAGAAGTTTGCATATAATATATAGTAATTCAATTCATTTGTGCAACACAACTCATTTAACTATGCATAAATGAATAGTTAAGAAGCTAATGCATGAATGAGTTTCTTTTTTAGTCATTTAATTATCCAAGCAATAAGATTAATATTGGAGCACAATATATCAATCAACAACAGTAGCAAAATAGAGCATAAACCAGTAAAAAATAGAGCAATGTTGCAAAAAAATAAAAAGTAAGGGTAGAGAGATCAAATACAAAGATTTATAGTGGTTTCTCCCTTAGATATCCTTACCAAGGTGTACAATCACTCTCCAAGTTTTCTAAGCTTGTGTTAATCCACTATCCCTTTAAGTTTTAATGGCATTTGAAGAAGTCTTACAATTCTTGCTCTTCCCTGAGTAAAAACTCTCTTACAAGGGATACTCACCCTCTCTAAGTTTTTCTAAGGGATACTTCACCTTTTATAATTAGGAAATGATATATGATAAAGAACAATTCATAAAAACTCTCTTAAAAAGTGGATAATACAAATGAAGCACTTAGAGTAGAAGAATTTCATAAATTAAAGCTCAAATCATGATTTGGATGAAGAAGGATGTAAAATGATATTTTCAAGTGAAGTTTAGGCTCTCTTAGCTTATATATGAAACCCATGGAGTATTATAACCGTTTACGATTGTTAGGGATGAAAACTAGCCGTTATTTACGCATTAGAATTGCTGTAATTGAGTGGTGAATCGATTCAAGATGTCCATAGTGCTCTCTGGATGTCTGGAATCGATTGGCTAATCGATTCACCTAAACAAAAATACAAACTTAAATTTAAAAGGTCATAACTTCTTCATTTTAAGTCTGTTTTAAGCAAATGACATATCATTGGAAATATAATTGAGTCTACTTTCAAATGGGTTTAGTTTTATGCTCATATATATATATATTATATTTTACGAGATATGTTTAAAACAATGAGCAAAGATATGAAATAGTGAATCTGTGAAAATTTAATTTTGAGACTTAACTTTTAAAAATCATAACTCTTTTATATATTAATAATTTTAAGCAAATGACTAGTACATGGAAAGCCCTTTGAGTATATTTTTACATAAAAATAATTTCATGCTCATATAATTTGTATTTTTCAAGATATGATCAAAACAAGGAGCACACATCAGAAATGGCTATCATGTAGAAAGCTGATTTTTAGACTTAACTTGAAGAGATCATAACTCTTTCATATATTAATCATTTTAAATAAATGATATGTCCATGGAAATATCTTTGATTCTATTTTCATATGAAAAAATTTTGACAATAAAATCATGAGTATTTTATGAGATATGATTGAGAGAATGACCAAAGGTCAAAACTGAAAATATCAAAAACTCATATTTCATTTGTTTTTGGAATGTCCCCATAGGCTATCTTGTAAAAATATGATTGTGGGCTATCTTTTAAAGAATTTTGATCAAGCTAAGATTATGAAAAATATGTTTGAGTTCTATATCATGAAATACTCTATTTTACAAGAAAAACTAAGCTTTATGATGAAAAACTATACCAATAAAGTTCCTTGGCTTTTCTTGATGCTTCCAAACTTTTAATCTTCTCAATCTTCAATACTTGGACCACATTTTCTTTCTTGTATTTCTTTCTTGTTGTTGAGTTGAGCATGATGTGATCTTCCATTTTTTTACTTTAATGCTCACTCTTCTTCATCTTGGACTTTCATATATACAAGTCCATAAACCTTGCAAACAATATGGTTAATCCAATCCAATATATCAAGATATTGATGCATGATTCATATAAAATAAATTAACATAATAACATGCATAAGCCTTATATATGCATAAGCCTCATATCATACATGCATTAATTATAACTTAGTATATCCATTAAAGCTTATAAAATATACCAATTTAGCAAAAGACATACAATGCTATTGCAACACTTATTTGTCATCATCAAAACTCATCATATATAATCTTAAGGCTAACATTTTGGTGCATGTATAATGGCTATAAATGACTAATTTTCATTGCCAATTGTCTTAAACAACTATAATACTTCATTAACTTCTTATATAAGCTAAGAAACTGCTGGAAATCACGCATCATACATGCACAATGGAATAAAAATTTTGTACGATTTCCACCAAGGATCCATGTGAATTTAGAACGCCATAGATTAGGGGTTAGGGTTTATACCTTTTGGCTAAAAATTTTCTGTCCGCTGCACAACAAATCCAATCTGCTTTTATCTGTTCTTCAATCCAATCTGCTTTTCGAATCACGAACCGAAATAGAAACTAGAAGATCAGATCACCAGTGTAGCGTTTAATGTGGCTGCACCTCTATGGTATCCACACGAACCCGTGAATCACTGATGAATGTCCACTACGCACACCGGTTGGAATTGATCTCCTTTCACCTCGTAGTGCTAGCTACGCCTCTTCAGGGATTTTGGTCAACGAGAGGTGCTAGAGTTTTTTTATGCCTTTTGGGGTGCGTGAATAATGATAATAATCCTATTATTACCCAATAAGCCTATTTAAATAGGTGCATAGAAAAATCTAACTTATTTGGGCGTTATTCCATGTACAATTATAGGCTTACTATTGGGCCTTATAATTATAACATGAATTCTCAAATATTAAGCCCAAACAATTTGGTCCATTAATTTCAAATTCACTAGGCTTTAAGTGTGTGACCCTACAGGCTCTCATTACATTGGCAATAACCATTGATCATATTAATGATCATAAACAATGATTGGTGTCTAGCAACACATCATTGTTACCCAAGCAATGAGAAAGTCGGTGATTTGACTAAACCTTTACACGTGATCATCACCTATGTCCTTTTGTCCTATACATCTAGATTGAGCACGAGAGATGAACCGTGTCATTCCCGTATAGCCCAATCTTAAGGTTTCTTGATTCCTAAGTAAGCTGATTGAAACAAATATAATCGACATTCCATGTCAATTCATTTGAGCATGGTCATGCATTTTCTCAGCTTTACTTAATCAAGGGGCCCATAGATATTACTCCTGTTATATAGGAGGGACAAATCCCATTTTGATCACACAAACCCCTCCACATGATATGTGACATATCCAATATCTACCCTTGCATTCACTCAACCATTAGTGACATAGAATAGCATCAAAATATGAAACTTACATGTAGGGAACCTTGGTGATCTCAGGTCAAAGGACCATATTAATAATGATCACTAAGAACCACTCATGACACTCATATAACGATCCATGCGGTGTTCTTAATATGGGTCGGTCTAGTATATAAGTTCTTTAACTTGTACTCATGTGTAAACTTAATATCCCATATAAGTCTTCACATATGCTAGTCTTAACATATCAAAGTAACCTAATCCACAATGATATATGACTAGGGACGTTTAAGAATACAATTATTCTAAGGTTATTATCATAATTGAATATATTACGCAAATAATATATATAAATATAATAATTATAATTGCCATTTAAAATAACATGATTCAAAATTACAATCACTAATATGATTGGTTTTAGGGCATATACACTAACAGAAACATCAAATGCAATAAAGAGAAACCATAAACTTCATCTTTTAAAATTATTTTGCTCTTTCTTTCAACCAAATCATGAATTAAGCTATTTATTTGAAATTTCTTTATTATAGGAGTTTTATTTGTTTCATTCACTTTATAAAAGAGTTTGTTTAAGTTAATATTTATCATATATCACTTTCTAATTGTAAAAGGTAAGATATTTCATAGAAATTTTTTGAGGGTGTGAGGTATCACTTATAAGAAGAGATTTTGCTCAAGGAAGAGCAAAGATTTATAAACAAGCTTCTTTAAGTGACCGGTTGAAACTTAAAGGGACAGTATATTGAAATACAAGTTTGGAAAGTTTGGAGAGTAGATGTACACTTTGGATAGGATATTCAAGGGGAACTACTATAAATCCTTGTGTTTAATTTCACTACCTTATCTCTTTATCTCTTTGCATCATACTCTATTTTTATTACTTTAAATGTTATGTTTTTATTAATACATTGTGCTATAATGCTTATGTTATTACTTAGATAATTGAATAGTTGAAAGAGAAATGCTTCAATATTAATTTTGATGATTGAATAATTGAATGGTTAAATTGAATGATTGAAAGAAAAATCCATCTATGCATTGGTTTCTTAACTTTTTTTATTTATTTATTGTTAAGTGAGTGGCTTTGCACAAGTACATTGAATTGTTATATGTTATGTGTGAACCTCTTTATTGAATTATCTTAAATTCATTTCTTGATGATTTGTTTATAGATAGTTGAATGAGTTAATTTACATTAATTCTTTGAATTATCATATCTTGAATGCAAATATCTTTATAAAGCTTTCTTGGAATTGTTTGAATTAAAATTATCCTTATGTTTCCTAAAATAAAAAATTTTTCAAAAAGAATTTGAAAAATACCTAATTCACCCCCTTTGGGTGTGGGTTTCCAAGGCTTACAGTTCGATCTTTTCATCCTTTAAGTCTTCAAAGGGTCTTAAATAAGGGGATTATTTGTCTCTTAATCTATTTATTTTGGCATCTAAAGTATTGTTTCATTTGATTCTTAAAGAAAAAGTTAAAGGTGTTGGTGTATATGTGTCATAAGAGTTAATCATAAGATGATTGTAATAATACATAATATATTATATTTTATTTTAGGTAATGCAATTATTATATTTTGTTTCATTTTTGCACAATTTATAACAATATAATAATTATCCTTAAAATAATTTTACTATTCTTAAAATGTCCTTGGTTGAATATTATTGTGAAAAGGATAACAATAATATGTCAAGATAACCATATATGGTGACTGATGATTGTGATCATGAATATGTGATATCAAGTCAGTACATAGGTACATTATTAGTGAATAGATGAACTAGATTGATCTACTATAAGAATACTATATGGATTCACAAGTATTATTTGTTATTCTCATGTGACCATAGTACAAGTAATCTTTTGATTTGAAGTTACTATAGTTCCTTACATGAGGAGTTATGTACTTTGATATTGTCCTATGTCACCTTTAATCGAAATGTCATATAGGACGTTAATTGTGTGTGTTACAAATTATGTAGAAGGATGTGAATGATGTAGATGAAATTTTATTTCTCCTATATAAAAGGAGTGATATCCTTAGGCCCTTTGATTGAATAAGACTAAGAAATGTATGATTATGCTCAAATGGATTAATATATGATATTGATCATTTGTTTAATTTAGTCCATTCCGTATCAAGAAATATGAATTGAACATTAATGATAATGACACACTCCGTGCCTCTAGTTCGATTTAGATATAGTTACAAAAGGCTATTTTGCAAAGTGTTGTTCATACATTAGGTAAATGTTAAATCATAAATTTTTTTACTACTTGAGTGACAGTAATGTATTACTAGATACCACTCACTATTTGTGATCCATTGATGGGTCATTACTAATATAATAAGAACTTACAGGATCACACAAAATGAGTAACAATGAGATGGTAATTAATTAAATTTTAGTTAGGCTAAAATCCTATTAATTAAGCTTGTTATTTAGTGCAATTATGCCATTTAATATTAAATAATTATATTATGAGATAATATTATTATCTAATAATATTTAATTATTAATATTAATGTAATATTAGATACTAATAGATAAACCCTATCTCTCTCCTTACTTTTACCACGATGGGGATAATATTTTAGTTTTTAAGTTAAATTAAAAAAAGGGAGGTGGTTTCCTAGTTAGACTAAGAAAGTAGCGTGTATAAGCTTTATAAAAAGCATGAAGGCATCACTTTGTATGGAAGAATAATAAGTTGCCACCAAAATAACTTAAAAATGTACAAAACCTTAATCTCTTATGAGAAATACGTCTCCTAACAAATTCATAGGAGGTTGAGAGGTCGTCATTTACTTTGTGTGGATACTGTAGAGGTCCAATTGCTTGACTATGCTAGTGATTCATGGATTGTACTCCAAGAGGTAATCCTTATGATATTAATCTAATCTTTATGATATGAATCCATATGCATAGATTTTGAGAAGATTTCATATACATAATTTTGAAAATTTATTTTTTTATTGCGTTGTATGATACATGTGAAATCCAACAGAAGGGAAGATTAAAGATATTCAAATTGGAAGATCTTGCTCTCTCATTTCTCACCTTTTCTTTGCAAACGACTCTTTTTTCTTCATTGAGGCTATTATTCAATCTATTTCAATTCTTAATCATGTGTTAGAGATGTATAATGCGATATTTGGCTAGCATATTAACTATGATAAGTTGCCCATGTTTTTTTTATCAATAACACAAATTCATTCACTATTACTGGCATCTTAACTTTACTTAATTTCATTATTGTCTAAGAGATTAAGAAATATTTAGGGATTCCCTTAGTATAGGGTAAGAATAAAAAGTAAGTTATGACTTATGTAGACTTGTCAAAATGAGCTAATCCAACTTTATTAAGCTAACTCAACAGGCAAAAATTGTACGTTGAGCTAGTGTTAGGTTAGGTTATTTTTTCATCAGATCAGGTTGTTACAGTCTTAATCCCAATTTTAGATTGATATTTACTAAGTGAGTTTAAACGAATTTTTATGACTCGTTATATTTTATTACTATTATCATATTAGTTATTTACTTATTATTAATTTTACATCATTAATTAATCAAAATCTATTATTATGTATTAAATATAATTATATATTATTATTATAACTTAAAATTTTATTATATATGTCATTGAGTCATATATATTATATATAAAAATAAATATATTATTAAATATATATTTAGTAAAATAAATATATATTATTAAAATTTAATAAATGCATGAATTTGTACTTAATAAAATAATTTAAATTTTATATTATATAATGATCAAGTCCAAAGTATTATATATAAAAATAAATATATTTAATAATTTATATATTATCAAATATATATAAATAAATAATTATGTAAATAATATATTAATAAAAATAATTATAATAATTTATATATAATAAAAAATAATGTATTATATTATATATCTATATAATATATTTAAAATTTATATCAAAATTATTTATTTAAAATTTTTACATAATTTAAAATTTTAATATTAAAGTAGTAATTCAAATTTTAATATAGTTATTTGTTTTGATAAACTTATATAATATATATTAATAATATTAAATATATAAATTTATTAATTTTAATATTATATATATTAAAGATAATTTTAATATACTAAAATTATTATTTCAATATTTATATAAAAAATTAAATATATAATAAATTAATTATTAATTACTTATTGCTATTATTAGGCTAACGGACTAACTTAATAATCTGACAAATTAACACTTATAGTCCTAGTCCTTTTCTAGGTCAAGCTAACCAGTTTTGATCCCTTACTAAGTCGAGCTACTGTTATCATTTTTCTTATCTGTCCTAATCTTAGTCCCAGGCTAGACAAAATTATATTAGTTTTAAGTCAACTTGTTAAACTCAACCTATTTTGACACTTCTAAGCTCTTATCAAAGACAAAGTTAGTTTAAAGTTGTAAGGATGGAAGCAAAATTCCTATCTTGTGTAAGTAAAGAAGTTCTCATTAAGGTTATGGCCTAAGTTATCCCTTCCTTCGTTATAGCCTGTTTTAAATTTACAAAATCTTTTTGCAATCTTATTGAGTCTTAAATCTTTCATTTTTCATGGGGTTAAAAAGAAAATGAAAAGAGAATTCATTGTTAGTTACAATCTTGTCTTACTAATGCTAAAAAGAATGGGGGGTTTAGGCTTTAAAAAGTTAGAATTATTTAAAAAGGCACTTTTGGCTAAGCTAATTCTAATGCTTTTTGGGTTACTATCTAAAAAGCGTATTACTTTCTAAATTCTTTATTCACAATTACTTCTAAACATAGTTGTGTCTTTTGGTGTTAGTCTAGCTTATTTGGAGGGAAAAAGGTTCTTGAAGAAGGTTGCTACTAGAAAATTAGAGATGATGCTTTAGTAAAAATTTAGGATGATAAGTAGATTCTTACCTTACATGGTAATGCTCTCCTTACTAAGCCTCTTAATTTTAATAATCCAATGGTGTTAATTTTTAATCTTATTGGCCTTATGCATTAATTTTGTAACCTTAGTCCTATTGAACAATGGCTATTTCATCTTGAGAAGTAGGCCATCTTTCAAATTCATATCCTTGCCTCTTTCTTAAATGATAAATTAGTTTGGATGTACTCTGCTAATGGCTCTTATTTTATCAAATTTGGATATTACTTGTTAGCTTTTAATTGGGTGTCAGCCTTTTAAGTTATCTTTTCTAATATGTCTTTGCATCCTTTAACCCTGCAGTTTCATGTTTGCTTTTTGGATGTAGCTCCTAAAATTAGGCACTTTCTCTAGAGAATCTTGGCCAATGCCTTTTTTACAAAAGAAAATTTGTTCAAGAGAAAGCTCTTACAATGACTTTGATATCCTATTTGTAGCTTTCATCTGAGGACATCAATCACCTCTTTATTGGTTGTTTATAAATGTTTAAGGTGTGGTTTGGTTTGCCTTTTTGTTTAAGACCCAATTAAATTGTTATTTCATTTGAAGAATGATTATTTAATCTTTTGAACCACTAGAATCTTTCTTTAAAGGAAAAAGATAGTTGTTTATCCACTATTGCCTATATAGTTTAGTTTATTTGGAAAGCTAGAAATGGGTGGGTTTTTTAGAAGAATAAACTTAATCCATGTGATATTTTTTCTAAATCTTTAGCTGATATTAAGAAAGGGACCTTAATAACTTTTGTAAGCTTTTGTTTCAACATATCGTTAATTTTACGCAATAAGGTTGCATCCCTTCTCTTCATGGTTGTTTAAAGACAAATATTAATGTCTTATTTGATGCGAAAACAAAAAAAAAAGGTAAGTCTACTTGCTATAGTCAGAAATGAAAAAGGTTTAATACTTCATGGATTTTTTTGTCTTAGTTATGTCTTATCTCTTGAATTTATAGAGGCTCTGCTATCAAGAATGGCTTGCAACAAGCCTTAAATCTCTTCTTTAATTCTATAATAATGGAATTTGATGCTTTGGGCATAACTTAGTCTCTTAATGGTCCCTTCCTTTCTGCTAATTGGAAAGTTTCTTAAGTGTTATCTGACATCAAGAATCTTGTGGTCAATTGCCCTTATAGTAATCTTTAACTTTATTTCTTGCATTGCCAATATGGTTGTAGATTGGCTAGCCAAATTTATAGGAAGGGGGTTGTGTCCTTTGGATTGGATGTCCTCACTTTACCCCTTTGAAGTTCCTCTTGGATCATGACTGAGTTTGATCCAAGTTAATTTCTTTACCTTTTTGAATTTGGCTTTTATTTCTTTGTTTTCCCTTTATTCTAGATTTTTTTTGTAGCTATAGGGTGCTTTGTTCTTTGAGTATTTTTTCAGAAATTCATATAAAAAATTATTTTTTTAAAAATTTAATTTTCCGTGAGAAGTTATTTCTTTTGTGAATCAAATGATTGAATTAGTGCAAGTTTTATTGAACAAGCATATCATACAAATTTGCTCAATAATTTGTCAATCCAAATTGCACTTTTTAATTGTTTGAATTAGAAACAAATATTTCCAATGCATAAAAAAATAAAATTTTATATTATTGTAAAAGAATCCTAATAGGTTTAAAAGCAAATTTCACAAGATGTAATTTGTTCTTTTTTTAATAATCATGTTTATTACACATGTAAATTAAAAATTATAATTATTAAATTATTGAATAATTAGGAATAAAATTGAAATATGTTATCCATAAAGTGTACTTGTATTATTTTAGTAGATTTATTTTTTTTTATAATTTTTATACCCATAATATATATATATATATATATATATATATATGCTAACCTTGAACTTGTTTAATCATTTTACTATATCAATGGCTGCATCAAGTTTTAAAATGCTGCTTATTTGTTACCACACAATGCTAAAATAAATGATAAAAAACAAGAAAATATCCTAAAAAAAATTAACTTGTATTTGAAATTGTCTAGGTAGACTTTAGCAATCAATTTAAGTAATTTTTATTTATGTTAATACTTCAAGTAAAAAATTAATAATTACAATAAAAATAAATATTACAAATTATTAATACTAATTATAAAACTTAGGGATATGGTAATCAATAATCTACTTTATAAAAATTAAATATTATGCTTACTAAATAAACATGACCGTAGAACTAATTTAAAAATCACATCTATTGAAACACAATATAAGAATTAATAATAACAAAGAAAATATCATAAAAGCTTAAAAAACAGGTAAGCTTTCGGCCTATTTATGTTAATAAAGGACATTGTTATAAAATTAATTATTTGTGGCTAGCTGTTTTCTGCCATTTTCACCTCAATTTTTCCGTAGGGCCCACCGCTGTTTTCAGCCTAGTTTCCAACCCTTCCTTCTTTTACTTCCTTCCCAAGCAACCGAAAATAGTCTTCAATACACTTTTCAATTCATCCTGTCCACTTTTCACTCGTAGTCTATAAATAAAAGCTACTACACCATCGTTTCACTCCCTAATCCTGTTATCCGGTTTTCCCTTTTGCTCTGAGCAGCAGCGACCAAAGAATGGACGAGCTGGCCTCCGTGTGGAATTTTCAAGAGGTGGGTCATTGCGTGCTGCTCAAATCGTTCTCCAGTTCTTGTTCTTGCTTCTTGCTTTTGAAGCTTCTTTTCTAAATTCTCTGTTTCAAATTACTCTCTTGTCTTAAATGGCACTTCAATTCTTGATCTTTTATGAGTTTATTTTAATTGCTTCTTTCTTCTAACTTCTTCCTCGTAATTTTTTAATCTAGTGGTTTTCATCGTTTGTCCTTTTTCATCTTTCTGCATTTATTGATCATCGAGTTTTTGAATTGGTTTTTTAATGGCTAGAAGCTGAAACTGTATGAATTTCATCACTTTTACATGCATAGTGATTCTTTTCCATAATCTGTTTGATGGGTTAGTCTGGGAGTAGGTAAAGTTGCTGTTTTTCTTGCTTTTCTCAAAAACATGGCTAGGACTATGTTTCCCTGGCGCTAAGTATTGCTGTAATCAAATAAAAGCTTCTTCTGTCGACAAGAATTCCGTTTGGATATGTTTTTGGAGCTTTTGGTCAATGAAACATGGCGTTGGAGCGATCCAAATTAGAATCATATGAAATTCGAGATTTTTGGTCATTAAATTCTAGGACCCAACGTCAATAATGTTTACTTGACCCTCTTTTTCCTCCGAATTTTCCTTTCTTTGATTTTCTTTGGTTTTTATATCACTTTTTGGGCATTAAATTTCTATTTTTTTGCTTGAGAATGCGCCTTAATTGGTAATTTTCTTTCCTTCATTGAATGCTAAATTTTAATTTTTTATTTTACAGAACATAATTAGAGAAAATTTCATAATATGGGTGTCAAGTTTCACTTTAGGCCAAAACAAGTATTTGATATTGATGTTTGGGTGTAAGCAACCTTAAAATGCTGTCGTTTTCCGCAGTTAATTCTCCACAGTCCCACTTAATTTTCCCATTATAGCTTCAATGCGTGTACTTAATTTCACTTCATTCTGTGTACAAGTTTGAGTTTAACTAATATTCTTTCTCGTTGTCACGAGGAATTGAAGCAAAAGCTTACGTACGCAAATCTGGAACTTGAAACTGTCAAGTTGGAAGTGGATGCAGAGATGAAGAAGAACTTACAGCTGAACGAAGAGATTAACAGAACTAAGGAGAGTGTGAAGAATCTGCTTCATCTCCTTAAGGTTGCTTACAAAGAAAGAGACGATGCCACACATCAAATCCAAAAACTTGTGAACAAGTTCATGCCTTCAGGCCTCACAGAATTAACCAACACCACATATCCAAAGCTCCAGCCTGAAAATCTTCTTTTAGTAACTGGTAGAGCAAACTATGGGATCACAAATTCCAGCAGTCTCTCACATGATTCCTTTCTGGAGCCAGCTTCATCACCGGAGTTTTCCAACATCAATGTTAACAATATCAATAACAACGTTAGTCTTGTCAATCAACATCTGATTCAGGACTGTGCTTCACTTGGTTTGGTTTCATCAGGAATTGATGAAGGAGAGGTGGTAATTGAAAGTCTTGTGAAAGGAAAATGTTTGCCTGAAAAGGGAAATCTTTTTCAGGCTGTTATGGATGCTGGTCCGTTGCTGAAAACTCTTATTGTGGCTGGGTCACTTCAAAACTGGAGGAATCTACCCTCCATGCACCCCCTTAAAATCCCTCCTTATTCCATCAATAAGATTGAGGCTACTGGTATTGATTCGAAACCAGTTGTAAATAATGTCAATTTATACCAGAAGCAGTTGATTTCATCGCCTCTCTCTCGAATTTCCCGTCCTTGTTCTGCTTCCTTGCTGAATTTTGCTGGTAGTGCTTCTGACCCATGGACTTCAAGTGCTGGTGCCAACAACCAAGTCCAGGCAAGCAAGCGACAAAGATATCTATGATTATGATTAAGTTTTGCTTCTTTTTACCCCTTTGCCCCCAAAAGCCCCACTATTTTTTGTAAATGGAGTTTGGAATTGGTGTAAATGGCATACTCAGGTTTTGAGAGGCTGTAGGTGAAAAGAATTGGGTTCTTTTCTACTTTAAACTCAAAAAAGTTGAGCTTTAGTTCCTCTTGAATACATTTTAATCTTCGGGAAATCTAATGTTTGATTTCTCTGCTCTTCCCAAATTAAATTAGTCATGGAAATGATAGACAATGTTCTCTAATGACATATATGTCACATTGATTTAAAATTGGACAACGTTTATTAACCTTTGACCCGTCTCATATGATTATAAAATTGTAATTCAACTTTGATGGTATATATATATCATGCTGGTATTGTGGATCACTTACCCCGAAAAGGCCAGATACCTATGTGGTTCTGCTACATATTCTGGCAATCATATTGAAAGATCCTTTAAAACTCAATAATCTCACATTTCAAGTACTGTGACCAGAGCACGTTTTCCAGTTTACGTTCACCTGATAAGCCAACATTGATTCTGAGATTGTCTCAGCTATTATAATCCACACCATATCCCTCATGTGCAACTTTCCATAGAAAACCAGAATCGAAGACAATTTCTGAACAGGTTGGTGCCATTAGTGGTACAGTGCTATCGAGCTTTTCCCCTCATTTCTTGAATTCAATCCTAGTACCTTGTGAGTTTTAGTGACTTTTGCTATTGTCAATAAAAAAGGGCACCTTCTGGACAAGTCCATTATTGGGCTCATTCCTTATCATCCTTCTCTGCCATTTCAAAGCCATGGTTTTGATTTCTTTGTTATGTTACAATCTTTCTGTACTTGAATTTTGCTTGGGTAAATTGGAAGAAGTGGAATGGCTGAAACATTGTAAATGTAGCCATGTGTTTCATGTCTTTTGCATGGACACTTGGTTTCGGACTCTCCGACGAGACCTCATTCTTACCCAAGCATTTTTGTTACATTCGTTCACAATGCTAGAGAATTTTGCCAACAGAAGACTCTGAAATATTACAGTCTAGTGGCTGTGGGTTGATTTGCCTGGGTCAAAGCGAATAGCAAAATGTTGTTAACGATGTAGCTGGTCCAATTGGGTGCCTTAGGAACAAAAACATAGAATGAGACAATAACATACGTATCATGCTTTAACATGGCATTGAGGACAGACAGCATGCATCGGTCATGGTTTACCTTGTCTTAACATTTCTCAATAGTTTCAAATTTCTAGATTTTAAACATATTATTCATACACAAACCCAACGAATCATAACCAGATGAAAATTGAGTGATTTATTAAAGAAATCTAAAGGGTTAAAGCCATTGAAATTGGTTATCTCATGTTAAGTTGGAATCAAATCTATGCATGCATTGCCTCAAGTGTTACTTAAAGCTTAAGAATTTGAGGAGCATGTGGTCAAAGTAGGGTTGCTGAATCGCCCTCACCTTCCCCATTTCTCTTGCCTATGCAATTACTCCTCGGGTGTGCAAGGCTTACGAGGAATTGCACGATCAAGGTAACATTATTTGTCCAACAAGGTGTGCGTTTAATGGAAAGTTGAGTTGCTAAATGGCCCTCACCTTCCACGTTTCTCTTGCCTATGCAATTACTTCTCGAGTGTGCAAGGCTTGAGGAATTGCACAATCAAAGTAACATTACTTAATTAACAAGGTGTTGATTTAGTGGAAAGTATATTAACCCAGGCAGACTTTATTTATTAATTAGTAGGGGTGCAAATCTTGAATATGACTTTTATTAAGAGGGAAAAAATCTATTAATAATCTAATTGTTGATGTAGTTGTCCCATTTGGTGATTAGGAAAAAAGTAACATTACTTATTATAGCAATTAAGGATCTATTTATTAAGTCAGAAAGTATTCTTTGTAGAAAAATATTATTTACATGTATATTGAGGAAGGAGTGATATGTTATATATATTATTAATTAAAAAAAGATACTTGGAGACTTGACAATAAAGAAAAATAATTTTTTTTAAAAAGAAGAAAGTTATTTTCTTTAAATTTTTCATATTTAATATTATACAAATAAACTATTTTTTATTTTAATATTTTATTATTATATTTCATAGAAAATATTTTCTGTTGAAATAATCAAGCCTAAATGAATAGCATACTTTGATGGAATTATATAGAGAACTTCAGTCCAAAGATGGGATGCATTATAGTAAATTAGCATTGGTCTGCTAAACTATGCTATTACTATAACTCTTCAATATAGCTTATGAAACACATAAATGAAGGTTGATTTGTTTTAACGGAGAATATCATTCATAGAGATCTAGTTAAAAAAATATTAAGATGATAAAAATAAATTAAATATTTAATATTAAATATAAGAAATATGATAAAAGATAATTTATTTTTTTAAAGAGAAAGTTATTTTCTTCACTACAATACCTCTAAGTATCATATTTTTTAATTATAAATTATAAAAATATATATTATTCAATTATTTATATATAAGAAAATAAAATTTTTATACGAAAAATTTATTCAGGGAAAACAAACAAACCCTCATCCAAACATTTCCAACGGACCCACCACAAAAGATTACCTAAATTCAACTGCTAATTTCAATCCATGACAACTAAGGAAATTAGCTTGTTAAACTCAATGTCTTGAATTGTTTTCCTATTCAATGGGATCCATAAAAAATAGCATCATTGAATTCTTTTTGCACGACAAGGAATGAACACTTGGCAACAAATAATTTGTAGCTTAGGTGGACAGCTAGGCAAAACTAATTGGTGTTCTACCCTGCTCATTCGTTGCCGAACAAAATTGGTCTAGTTACAAATTAGCAATAGGGAAAAGTTTTCAAAAAAAGAATAATAATCATAATAATAATATTTATTTTTAAGTAATAATAAAAAAATATAATTATATTTAATAATAATAGTAATAACAATAACCATAATAATTAATAACAATAATGATGATTACATTAATTTCAGTTAGTTAATGATATGAAATTAGCAACAAAAAACTAGTAGTGTAATAATAATAATAATTTGTAAAAATAGATCGTTTGATAAATATCAATTTATGATTGAAAATGTAATAACTTGACATGATTCAAATAAGAAAGTGAGTAATGATTGCTTGATAAACTATTATTTTTTTTAATGATATAGTAGTATATACAAGGAGATAATAGTTTAAAATTAATTCATTTATATTTAGAAATAACAATTAAACTCATATTCAACGAGTATTTTCAATTTTTATCTATTTGGATACTAGTAAAAGATTTTCACAATAGATATAGGTATGAGTAGAGAAATTTTTGTGAGGATTTTAATAGACTTGAATATGAGGATTATATTGCAAAACCCTTTCCATACCCATATATATATATAATTAAATAATATATAACAGTATACATGTATATATAAATTTGATTATATAATAAAAAGAAAAACTAAAATTATATATACAATGAATTAATTTAAATATAAAAAGTTTTTAAAGATAAATTTTAAGAAAAGAATTCATATTATTCTTTATTGTATTATAAGTATTATTAAAATTTTCAAATAACTATTATTTTATTAAAAAAATAACATATAGATAAATACAATAAATAAAATAAAATATTATGGGATAAAAATAATTAGATATCCTTAATTTTTATTAAAAAATTATAATAGAATATAAATTATTTTGCGTCATTTAAATAAAATGTGAAAATGGGAACAAGTATGGAAACTTAAATATTTAATGGCAATAAATATTGAAAATTCTACTTATACAAATATGAGAATGGGAAAGAGTAAATTTTTTTGAAATGAGTATGGGTCCCTTACCCATACTCTCCTCCTCATCAATCCTAGCTATGTCGATGACAGATACATATTCGTTCAAATCTGACAATATACTGTGATAAAACAGATTATACTGCAAAAATAAGATCTCTCAGTCCTCAAATAATCTCGGCAGTGATGTCGCTTAATTATTTGCTGCCAAACATATATATATATATATATATATATATATCCCTAACCAGCGATTAACACCTATATTGTTTTCCCATTAAATTAAAAAAAAATCTATAATTAATCAACCCAATCCCCTCTTATTTTGAAATTGATCACTCTCACTAACTAACAGCCTTCTTTTTCTTTTGCCAGCTATCTCGGGCAACTTAATTAAAGCCTATTCAGTGGCTGCAGCAGCCTTGGCCCCAGAGTCCTTAGGGTCGCCAAAAATCCTTAGGCGGAAGTCAGAGACCATGAGAGGAAGTCCCTTGCGAAGGGGCACAATTGGCTGCCAATTAAGAAGCTCCTTGGCCCTAGAAATGTCAGGCTTCCTCTTGTGTGGGTCATCTTCTGTGTTTGGTCTATACTCTATCCTTGCATTTGGGTCTATTGTCTCCTGCACCACTTGAGCAAGTTCAAGCATTGTGAATTCACTTGGGTTCCCAAGATTAAATGGCCCCACGTGGTCACCTTCCATCAACTTCATCAGACCCTCCACCTAATATATATGTCCACAGCATTTTCCATCAGTTCAATGGTTGACAGATTCTGAGCCTCACAGTTTTTTCCATATATAGATTTATTGTTTTAATATATAAAGGAGCTCATATGCAACACATCATTTTGAAGTCATGAAGATGCAAGAAAATATTTACCAAGTCGGAAACGTATTGAAAGCTTCTTGTCTGCTTTCCGTCACCATAAACAGTCAACGGTTCCTTCCTCAGTGCCTGTTTACATACACAGTTCATAAAATCATAGAGAAACGGAAATAGATAGTAATAAAGCAATAATTCTTTAATGACAGAGTTAAAAACTTCAGCTTAGCCTAACCTACCTGAGCAACGAAATTACTAACTACACGGCCGTCATCAAGGCACATTCTTGGTCCATAGGTGTTGAAGATACGAGCAATCCTCACCTGCAAAACGTGTAGTTTCAATTAAGCTCTTTTCATGTGTTGATCACAGCCCCATTCATTTTCCTTCCATCAAAAACTGGATAAGAATAAGTACTCTGTAGCACATAGATTTAAAGTATAGTTGTGATCACATAGGATTCATCTCTACAATACGAAAAAAAGAAGAAGGAAAAAATAGATCCTGAATGTATCAGGACCAAAAACATGCAATTGTGAAACCTTAAAAATCTTTTCAATTTGTGGTTACATCTACTGATGCAGAATACAGTTTAAATCACTGATACAGAATATAGATCCGCTAATTAAGCTTAACAAGAAGATAAATTTTTCTGTACCAGTTTAGGAAATGAATTTTTGAGTTTGAGATTTCATCACAATACGAAAAGGAACGATTAAACTAACCTCAATACCAGCGCCTCTGTGATAGTCCATGGTCAGTGTCTCTGCCGTGCGTTTTCCCTCATCGTAACAGCTTCTTACACCTTCATATACATAACAACATGCAGTGCAGTGCATGAGTGGCTCGACGAAAGCAGACTAAAAGGCTTAGATTTGAAAGAGCACGCTGAGATGTGTATATGGTTTTAGAATATGTATGTTACCGATGGGGTTGACGTTGCCCCAGTAGGTCTCAACCTGAGGATGTTGAAGAGGATCACCGTATACCTCACTTGTGCTTGTCAGCAAGAACCTTGCTCCCACTCTCTTTGCCAATCCCAACATATTTAGTGTTCCCACCACATTCGTCTTGTGCAAAACACACATACAGAATCAAGGACTCCAATTAATTCTACTGGGAGAAAAAGGCTATTTACACATGAAATTTATTTGAAATGGCATCACTTGACGAGAATAGTGAATGCGCACAATTGTGATTACATTGTAAATCAGTTTCAAGTTCAAGTAGCATAAAACTGATGCAAATCACATGGAATCCAAAATCCCTTATTTAAAGATACGACTTTTTGAAATAAAACATAAGACTAACATATCGCACAATTAACAAAACCTGATTCAAATCGATCAAATTTGTTCGTGATTAGCTTCAACTGTTTAAGATTTCACTAAATGTGCAAGTGAGTGCACCCTGACGACCACATGTATCATTTTCCCATAAGCTATGACCGTTAATCATTATCAAAAATACCATTTTTTGGTCATGAACACAATAAAGGAAAGCAATTTAGGACTAAAAATAACCCATATTATCGGAGTGCCAAAAATTCAAACAAAATGGTTTAAAAATGTTCACAACTATCAACCGGCCAGAAAAGAAAACCACATACTAACAAATAAAAGAAAGGATTTCTGCAGAAAAAAGGATATGATGGTCTTAACAGGATTGAACTTGTAATGCACCGGCGAAGCAGGGCAGGCCAAGTGATAGATCTCGTCAACCTCCAACAAAATTGGCTCAACAACATCATGGCGGATTAATTCAAATTTAGGGTTCCCAAAATGATGAAGCAGATTCTCCTTCCTCCCCGTGAAGAAATTATCAACCACAATCACACTGTCACCTCTTCCTAGCAGACGGTCCACAAGGTGGCTTCCGACGAACCCAGCTCCGCCGGTCACAACGATCCTCTTGCTCTTCCCTTTCAAACCCATAGGAACCCTCTCCTTCATTGCAGCCTCCCCATAGTTGTCGTCACCCAACAGGACCCGCCGTGTCGGAAGAGGCAACTCCGATTCCGCGGACGAGCCATCGATCAAAAGGCTGTTGCTGAATGGAGATTGACGAGGAACGACGTTGAAGAACAGAGCGGCAATGGCGATGCCGACAAGGGTGAGGACTGCTCGCTCTCGAAGATAGGAGCGAACTGAGTTTGTGGAAGTCCCCGGCTCATCGGAAGCGTCATCCTGGATTTGCTTTGTTTGGTTTCTTTGAATGAGCTCAGAAGTCATCCTCCTGGAGTTTCTGTTTCTCAGAGGCAATAACACAAACAGAATGAATTTCGTGAGAAGAAAGAAGAAAGCATAGAGAGATAAATAGGATAGGAGGTCGATCTGAATACCCTTCGTGCATGAAATTTGGCTTTATAGTCGCTCAGGGCTGCGCTTATTTTCCTTTTAGATAAATAATGCTACATGGAGAAATTATGGCACATTTTAATTATAATATTGCTTGGACTAAAAAAGAAAACCACCGGTAGTCAACTTGACAACGTTATGAGAATTCCATATATTAAATTTTAATTTTTTGCCAAGAGTCCTTTTTTTTTTGGTATGAATTATCCTATATATGATATACCACATTAAACTTTTCGCTAATATATATAAGGATCCAATATTAACAACAATTTTTATTAAAAGTCTTTCATTTGAATAATTTTTTATATAATATTAAATATACGTATAAGATGGAGCAGAGAGTGCAGGACGAGTCATATTTATTTAGATTTGAGTTTGCATAAATTTATTCATATAAACTCACAAAAAATACAAAAAAAATTGTTATGTTCACAAGAAGCTGGACTGTATTATTTATTTAATTTTACTATTAAAGATAATTAAATCACGAAATATGTATATGTAAGAATCGGATTGACTTTTAGAGGTAGAGGAAGGAAAACATCTTCAAGCAACATTGGATTGTGCTAAATTAATTTTTTTTATTTTATGTAATGGATTAGTCAAGTAAAATTAAAAAAATTATATTAATTTATTAAATATTAAATTGAAGATTAAGTTGGATTAAAAAAACTTCTAAAATATTTGAAGGATTATCAAAATTCTTAATTAAAAAAAATTTAACCCATAAGTAAGCTTGCAAAATAATTTTTTTGCCCATTTTACATATCTTCTATTAAAAGCTTTGCATCTTTCTCATATTCAAGGTTCAACCCTTTTATGTCTCGCAGAAGACTTAAGCTATTTTTGCAATTCGGTTTGATCCTGGTTCTAAAATGTATGTCTCTGATGACTTTGTCATTTCCCCCATAAAAAAAATATAAAAAGATTTCTAAATGCTGTCCCCTTTGGAATCAATTTTTTTAAGAATTAAATTTATTTTATTTTAATAAAATTAATTTTAATCCATTTATAAATAAATTATATTATTTAAAAATTATGTTAAAAATAATAATTTTATTTCATTTACAAATAAATTGAACATATTAAAAAATTTATCTAATTTAATTAAAAATTAAAATTTGATAATATCATGATCAATTTAATATTAAGAAAAGGATTAAATTTTTTATATAATATATATTTTAAGCTAAATAAAATAAATTTTAATAAAATTATTGATAATTTTAACGAATTTTATAATAATACAAATGCAACTAAAACGATAATTATAAAAAAATTGAATTAAAATAAAATTTCCTTTTACTTTAATCTAACTGCCATTTGAAAAATCAATTCATTTTAACATGAGATGAATCTTATTATTCTTAGCCCTTTAGAATTTAGATAAGGAGTAAGATAACTTTTGTTTTTTGTAAACAGGGATAAGATAAGTTTTTATGTGTAGCTGATTCACAACACAAACAAAGAGATAACACAATGCTTCTTCACCTTAATTATAGTGTTCCCTTTTTCTTTAGATTCACCATAAATTAAATTTATGGAAGAATTTCTTATCCACTGAATAATCATATGGACAAGTTTACCCCAGAAAAAAAATTACGGACGAAATGCCAGAGATTCCCCCCCCCCTTTCTCAAGGAAATAAAAAAAATAAAAAAAGCAATAATATGCTTCGTATTTCATATGTAGACTAGGATACTACCTTAAAATACAGGAAGACAATATAAGATAATACAATTTTTAATGAAAAATTATGTAATTAGAAATTTAAAAATTTATTTTTAACTGATTTTTAATTATTAAATTTTAAAATTTTCATTAAAGGCTTTCTTGTTTTGTTTTATTTTTTAAAATGTGTCTTGCACCTTACTGAAATTTATGGGGTAAAATATGTAAGGGGTTCTGGTATGACACTTGTTTTTTGGTATTAAATTAAATTAAATTAATTTCAGGAGAGCTCAATTACCCCTTTTTTATCATAGTAAAATGTAACACTATATATGATGGATTTTATTTTGATGCATTAAAAAATCTACCATAAAATTTTAATTATTGTAGTTATTGTATAAGGTCACATGTATTATATGGCAATGTACTGTGGTTCGATTGGAAAGAAAGATTTTTTGTTTATGCAAATTTAAATTTAATAGAAAAAATTAAGATAAGAGCTCTTTTTAACACATTATATGTGCATGCATTTTAATGACACTCAATGCTATTTTTAATGTTTTGGATTCAAATTCATGATATAACATATATATTAAGTAATTTATTATTTCATGATTATCTAAAAATATTCAAATGATATCCATTACTTATGTTTATGATAAATATACAAGATATTAAATAACTATAATTTAGTGAAATATTCATTTGAGATAATATAACTAAAATTAGAGAATGATAATAAGTACTTTCTTAATTTTCAAAAACGATAAATGAAAAAAAAATAGCACATCAATAAGAACAAAGGTGGTACATAATAGATTTTAGGAAAAACAAAATTAAAATGATTGTAGTAATCAAATAATGGGGGTGTTTGGCAAACAACTTTTTCATTAGCTATTAACTGGTTTGACTAAAATCAGCTGGTTGACTTGGCAATAAGCTGATTTTGGTGTTTGGTAATCAGCTTATTGAATCAGCTGATTGACCCTAAAAAGCTAAAAATGAAAAAGTTAAAGGGAGTAACTTTTTCAATTAACTTATCTGAAAAATGACCAAATTACTCTAAATAAATTTTCATATTTTTCATTTTGTTCTTTCTAAAAATTCTTAAAAAATTTAATAATTATAAAAAGTAGATTAATTTAATTTTAAAAAATATTTAATATATAATAATATATTATTTATAATATATATAATAAATTAATAATAAATTATAATAATTTTAAAAGTTATTTAATAGAATAAATATATAATATTACTTATAAAAATTATTTAATTTTAAAAATATCCAATAATTTAATAATAAATTATAATAATTTTGAAAATTAGTTAATAGAATAAATATATAATATTATTTATAAAAATTATTTAATTTAAAAAATATTTAATAATTTAATAATAAATTATAATAATAAATTATTTATAAAAAAATTTAATATATCGACTAATATATAAAATTTAAAAATATTAAAATAAAAAATACTCAAATAATTCATAAAATATACTCATACCCTTATATGTCATTTTACATACAAACAGCTAATATAAACAGCTAATTTTACTAAACACTCTTATTTAAATAGCTAATATAATTAGTTAGTCAAATCAGTTAATACAATCAGCTAACAGCTAATCAAACCAACTAACCGTTACAGCTATCAGCTGTTTCCTAAATAAGGCCAATGGGTTTCATATTCACCTTTTCATCATGCAATGCAATGGTGGAGTCAGGGGATTAGGTTAGGTCTCAGCCCCTCCTATTATTAAAATCTTTATATAATATATAATATGAAAAATTATGTGACTCCCTTAAATCTTATAATATTTTTTTGGTCCTCCTGTCTTAATATTTCTCCTTTCGCCACTGATGCAATGTGAAGTTCACAGTGTATAATACATTCTTAGTAAAAGAATTTAGTTATATTTTATTTCAAACAGTATTTAATATTTTTTTAAAAAATTTTATACCTTCTATTATATTTAAAATTTAATTTTTAACTTTTACATATATATATATTTAATGATTAATTATTTTTACTATTTAAAAATATACTCATATATTTTCCTAAAAATAATAATGATACTGAGCTAAAAAAAATATTTTATTTTTGTAAATGAATTTTCAAATAATCGAATCCATTTCAAATAAATTAAAATTATTTCTACTAAATAAAATAAAATCCATCCTAAATAATTTTGATTTCAAAATACTAATGGATTCATTGTCTAGTTACTTTGTGGCGAGCAAAGTGACCTCCTCAAAAGTATTAATTAAGGAAATTATATGGAATATTACTAATAAAATGATTTATTGATATATCATCAAAATTTAATTATTAATATATCTTCATATTATATGTAAAATTTAATTTTAAAAAAATTAATATTAATAATATATTAATATACTATTATAGCAAGAACTTTGTCCCAATTTCTTAACCCACTTTCTTTGAATACACACTTTATCCATGGAGGGTGGCAAATTATTGATCGGCTATTGATTACACAATTTGATTAATTATTAAACATTGGAATTTTTTATTTTTAATAATAATAAAATAATAAATTTTTAGAAATAATGAGCACAAAAACTAAAAATGACATCTTCTATTTTAATGACATTTATTATATAATTAGTAATAATAAAAAAATTTTCATTAAAATTACTTTCTTCTTATACATACATGATAAAGCTGTCAAACGGATTATAACTTATAAATTGGTTTGCATTCATTATATATTTTACTGAATTTATATTTTTAACATTAAATTTATTTTTAAATACAAATAATACGAATTGAACTAGATATGATTCACCATAAATTGACTTATATCTATTAAACCTTAAAGATTCACAATAAAAATTTATAAATTAATTCTATTCGTCACAAATTTTAATAGACTTAAACTTATTTTTTAATATAAATAACATAAATTCCATCTGTTTTAAATTTAATCAATCATGGATTAGCCCTTATTCGTAATAAACCATCCGTCTTACACCTGTATGGGTGGGGTGCTATTAGAGACCGGTTTTAGTATTACTCAGGACTTAAAACGGGATTCAACTTTCCTTTTCTCTCTTCTTTTTTTCATTTTTCTTTTTAACGGGAGACGGTATGGGAAAAAAAAAAAAAAGAATAACAAAGTGTGGTTAATGGTAGACGTTAAAATAGAATGTTGGAAGCGTCAACCTCGATGTAAGGGAAAGGGTGTGGATGAACAATGGATGCACGTTACTTAGAAAAATCAAAATCTGGCTTTGAGAGAGAGAGAGAGAGAGAGAGAGAGAGGGGAGAAACTAATAATAATAATAATAATAATAATAATAATAATAATAATAATAATTAGTATGATAAAGAAGAGATTTTAATATGCTTTTAATATAATAATTTATTAGTATATTATTTTTTTTATTTTTTTATTTATCATATTTTAGAAAAATTATTATTTTTTAATCTATTATTTTAAAATTTCAAAAAATATTGAATATATTTTTTTAAATTTATTATTTTTTATTAATAAATACTTTATTATTTTATACATTTAATCAATTTACATTTATTCTTTCATATTTTTATTTTTATTTTCAGTTATCTTAAATTAATAATAATCTTGAAGAAAATTTTAATAAAAATAAATCAATTAAATTATTTTTTTAATATATATAAAATTAATTAATTACGATAAATAAATAAAAATTAAGGTAATATTAAAATTTATTATATAATTAATTTAATTTTTATATATTATATAATAATATATTGATAATTAAATTTAATATATCAACGATATATTATAGTTTTATAATTTTATAATAAAGGGAGCGTTGAAAGCGCTGGGGCAGAGGAAGGTGTTATCGACGTCTGGCCAGTCCGATATGGTCCGGGTCCATCCGCAGATTACTGCCCGCCATTTTCGCGCTACCTCGCCGACAATGTCATTAATAGTACAATTGCAGAGATTCTAACATGTTACATGTAAACCAAGCATTTTATTTTACTAGAGTCTAGACTCGAGAGACAAGTGTCCACATTTTTAATTATATAATAAAATTTGAAGTTATTTTATAAGTTTGTATTTTTATTATTATTATTATTGTCTAGATTTCAAAAGAGACATGTAAGAAGTTCTATTTTTCTTTTTTTTTTTTTCAAATCTAAGAAGTTCTATTTTTAGTATTCTGTAAGAAAATTCTATTTTGTCATATATAAATAACGGGTATTAGATATTTTTATACATTATAATTAAAAAAATTATCCTTAAAATTTTGCTAGTGGATGAAAATAATTTTTTCAATAGTTTTTCACTATTTTGATAATTTATAACCATTATAGATACTTTCTGCTAAAATAATTTTTTTATATTTAATATTAAATATATTAATTATTTTTCATCATGATAATATATAACTATATTTTTATAAAAACCTTTCTGCCAAAAAGAAATAGGGCCTGAATTTTAATGCTCTAATAATTTTTTTTTGTTTATAGATCCAGATCCATGCCATTAAAGATTAGTATTTTAAAAATCAATATTAACCAAAAAATCAGGAAGGTTGTAAAGTGTTAGGTTATCTAACTAAAAAGTGAAATTTTGAAAAATCAATTGCTTGAATTGAATCGAAACTACATCCAATTCACGATTTAACCAATCAATTTGATTCATTTTTTAGAACATTCTTAAAATTTCACATCATACATTTTAAGACTATGAAAATCCCAATATCGACAAGTGACACTAATTATACAGAATACTTTAAACTTTTAGGCTAATGATTTATTCTTTTTAATGTTAAACATCGTCAGTGACTGGAAAACTGGTGATCAAATTTAAGGATAACTCCCAGTACTCTTCTAAAATAGAGCGTATCAAAATGGCCTCTGCAGTTTTTTCCATAAATTTTATAATTTTTTTGAACATTTTGTAACCTTTTCATAGAGTTTATAAATTTTGATGTTGCAATCATTACTCTTTATATTGCAAGATTGATGAAAACAATTGAAGAATCTTATAAAAAAATTATAAAATTTATGTGAATAATTACATATAAGTTATACCAGTATGAAAAGATTGCAATTTTTATATAATGCTATAAATTTTAGGAGAAAATTTCATATAATTCGCAACAATATGTATGCATATTTTTTCAAATCGAAATAGTATGGAAAAATTATCCCAAATTTAATTGGATGAAGTTTTTCCCACAAAAATGCTACATTTGCGAGCGATGGCCCATTACGCCTTACTGGCAAGCTGCCCATTACGCCTTACTTACAAGTTGTAGCGTTAACGTTGTACCATCATGCCCAACATTAATTAATACCATGAAAGGGAAGTTTGGCTGCTTTCTATTCTGAAATCTTTTAGCTTGAATCCCATATTCAGCTCAACCACAAGACAGTCTAGTTTACAACATGGCCTCCAAAAATTGCTCAAAATTGTATTTGGCTCCCTCAATTACATTTACATTTTTTACATAGAATAAATATGGCTGCGCCGTCAGCACAAGATCTTTCATTCGTTTTTGATAAAATGTTAATGAAAACAAATATGACCCAGCACGTTAGCCAAACCAAGAGATGAGACGCAACTAGAATCGCTGGATATCTTTAGGCGGCCTGAAGTTAAGAGGATGGGTCTCTGGCGTGGCAGTTTCATCTTCTCTCCACATTTTGATTGTCTTGTCAGCTTCACAATTTATAAGCCTAGAGCCATAAACGTCAGAGGTTAATGCATAAATACCAGCTTCACTGTCCAATGAGCCTATAGAAACAAAGATAACATAAGAGTAAATATAAGATGTGTTTCTTGTCCATAAGTAGGTGATGAATTCCATGGTACTTTAAGAGTTTCAAAAGTCAGTGAAATGTCGATTTTAAAAACTGTTAGATTGAAATTATTTAATCACATCTATTAAAAAATGATTGCCATGTCACTGTAGGTTTTGAAACCCTAAAGGTACTATAGCAAGCATCCTATAATCATCTCAACTTCAAAACCTGAAGTGGTGCAAATATACGTATCGGGCTGCACAATGGTTTGGTATTGCTGGAAATTGTGACCACTTTTTAAATCCCAGAACCACATACTCCCACTGTCACCTTCAAACACAGAAGCAGCCAAAAGTCAGAATGCATAAAATAGACTTACATGCACGTATCGTGAGATTGGAACGCACAATATTTGAGATTCCTATCCTCATTCCCTCAAAGAAGTTTCACTGACTATTCACAAAAAATTTGAAATTTACTGACTGTTTTTGGTTAGTATTTCCCGTAACCATTACACCATCTTCATTGACAACCATTGCATTGATAATAGTTTTCTGCTGAGAGCTGTAAATAATTCAGAAAACAAGAATGTACCGATCAGTCGTTAGAATTCATGATTAGGAGCTACTTAATGACGTGATAGATTTAATATACTTTGTACACAGGTGCAAAAGTACTTCAACAGATCTTCAATGCATACTAGGTTCTTCTTTGGAAAGAAATAGTAGCGTAAAGATTGCCTAGAACAGTACTGCTTACGTGCTCATAAAGTAAACAGGGTCCTATTCTTTTCCACTTCCTCAAGAGGGATACAAAAAAGGGTAAGATGTGAATAAAATAACTTCCGCCTTCAGACTGGCCTGAGATCACAACTTTCATAAAATCTCAATGTTCACATTTTTTGTAGTATTGAACTTAGTCACCCAGCATGTTGAACATTCAGGAAATTGATTCAAATTGTTGGTTTTCAGGTTCAATGCAACTGGAAAGATCTGATTTTTATTTAATGATCCCCTAAACATGTCAGAAAAGGTTGTCAAATCGTGATTCAAAAAATCAATTTTTTGAGTTGCGAATTGAATTGAATCATGAATCGTAAAATTTGTAATCAAAATTTAAAATAACTTAAATTTAATATTATATACATTCAAGAAACTAAGTAATTAAGAAGTGCACAAACTGACTTCAAAATTGATATTTAAATATCTGAGTAATAAAGCATACAAGTCTTAATAAAATACTTAAATAATGCTTCCTAATTATATAAAAAACATTACTATAACAAAAATAAAGGGAAAAACAAGGTTTATAAAGTTGTGTTTTGTAAAATTTAACTTGATCATGTTATAACCAAACCCAAGATTTAGAATTAGCCAAGTCATATGAATTGTAAGATTCAAATCGTGAATTGTAAGATTCATACAATTCTAGTTAAGGTTCTATGATGCAACATATTCAAATGGATGAATCAAATCGAACTGTGAATCATAAGATTATCATAAATATGATGTCACACAAAAATAAGTCTAAAAACTCACAGCATATTGTGCAAAAATTCTCCTTTTGGAAAGTTGAATTTCTTAATATTGTCAGCTGATGCAGATGCAAAACAGTGCCTGCAGAAAACAAAAAGGAAAGGCATTGAACGTTTAAATCAAGAAAAAAATGACTAACCATATATCATAATTTTACAAGTAACAAACAATCGGTAGGGCCACATACTCTTTAGGACGGTGCGCCATTGCTCTCACAGATTTTTTATGGTTAGCAAAGTGTACACATTGTTTTACCTGTGAGGATGGATTGTATGTTAGATCACTAAAAACATAATGACACTTACATATGACTACACAGCACAAAAAGAACCAACAACCAGGAGAAAATAGAGAAAATAAACCATGAATTACCATATCCAAGGTCCCAAAACTTAACTGTAGTGTCATGCGAGCCAGTAACAACTCGGGGATCCAGTAAACACATTAAATTACAAATTACAAAGCTGACATTTCTAAAAGCTGCACAGACAAATAGCTATAATAAAGTATATAAAAATGAAGACATAAATTTCCTAGCAACAATTAAATGTCAAATCTTCACAGAACTTCTCCCATGTAGCATATCGAATGGTTAAACTAAGCCAACTGCCTCACTAGTTCCATTCCAGTTTTATGGAGAACGGCATATCAAATAAACAACATCTACCATTGACAAAATCAGCAATGTATGCAGATAATGACCATGGAAAGTTGCGACATTCAGAATATACCCAAAAAAAAAATGAAAATAGGCACAAAGAAGAATATGCTCACTGTTGGCCCAGTAAAGACAGAACAGATGGTGTTATCATGGCCAGAAAGTGCATGAACTTGCATTTTACTACGTTTATCCCAGACCTGAAAATTGCGGCACCAAAACATCATTATCAACTTTGTTTGATAAAACATTAGAAGAAGTGAGGAAACTCGGGCAAAACACAAGGCATTATTGCAATTGCAGATGGTAACTAGATTGGCAAGTCCTACCTGGCAGACAAAATCTTGTTCTCCAGTAAGCAGAATGTCAATTGTTCGATGAAGAGCCAAACAGTAAACACCACTTAGATGACCATGATATGACCTAATAACCTAAAACACACCCACATGCAAACGTGCTTTTGATAACCACAGTCAATGATAAAAGAGGTTTCCACTGATGATCGAAAATTATATCCAAAAAAAATTGCTCAGATGAGTAATTGACCTTGTTCTGCACATTTAACTTGTTTGTCATCACCACCAGAAAACATATAAGTATGTTTGCTGCTAACAGCAAGGCCTGTAAAAGAAACACATTATTATCATCTACCTAGTCAGCAATTTTTGCCATCAATAATGATAAATTGGTAATTTACCTCTAATTTGTTCAATGTGCCCAGTAAGTGTTAGTTTTAGTTTTCCACTTGCCAAATCCCATATCTGCCAAAATAGATGTCTTAGCAAAAAGAAATAAAAGTTTTTAGAGGGCATACTACTAGACTTGATATCCCAGTCATAATGAGAAGTCCACAAAATATTTCCAGATTTCTAGTTTCATATGACATATAGGTAGCATTGGAGCAACTATTTGTGAAAACAAGTTGACAGGTTGCGTGAAGATAACTCCAGGAGAAGGGCAGTCTCCTCACAAGAGTCTTAAGAAGAGATTTTTCTTTTGGTGGGGTGATAACAGCAAAAGTGGCAAATTACTTAACACATAAGCAATGTCCTACATTCGAATCCAGGACATTGAAGGGGAAAATTCCTAAAGTAATATTGGGTGTCCTTGCACTGCAAAAGTTTCTACTTTCTGCTTATTCATGGTGCCCCCAGGGCGAAACACTAATAATATAACGTACATATCAGAATCAAATACCTTGATAGTTCTATCTGCAGATCCATTACAAAACCATGGATTGCTAGGATCAACAGCAACAAACCTCACCCATCCCAAGTGACCACTAATAACCTTCACTCAAAATAGAATCTTGTTAAAAATAATTCAACCAAAAATTATATCAAAATTATTGCTTTACTCAAAAAGCACAAAACTATTAAGGTCAGTTGTTGTCAGCATAAGAATCAAAACATTAGCAAGATTACAACCAGTTTATTTAAATATAAATTACAGCATTGTGAATAGACAACTGTGAAAAAATGATGTCAGCTATATTGAGTGGAATTACATGCAAACATGAAAATTTCTCTGCTTTTTTGAAGAGCTTACCAGGGAGACTACCAAAATGCTTAAAAGATAGTGGAAATATTTTGTTTGCCATGCACTACCTACCAATGCAACATGCATGATAATTAAGAGGGACTTGACTGCACCTAGATTAAGGAGAAAATACAGACTTTCCTTTCATTTTCAGACATTACACACATAATTAACGATGGTAATGCAATAAACATGTTTTCTAACATACAGACCTACTTACACTGTGAGATAAAATAATGCATAGTCACAGAATACGACAATTTACAACAAAATATCTGGAGTCATGAAATGAGAGAAAGATATTCTTCACAGGAACTTCAAAAATAATGTCTAGTCACTAATCCACTAATAAGGTATAGTATTTCCATTATATAAATCAGGAAATAACCACAATCATGAAAAGAGACAATTTTAACAGGAACTTCAAACATCATATCTGATGGGACATTACAACAGTTCACTTATACTGACTCAAACTTCCACCATTGTGTTTAGTTTAAATAGCAAGCTGTTTGTACATCTCTTAGAAAATAAATTAAAGCAGCTGATTTTATCAAGAGAAAACTTTCCTACCAAGAGATGATTATAGAAAATTCAAAGCAGGAAAACTGGTACCTGATATTGGAGGTTGTCCACAAGAATTTTTAAACAAATATAACCAGAGCTTTCTACATCAGTGATTGTGTAACTAATCCAGTCATGAAAAACCAAACTAGGCTGTGATGGAAATTATAAGAAGAGAGATAAAAGGTGGTTGAATTAATTTGAGGGTGTCTAAAGCTAAAATCACTAGGATTGCACCGAGCATGCCCAATTACTTTAGGACCAAGACATGAGAAAAAGAAAGAATACAATGTTAAACTGGTCTTTGACAACCAATACCCTATTAGAATGGTGAGAACTCACCCTGTAGTTCTTCCATGGAGCATGCCATTCAGGAAGCAGCCATTTACTTGGGAGTCTTACCACTAAAGCAGATGTTGAAAACCTGTAACAGAAAATAAAGCAGTTGACTCACAAATGATCATGCCAAGAGGATATCAAGCAAATCATATATAGGTACAGTGTTGTCAATGGCAAATGGCTACAAATGGAGGCAAGCCAAAAATCCACCCTGAATACATGCCAGATGGCATGGTGGGCACCACACTGATTAATGGTGACCGTGTAAAATATGCAATTTTAATATCATTGCAATCATAGAAAGTGAAAAAAAAAAAAAACGAGAGACTTCAAACATAGTAAAGTTATAAAAATCATAATATAAATAACAGTTGTACAATCTACAAAAGCACAAATAAAGAATTATTCAAAAAAGGGAGTTGGTGAACAAAACAACAACATAAAATAGTTTCATACTTTCAAAAAATACAAACATGCAAGCCTTCACTTGAAATTGTTGGAATGGCTTAAAAAAATCACCTCAGCATTGGTTCTTTATATAGTAGAAATACAATCAATACCCTTCAATGCTAATCAAGTACCCTAAAATTCTGCTACTCACTCTAATCACTCACCAATTATCAGCATATATAACAATACAATTAACATTACTCATATATTTAATACTATTCAACATTCAAGTTAGAAAGGAGACATGCATGTAGTAGAGAAAAACTAAAATGAAAAGGCAAATAAAAAGAGTAGAAAGTAGCTTATTTGGCACTGAACCAGGGATAGAAACAGGGTCCTGGAGGAACTAATGACATTAAAGAGAGGGAAGAGGCGACAGGGTTAAAGGATGTAGAGAACAAGCCCTATTGTGCATCAGAGTTGGGAGAATCCAATTTAAATTTTACAATAATTACAATTTTAGGAGCTGAGTAGTGTTTGAATAGCAATTTACCCTTAATTTGGAGGAGCCAATTAATTCTAATACCAAAAATTGACCTTAGAATGCTAGGAATTCAATGACATCAATGGCACCCATCATGCTACCATTTCGCCGCCATTAATTCCTGCTAGGCCATGCTGTTTTCATTGCGTTTTGATTGATTTCTACTATGGCAGTCTTGGTGGCTGCCATTGACAACACTTCATAGGTGAAAGCATACAATAGAACTATTGAAAAAATACACACAAAGTAACGTGCATAACTAACAATTTGAGAGATGTACTATTAAGGGAAAAATAAATAGGCATGCACAAGAGCTGAATGCAATAAAAATTAATCTCTCAAACTACAGAAGTGAAAAAGAAAGGCAAAACCTTTCAGATGAAGGGGCAGAAATAATTGCTGTATTTTAACCCAGACCACAATCATTTCTGCCAAAAAAAAAAAAAAAGATAAAAAATAAAAAGGGTGAAGACAAAAACATATGAACCAATTGCATCAGGGATAACATCTTTTCATTCAGAGTAAAAAATTACTTGCAGGCTGGGCGCCACTGTCACTAAAAGGAATGGTTAAGCATTGGGTATATATTTCCAAACATGTATTTCTATTTTTAGATGGCCTGGCTACTTTATTATAAAATAATAGTTTTATTTATGAAAGGAGATAACATCAAATATAATTACGAATTTACGAGTAGTTTCATGAAATCTTCCAACCATCAATAAAATACAGTATTAATATATGAATGTCAATATAAATCAAATGAAGCAGAGTATCTCATCCACTAATTTGGAAATAAGACGCCACTTGCTTTTTGCAATCTTAAGCCCTGTTACCT
Organism: Sindora glabra; assembly: GCA_020226215.1. NCBI lineage: Eukaryota > Viridiplantae > Streptophyta > Magnoliopsida > Fabales > Fabaceae > Sindora > Sindora glabra. The sequence continues at coordinate 1,373,721 of CM035235.1, forward strand.
GAACATACTTATGCACTCAACAATCTCAAATTTATTTATATTTCATAAAAGCTTAATAGCACAAAGTTTTTCCCAAGCTCCTGTTACACCAGATGGGTTCTTGAAATAATATCTTGAATACCACATACACCATTTGATCATATTCCAAACTTGCACCCAAATTGTAGTGATCATAATATATGGATTATCTATCATTTTAAAAGCCATGTTTATTCAGGATTATACAATTTATGATCTATTAAATTGAAATAAAAAAAACAAAAAAACTTTGATAAAATAAAGAAGAGATAAAGAGATGATTCATGATTAAAAGATTTTCTATCTTTCCTGCCATATTTAGATGTACACACACCATAAGAGTGCTCAAGGTGCTGTGGGTTGCATTGTTGGACCAACAGCCAAAGCATTTTTTGCTCCTGTCTGAGAATCCTTTGAACTTTCTGGGCCTGTCAAATAATATTAAGAACATATAAAAAATTTAGGGCATTAACAGGTCGCTTCTCTTACTCATTGACTAAGAATTGAAAGGAAAATTACAGTGGGCAGAAAACAAAGCAAGAATTCAAGCAAAATCCTGGAAAGCAGAAATAATGGCATAGACCTGAAGTATGCAAAGATAATAACTATGATTGTCACACCTGGAAGAGCTAGTGCATTTGATGGCCCCTAAGATTGTTGACTTTGATCTGGTGCAGCAGAATTAGCTTGACGTGAAGGTTGATTGGTAGTGCTTTTGATTCCACCATACTCCACATTTACCAAAATTCATTCCAAACTACACACTATAACTGCCCATACTCAAAATCACTAAAAGAAAAACGCTTCAAGCTGCAGAGAATAACTTCTACATGCAGACTGATAATTTCCATAGAACAAGAAGGAAAATATACCAAAGCTCTATCGCTGTTATGATTAAATGACGTTTTCTACAAAAATTAAATGCCTATAGTTTACCTACCTTGTGGCTAATTCGTACTTTCTTGGTGTAAATTACACCATAAACAACCAAAAAAAGTTAGTTAGCATTGGCATCAGACATTCTGGAATCAAAACAACACATCAAAAAGACCCAATTTTTACTGAAATAAAGCTACAAAATAAGGTTTTGAAGAATACCTGTGTAAGAGAAAATTGAAATTTGAGAAAATAAAAAGGTATCACAAATTGGAACCTCTCGGCGTCGGGAGGAGCAAGCAGGCCATGGGTGGGAGAGAAGAGATCGAGAGCTCGCTTGAGGGACTTAAAGCTTAGTTTCTTTCAGTGACTGGGGCTCTACTGGCTCCAATTCTACAGCTTGACCTGCCATCTCTGAGCTCACTGTTTACTCTGCGAGGTGTGAATTATGCTTAGCGCCCATGCATCCAGGACAGCCGACCGAAGGATGGGTTTTGCGGGTCATACCCGAACCAGTAAAACACAGTTTCAATTTGAAGAAGACCCGCTGGGTACATTATCCTGGGCCGGGTGAGACCGATGGGTCTGGGTCTCCCTGCCGTCCGTAGCGAAAACTGAGGGGCTGACTCTCAGTCCATCCTCTTCTCTGAACAAAGTCTGTCAGACTCAGACTGAGGTTTTTGCCCCACTTTCCCCTTCTCTCTCTATGTCCAATTTTTATACCCTCATCGAATGTGAATTATCGTCGATCCTTAAGCTTAGGGTTGTTCTGGTTGTGCTGTGCTATGGCGGAATTAACCTCCGTTGCAGAAAATTGGAAAGATAAATTATGGAAAGGCATATTTGCCGTGACTGGAATCATGGTCACCCTTGTCACTTATGGTGTCTTGCAGGTTCTCAACTTATCAATGTCCATTTTCCCCCCTTCATATTTTCTTATCAGAATATCATTGTCATCATGTATTATGATACTTTCAAGTGTTACAGTCTAAAATCAATGAAATTATCTCACTTTGACGGCCTTAGTCTTAAAATTATTTAGAACATTTCTGATTTCAGTAACTATGGAGCTGCTTCTTCTTTTCTGTTTCGTTCGATAATCAGGAGCCCTCTGGCATGTTGCATCTTTTCGCTGTACTAATTGTTATTTTGTTGCTCGCAGGAAAAGATAATGAGAGTACCATATGGGGTGGACAAGGAGTACTTTAGATACTCGCTCTTTCTCGTTTTCTGCAACCGCATCATGACATCTGCTGTTTCTGCAGCTGCCTTACTGGTACGTATATGTTGTATGGGTTAAGTGCATGTTTAGCTTAGATATACTGGTTGGCTGTCGATACCACTAGTTATATTATCAAACAATTTCCACCTTCTAATGTTGGAACTGCAACCTGTATTTCTTGTGTGTAGATCAGCTGCATCTTATTCAGTTTTCATAATTATTTAGTTATAATTTTCAACATTTCTTATAGGCAAGTAAAAAGGCTTTGGATCCGGTGGCTCCTGTTCATAAGTATTGCCTTGTGTCAGTAACAAATATACTGACCACAACTTGTCAGTATGAGGTAAGTTGTGTGGCAATTCATAATTATATGCTAATATTACCATTATCATTGGCAATAAATTGATAACTATAGTTACTTGAATGACTGACCGTATTGCTTCGTCCAGGCTCTCAAATATGTTAGTTTTCCTGTTCAGACTCTTGCAAAGTGTGCTAAAATGATACCAGTTATGGTTAGTCAAATTTTCAAGCTCCCTTCTGTGCCCTTTATTTGGTATTTTTTAGTGAGAAAGGATATTTTTTATTCACCAAATGAGAAAATAAATGAAATGATATATATTCAGGGTGATTTCTTCATCCATATTATATCATCACATCTTTTTTTAATATTGATTTGTATCTTATTTTTTTCAACTTATCAATTGCTGATAGTATTTGCTTCATGTTGTTCTTACCCATCGAGTGCTTCATTTCTCCAAGCACGTGGTTAAATGCTGTCATTGCTTCACCCCTTTACTGCAGGGGGTTTTTCTTTCCTACTTTATAGCGGGACATTCATCATGATTAATCAAAATGTTATACTGTTCTTTGCACAATAATTTTTTTTTTCCTGCTTTTATGTATTGTATAGGTCTGGAGCACTCTTATAATGCAAAAGAGATACCATGGAAATCAATATTTGTTGGCTTTCTTAGTGACCTTTGGCTGCTCAATTTTCATCCTATATCCGGTAATTATTCTGGTCTGACCACAAAGCTTTTTCCCTTCTTTTTCTTTGTTCTGTCTGTGTGTGATTGTTTTCCGTCAAAGAATTGACAAAGAATACCTATATTTCTATAAATTTTTTGATACAATATTTCTGCATTACCTGTCTTCAGAGATGGATGTTTCTGGTATGGTATATTGGATGTGATTGTTATATCTGTTGGTGGTAAAAAAGTTATTAAGGATTTGAAAAAGATACCTATGTGTGACGATATTCTTATGTCTTGAAGAGAACACAGGGAAAAAAGGAACAAACCGCATGTTAAGGCCTCTGCCTCTCTCAATCAGTATGGAAACACTCTTAAAGATGATTAAAGTCAAGCTGTGGTTACTGCTCATAGCTGATATCTGATCACAGCATATGTCTCAATGACAACTCCACAAGTTTTTTTAATAACTTGATAAATAACTTTGGACTCGTGTATGTGTATGCACAATATTTTGTGATATGAGTGCAATAAATACAATGTTTGTTTGCTTTTGAAAGAAATAATTAATTGCAGACTTGTTAATTCAAACACAATCCTTTAATATTGATTAATAATGTATTTCCTTATATGACAAATACTTTTTTCATCAAGTTCCAAGTAGCTTGCTTAATAAAACAAGTGCTATTGTTTTGCTACTCTTTCTTGATTGATCACACAGTTGATGCAGAACAAGAATTTCTCCATGCTTTTAGCATTCTTATAATACACTACATAACTCATGTCTTTTCATTGTAGGCAGGATCTGACATAAGTCCATACAGTAAAGGAAGAGAAAATACTGTTTGGGGCGTTCTCCTAATGATGGGTTATCTTGGGTATTGCTTCTGAACCTAATCCCTATTGCATAGAGTGATTTGATTTCTTATCTCTCCAGCAAGAAATAAATTAAAAATCCAAAGTGAGGATGCTACTTGTGCACTTGTGCTTATTTGCCAGACTACTCTCAACATTACACATACCTCACAGTTTGGATGTTCTCTTCCTGCAAAGTCTCTTTTTAAAAGTTTTCACAGTCGTGTTGAGTCTTGACCTATGTAAACTTTAATTTTTTAACTTTATTTATAATTCTTTGCAGTTTCTGCATTATGAATCTTAAACATGCATATTGTTACCTGCATTACTATTTTCATGCCCTTGCTACTATAGGAATGTTATTTAAGCGATTCACATGTGTCTCTGCTTAAATATTATGCTAATTGTTTGTGAACAGGTTTGATGGCTTTACAAGCACGTTCCAAGATAAGCTGTTTAGAGGCTATGACATGGAAATACATAACCAGATATTCTATACAACACTATGTTCTTGTGTTCTCAGCTTGACAGGTAGTTTAGTGGCACTACCATAAGTTGAATATTTATTTCTTTTTGTGGATACCTTCTTGTCTACGTTGTTATTTTTCTACTTTTCAGCTTGACAGTTATGCTTCTTTCCTAGCTCCATTGTTGAAAGTTCATTCTTTTCATTTTTTATATAGGTCTTATTTTACAAGGATACTTAATGCCTGCTGCAGAGTTTGTCTATCGTCATAATGATTGTTTCTTTGACATAGCATTGCTTTCAACTGTAAGCAAACTTCTTACTTTTGTTGTAAATTTTATAATGCAGTAATGCTGAGTTTTTCTCCTTTTCTGTTTTTATTGACATATTTCTGAAATAGTTTAGTTGTAGAAAAATATCTCAATATTCCAGTGTTTCTGCCTTCCATTTCATTGAAGAAGTTCTTGTATGATATTGAGTTTTTCAGGTTGCAACAGTTAGTCAATTTTTTATTTCCTACACAATTCGTACTTTTGGTGCTTTAACATTTGCCACTATAATGACCACGAGACAGGTAATTATTTGCATATACAAATTATTTTTCTTTAACCTTAGAATTATGGATTTTAATAGTTTTGCCTTTTCTTTTTCTCATTGTTTTAGTTGGTGAGCATTATGCTGTCATGTGTATGGTTTGCGCATCCTCTTAGCTGGGAACAGTGGATTGGGGCTGTAAGATTCATCTTAACCTTCCGGAAGAATTCTATTGAATCATATTAAAAGAACATTAACACTGATACATGATACATTATCAGGTCATTGTCTTTGGATCCCTTTATGCCAAAAGCCTCTTGAGGAAAGAAGCCCAGGGGACCTCATCTTCAGAACCTGTGCAAAAAGGGGATGCTAATAATATGAAGGAAAACCCATGATGGATGTCAGTTTCTCCACCGAACTTGCATATGATGGTGGGGCAACTTCAGTAAGCCTAGAATTGCACATACACAGTTTTAGGTCATGAATGAAACAGCGGTGGATTGATGGAAAACGAGATAGCGTCCAATGAATCTACATTCCCTGATTCATAACTACATAGAACTCCGAGGATAGTAACCCCGTCTTTTTTTCCATGGGGGATAAAGCATGCCTAAAGCTAATGAGTGTTTTATAGTTTGAAATTAGTACAATGAGTCTGCTTCAGAAAATTCTCTCTCTCTCTCTCTCTGTCTTCCTTTTTTTTTGGGTCTAGCTTTTAGAAAATGAGTGGAAAGAGGGAAAGGGGAACATATGTGGCATACTTTGGGTGTGATATTAACTTAAGACCATCATTGGCAGTCAAGTCTTAATGATATAACCATCCCGTGCAAACATTTTTCTATATATATATAGTTATTTTATAATCATGAGGAATGCTGTATTTCTTTTACATGAACTGGACGGATGAGTTTATCCTTTTAATAGGATTTATTTCCAGTAATTCGTTTAAATTACCTTCAGTTCACACTGCTTTAGCATTTGTATGGTCTAGTAAATTCAACATTTATCTTGGTAGAAAGGAAAATAAAAAATTTCCTCTAGCCATGAATTTATATCAGGAGCAAGAGACTTCATCGCCACTTTCTCAAATATCAAGTCATTGCTCTGTTTCTTTGCTGAATTTTGTTGGGAACGCTGCTGAACGATGGACTTGAAGTGCTAATGCAACAACCAAGTCCAGGAAAGCAAGTGACAAAGGATTTTGATTTGTTTCTTATTTTCCCTTTGCCCCGCAAAGCCCTTTTCTTCCCTGTAAATGGTGTAAATGGCTTACTCAGGTTTTGATTGATCTTTTGAGAGGCTGTAATTGAAAAGAAATCTGGGTTTGTGTTTACTTTGAACGGAAAATTGTTGAGCAACACCTTTGTTTCTTATTGGCAATTTTTTTTTTAAATCTTCTGAAATTCCAAAGTTTGATTCCTCTGCACTTCCCAGATCAAATTAGCCAAGGAAGTGATAAGCAGTGTTCTCTAATGAAATATATGCACTTTGCACCCCTGTCATATGATTATAAATTTCGAATTCAACTTGGATCATATCCAGGACTGCATGTCAGGTAATCCACTGGAAAATCCTTAATATTTATTATCTACCATCATGCTGTTGGATATCACTTCCATAGAAACGGCAATATGCCAGTGTTTTCTGCTACTTAAGCTCCAAGCTAATTGAAAAATTCTTTCAAAACTCGATTATCTCCTAACAATGATATTTCGAGTGGATATATTACATTTGAATAGACAATAGATAATTAAAGGCTCACAACCCAGTCAAGACCAAGGCCATCATGACAATGTCCCCGATCCAAAAGACCGCTTGAATTTACCGCCCATAATCCAATTAGACATAACCCACGTACACGGTCTTAAAATGATCCTAGACTAAATAGGCATGCCTTTTAGGCTGATAATTGTCAAGATATGTATAACCTTTCGTCACTGACAAAGGCTTACATATGAAATGTTGCATCTAAAAATCTAAAAATATGGAACCTACAATCACACGTCTAGAGGGCACCTGGACTTGTCAATAGAAGGTAATTGTAATTTATATATAAATTAATAAAGAGATATTTATTATTTATTTTAATAATTAAAAAAATAATACTTAAAAATTTAGAAATGAAAGAAAGTAAATTCTTTTTAAAATCAGCAAAGTTATTTTTTCAAATTATTTATATTTAATATTAAATAAGTAAAATATTTTTTTATATTATTATTTTTATAATTATATTTTGTAAAAAATATTTTCTGATGAAACAAACATAACCTTAATCTTATCCAAGATATTAATACTCTTTAATATACCACTCAGATATTTCACGTTACTCCCATTTTTAGAAACATGACCAGCATATCTCTTTCAATTGAGTATTTACCAAGTTTTGATGACTTAATTTTAATTTTTATTTCAAACTTAAGGATCATATTGGTTTCAATCGTTGGTCTAGGAACCAAATTGGCTTGGATTTGAAAACATTAATCTACAATTTATTTTTATGGAAAATCAAGATCAAAGACAAGTCCGACATTGGATCCACAATTTCAAAGTCAAGTTTTTAATTTCTAGTTCTGCCGGAATCATGCCTATACATGTTCATTAATAATTTTTATAAACTCTAACTTTTTTAAAATCAAGTAAAAATTTCATAATAAAAAATTCAAAATATTTCTTAAAAAATTACTATATATATTTAGGCAAGTTACTATCGACACGTAGAGGACATAATTCCACCCAGCGTGTCTTTAGCCTTTTTCTTTGATTTCCGTGGTATACAATCTCTTCCAATTTTCCAATTCAATCAAGCCAGGGAAGAAGCAAATAAGTCAGTTAATACAGAATTTTCAATTTGCATGAAAGAGGAATGGCTGAACTATGGTGAGTATAGCCATGCATTCCATATCTCTTGCATTTAGACTGAGCTAAGTCAGGACAAAACTTCTCCAAGGAGACCTCATTCACTCAACTCTCCACAACTTAGCCCCGAAATGCTACACTTTGTTGGTTGATGTTTAACTTGCTTGGGTCAAAGAGAACAGCAAACTGCTGTTAACAAACATTACATGAAACAAAAAGCAGAATAATACGCATCACTCTATAACAACAATGGAAGATGGACAATATTCCAAGCATCTCATACCTTGTCACATAGCGACATCCATTGATAAGCAATAAATAAGAACAATTCTACTGGAGACACGAGAAAAAATCACACCTCCAAATATCCAATAGTGACTTTAATAATTCAAATAATAACTTTCATAAACTCAAATACTAACTTTATAAAAAGAATTTCAAAATATTTCTGATTTCTCAAAGTTACTAACTTCAGGAAAATTATTACATGAATTTAAAAAAATTTCTACATGACCCTACCTAGCATGTTTTTAACTTTTTTCAAATGAGAATATGAAATAATTTAGCAGTGATTATCCGAAATTAGTAAGTTTATTCAGATTAGATTTCCGAATTTGTTAAGATTTGGTTAATCTTTTCATGAAAATGACATGACATTGGTGGTTAGAAGCAGATACGAGATTTACTAACCAAATTAATTAAACAATACAATATTTTATTCGCTCGTTAACCTCAATATCTCACATTGTGTTTCGTTAATTTAAGATGTGTATTGTTCTATCATGCAGATTGATACCTAATGCCCCCCCCCCCCAAAAAAAAAAAAAAGGGAGAAAAAAAATTGAAGGCATCATCCTATCCCAGCCTGCTCATTCAAGGCTGAATAAAAATGGTCTAATTACTGAAACCAAGAAAATTACAAAGTGCCATTCCACTCGTTAGATTCAATAATTCAAATAAAAAAATTATAACAAAATGTTGATGTCGATTGAAACACAAACAAGAAAATATAGAATAAAAACCCTTGAACACCAAGCTTCAAAATAGTGCTAATAGTTGTCCAGTTACCATCTAACTTTAAAAATACTACGAAATTGCCGCGCAAGAAACCAGACACTAACTTAGATGATCCCGATTTTGTTTGCAACATCCAAGGCATCATTGTCAGGTGTCAACCTGACGTATGCCTTCTTAGTCCCATCAGGCCTGCAACAGAATAACTCAATTTAAAAAAATGCAGAAAAATTATTTTATAATAATATAATTAACAAGTTACAAAAATGTACAGATAAGCATATGGATAATTCATTCTAATTCAAAGTACAGAGTCTACAGACAATTCTACAGACCAGCAAAAGAGACATATACAATCCAAACATAATAGGAAAATTTCAAAGCCAGCACCCTATTATCCAAAATGTTACCTCATTAATGCTAAGATGTTAGCAGACTATCAATTCCTTGCCTATGTTCGGATCACAATACAAAATACTAATCTATGGAGCTGTCAAAAGCAAAAAGGCGAGGCAACAGGAATGGACAGCATTTTGTGTCACATCAAGAGAAATAGGTCTACGTAGGGAGGGCGCAACTTAAATATCTTGGAAAACAAGGCAATACCCTTGTCATTAGTCATTAACAATCATTCAAAGTACGGAAGGCAAGGCATCAATATACAAGAGCTCACCTGATCAAAGTATTTACTTTCTTGGCTTGAATGTCATACATTTTTTTGACTGCATCCTTTATCTTCTTCTTGTCTGCACGAATGTCAACAATGAAAACCAGAGTGTTGTTGTCTTCAATCTTCTTCATTGCTGATTCAGTAGTGAGTGGGTATTTCAAAATTTGATAATGATCAAGTTTGTTCCTTGATGGAGCACTCAGACGAGGATACTTAGGGTTCCGGTCCTTTTTCAATGTCTTTGGCCGATGAAATGTGACTTTTGTTCGGATTTTCTTGGCCTTCTTCTTGAAAGTAGGGCCTGATTTGACAGCTTTGGCAGCTTTCAATGCCTGGGCCTTTGGGTCATTCTTCTTTGTGCTATCAGCTGGAGAAAAGACTTGATCCATTAAACACAAGAATTTGGAACCCAGAAAGAAAAAAAAAGGGGGGGAGGGGAGCTCTTCAATATAATTTAGAAAGATGAGTCTCAGTTCCAGCAATATTACAATCAACAACAACACTTCAGGGGAAAAAAAACTACAATGAAAATAATTGCACTCAGGAGTTGAAACAGAGAAAGGGGAGAAAAATACCCCCCCAATAGAATTTAGAAAGATGAGTCTCAGTTCCAGTAATATTACAATCAACAACAACAATTAGGGGAAAAAACTAGAATGAAAATAATTGCACTCAGGAGCCTCTCCAATGACAACTACTAAAGCCATACCACTACGAACAGTGTAGTCAAGGGGGAAAAAATATAGCATTTCCCATGAATATCTCCGTAGGTTTCCTCAGTCACAGGCAGCAATATGCAATAAATTTACCCTATGATTGGTGGGATGAAAAATAAATGAAAAATTTTAATTTAAAATTTTTCAATGCTTGGTTGGAAGCAAAAAGGGAAGGAAGGAATATAAAAATTAATTTTTATGATTATTATTTTTAAACTTAATAACATTTTAAACTTTTCCTTTCTCTCTATTTTTAATTTTAATTTCAAAATTTTCTTTCGTATCTTTTCATTTTCCCTTGCACCAAGCAAAGGGTTAAGCTTCAATTATAAACTAGAGAACATTGCTAGTTTAACATCTCAATAGTTCAATTAGGGTGGTTTAAATTCAAGGGGATCATTAGAACCTAACACCCCTCACCCCTCATAGAAGGGGGAAAAATGTATGAGAAATTACGGTTCGAATAACCAACATCGAACTTAGCATCAAAACCATATACACCAACATATTACCATGCCTCGAACTAAAATGCATATATAATAAATACAATTGGCGATTCTGAAAAACTGTATTCTTCGCTGCAATGGCTTAGAAACGTTGGGCAAAAGCTCTCAGGCTACACAGGACTATCCTACTACACACTAAGCCCGTGTTCTTTAAATTTGCAGAAACAAGTGGAAGCTAGAAAGAATGCAATACATAATCAAAACAAGCAACTTATAGTAGAAGAGGGTACGGAACAATTACCTTTAGCGGGAGCCATTGATTACCGAGAAACAACTCTACCAGCTAAACCTACCTGAATACCTGAAAGAACAACAAAGAAAAAATGGCAGAATTACCAAGCTGACACAGCAAATGAAACCGCAACAACAATCCATACGTAAACACTAACCCGCCCGTGAGCAAGCCGCCCCGTAGGGTTTCAATGGAGGAAGAGAGGGAATTTATACGCAAAGACATAACGAAATGACGAAAATGTTCTTACTGTAGACTAACTCGGCTTCAATTTGGATCGCACAGGTGAGGTTAATCCAAGCCCATATTAAGGCTCCATGGAGTGGGACCAGTAGAGGATATTCAACTCGCCATGTCGCTATTGAAGGCATGCGGAGATTGGGTTTCACCAAATTACGGGGCCCATCAATTTTCTAAAAGGATTACCGGGCCTATCAGTCAAGGCAGCCCATTTTTATTTGTTACACAAGAAATATGTGAGAAAAAAATGTAATCCCTCATTTAGGTCACCATAAAATACTTTCTATTAATTTTATTTCATTCTTATTTAAATTTATCTAATATAATTATTCAAAAAATATTTTTTCTAAATTGATGTTGCATGCTTTTAATTTGGTATTAGCCTTTACTGTTTCAATTACACTTTTGGAGGGTTTGTTGGTATTTTAAAAATTGAGAGACTGTGTCAGTTACAATTTTGCTACTAGTGGAAATCTAAATCCTATTTGTATGGAGATTAGTTTGTTTGTACTACTGGATATTTCTCTAGTTCTTGTCATATTATGGATCAAATGGAATTAAGAAAAGGCTTAGTAGCATATAAAGTTTCTAGATGAAGATTGATAAGGAAGAATGATTCAGGAAAAAGAAGAAACTAAAATAGGCTCTTGACTTAGAATTGGAGTAGATTAATTTCACCAACTTGGAATATGTGTGGATGAAATTTGTATCAGGACTAAGTAAATTTAGGAATAAGTACATTAAGGAGTTTGTTATAGAGTTGACTAATATTAAAGACACTTATAACACCTGATCCTTGCTTTTGAAGATAGTTCATTAGTTTTTAGCAGAGAAAGCCAATGTCAAGTTATTCACATGAAACTTTTAGTGAGAGAGACTATGGTGCACCATTAAAAAAGTAGTGTGTCAATGTTCCATGAAATCAATAATGCGCATTCAATAGTGTTAGTGTTTAAAGCAATCCTTCAACTGGAAGTAAGTTAGAAGTTAGATAAATTGCAATATGGCCTTAACATTAATTTATAATTATAATTTTTAACTAGTGCTATTGAAATGATGGCTTAGGCCACATAAGGTATATTACTCAACCTATAGCTTAAGTTATTTAGTGCCATAAATGATCAATGGAGGAAAAAATCATTTTCAAAAGCAAAAGAGGAGTTAACAACAATTAGTTTAGAGGAACTAGAGATCTTTAATCGGAGGTGGTAGTGGCAAGAAGAATAGAAAATCTATAGTTTAAAGTACATAGTATTGCCTTTGAAGAGAGGTATAAATTCATATGATGAATACGATTCAATGTGTAGGAACCTTCTGCATGGGAGCAAAACATAAATGCTGAGCATTTAGGGGAAAAATCTAGGTTAACAAAAGAATTATAATATATGCAAGGACTTTGATTTAAGAATGAGTAAGAGAAAGGGGTTATTGGAATTGCTATAAATGTAGTTGTTGGTGGTGGTGTTAAATTGATAGGCAAGTCTATGGCAAATTTGTTATTTATTGTGAATAACTGAAAGGTGATTAAGAAAGAACCTGAGATACCTTGTAAAGGTTGAACTAGATTATTAAATTATATTATTATTGACTAATAACAAAACATTTAGTTACAAAATGTACATGAATAATTGTAGTGAACAAGAAGGTACAAAATTTTGATAATTATTAAGGTGATAGTAGGAAGTAGTTATAATTGAATTATGCTATTTAGATAGATTAATTAATGGATATCACAATTTAGGGAATGTAAGGGGGAAAATTGGTAACGCATATGAAGGGATAGAAATTGAATCTAAATAAGGTGCAATTTGAATTAGTGGACATGTGTCTTACTAGTACATTTTTTTAAGTAAACTAGCTTTGATTAGAATACATGATTGGGATGGGTTTTATCACTTACCAAACATGTATATTTACACCTATAATTATACCATGAAGGATGATGATATGATTAATGCATTGTTTAGTATGACTATTTGTTAGTGCAATTTGTCCTAAGTGAGCTAATATAGAGGTGTCCTTTGCATGTGTAGATATAGAGTATTGTAGGAAGATTTAGTCAGTTGGAATGGTTGCATTTAGGTCAATTGGTCTAGAGCATATAAAATTGAAACCATTTTATTCCTTCAATGACATAACATAATATATAGTGGCTGTAGTTGAGTAATAAAAGATGGATGGGTTAGAGTGGTTAGATTTAGTAGATTTATCATAGGTATAATTTGATAGTATATTGATTTTCCTTTTCCATTAAAATAATGCCTTTCCTATTATTGTATGCCTAAGTATAACAAGCATAACAAGAGATAAAGAATAATGGTACACCAAAAATCATACATTGGGTAAAGATTAAATAATCGTCTTTAAAATCTTTAAAATCTTCATAAAATTTGTTAATTAGTAAGGAATTGAAATTGATAAAATATTGGTGTTGGAAATTGTAGTACAATCCACTTCTAAATTTTGATGTTTACTAACACATATTTGTATATGTTCTTACATCATCTCATCTTGAAGTTTCTTATGCATATCACAAACATAAGGTTGCATTCTCTTTGCCCTTCCAAACGATATTAAAATTTGGAAGAAAACTAGTAGAGCTTTGGTAGTTTGTGAGGAAGTAAGCTTGATTAGGCTACAAGTAACATGAAGGAAGCCAAACTAAAGTACCATAAAATTTTTTTTTTCAAATTTTCAAAGTGAAATGGACAGTGCCGAAGATTTTCAAAAAAGAGTTTTCTTTTAATAGAGTTTAAAACAATTGGAATTAAAGTGCCCTACTTGTTTACATCTAGAACAAAATCTACTAATTTTTTCCTTTTTAAGAACCACTCAAGGAATATTACCCACATTATAATGGACAAATACACCAAAACTTGGGGCAATAGTAATTTTTTGTAACATTGCACTAGAAAAGTGGTATGTACCTTGATGTTGACCATTTGGCAAGGATGCAACTAACTTTTGAAATTTTGAGTTTTGTTCCTTTAAGTTTTGTAGTTCAATAATTAGTACATTCATCTTAGTGTGAATATTCCCTAATTGAAACATCAATTATTCATTTTTTTAATTTAAGAGCCAAAATTTGATGTTTCAAATTAGTGACCCTTCTAGCTTCACTTTGATAATGGTTAGAAGTTTAGAGCAGATTATGGTACTCCACTTAAAAAGTGGTATACTGATACATTAGTAAATCCATGAATGAGATTTGTTTGATGACGCTATAAGGTTCTAGGTTACAGGGGAAGAAATATTTACAAAGTAGCCTCAACAATAAGTCTTCAACCCGAAATGCTACGTAACATATACAAATCAATTGTAATCGAAAACAAATCTTATCTCTATCCTCCATGTTATTCTTTAAGGAGTTATAAATGACGGCCATCGAAAATGAAGATGCCGTGAAAGTTTCTCAAACGAATGATGTTTTCCATAGTAATGGAAAAATTCATGGTGTTGGTAGGCATCCTTAAGAAATGTTGCGATCCACTGAAGCTCCACTGCACAAGTATGCACTGGATAGTTCTTGATATAATGTAACTAGATATTTGAATGGCAAAAAGAAGTGTTGTTCCTCTACAAATAGCCAATAACCTAACTTCACACACATCATATCACTCCTCTATCTATTAGAAAAATCTCACATTGGAAATGGCTGATGTCATTGGATCTTAAAGAGCATGCAATGGTGATAGCATGCCCCATTGGGAGAATATAACTTGGATTTTCAAAAATCTCATCAAGTTTACCCTAGATTCCACTATTGACAACTCTCGCAAAATCATCCCTAGTTAGTCTCTCTAACAAGTTTTTATTTTAATTATTTGCATTTCTTAATTATAGTTTCATTTTGTTACCAATTGAAATTTCTTAGTTTTGTTTAAACTAAAATCTTAATGGGCGTTTGGTAAGAAACTAGGATATCATGATGTAGAAAAGTAATCGTAATTGCTTGTAATGTTGCCATGAGTTATAGTTGTGTTTTTAGGTGTAGCTTACAAAAATTAGGAAGGTTAATATGGTTAATTATTGCTTAATACTTACTATTAGATTCTAAATTATATATGGTTTATATTCCATCTAGTAAAGTAGGATCACACTAAAATTACAGCAAAAAGGTATATGCACAGGGGTAGTAAGATTATAATAGAGAAGCATGTTATATACTAGTGGTAACTTTTAAAGATTGGTCCATAATTAAGCAAACCTTGTAAATTTTCTACTTATGATGTCCAGTTCATCATATCTAGCCTTTATTAGCTTGTGTGATGCATTCTAACTTGTGAACATCAATAGGTACAAAAATGTTAGAGAATCTTAATTTTGATGTGTGTATATTTTTTAAAGTTATTTATTTTATCATTTGTGTTAGACTTATAGTCATGATTGCTAAATAGATTATACAATATTGATATCTACCAAATTAGAATATAATTTCTATGAAAACTTAACTTTTATTCTTCCTATTTCTTTTCCAATATCACTTAATTAAAGTATGATCTTTGGATTATGTTTTGTCTCTAGTTTCTATTCCCCCCTTTTTGGAATATTTCAGGGAGGAAGCAAGCATATAAGATTAGGTTTAAAGGATATACCCTCCTCACCCTGTTTGAAAATTAAAAAGGAATTAGATACTAAAGTAGTAGATGACATTCAATCTAAAACAAACATGGAGCAAATGGAAAAAGACATGAATAATCTAAAGTAATAGTACAAAACATCAAGCAAATATTTTAATTAGCCATAACTTCCAAAGAAACCATCAAACAATGGCGTCAAAGGGATAGATCTTCCCTAGAATAATGTAAGAAGAATATTCATTCAATCACAGGTTTAAATTAAAATGGAATATACTTAAAACCTAATATAATTTGGAAGTAAAGTGCAAATAAAGGCTTTATATAATTTTTATCCACCCTTTAATTAGAAATAGAGGAGCTATAATTAGTCTACTAGAGTTAAAATCTCACTTGACCAAAGACTACTATATATATTAGGTATAATAAATAGTGAACTCCAAGCCTAGGGCTTCTTCACATAATATATTAGGTGCTTTGTAATACTTTAGCAAGAGTTATAATGAACATCTAGTTTCAATGGATCTGTCACATTGCAGTTGGTTTTAACATTGCAGCATAAATCTGAGTATGGCATCATTAAGACATAGCAAATAGATTTTCCCACCTTAAGGAATTGTAGATACTAATACTCAAAATTTTTTAGTAGTTATTTATGAATTTATAGTAAATTTTGAAGGATTCTTGAGTTTTTCCCTAATGTTCTCCTTAGATATATTATGTGTCTACCATTGCGAGAAATGTTACTTGTACCTCACGTGTTATTTACACTTTATATCTCTTAATATTTTTCACTTGTATACATATGACATAATCACATCCATACATATGACATAATTAAAATGAAATTAGTCTTAATTGTTTAACAAATGGAATTAATTTGATTCAAATTGCTTGGCTTAGGTGTTAGGAGTGTGGTTACTGGATGCAAAATGCAAGAAAGCAATATTGCTACATGTCTTTTGATTATCTTAAAGTCCTTTCCTCATCATTTGCTGGTTTGCCACATTTAGAGCAATATCTCATATTTGTATCTTGTCATACATAATTGGCATATTTTGTGATAGTCTTAAGACAAAAGTGCAAAGAATTAATATTATTAATATTAAGTACATTCAAGATCTTAGCCTACACAAAAAGCTTTGTTGCACACATCTTGCTTTCAATTTCAAGCTTAATATAATAGCAAGTCGTACATTAGTAGTATCAACACTAACACTTGATATTACTCTGTCTTTTTATCTAAAGATGTTTTAATTTTGTTATCCTCTTTATATGGTGTAGCATTATATTCATGTCACTAATAAGCTGAGAAGAAAACCATTTCAATATAGATCAAAATATTTTATTAGCCTTCTTTAATATGTTTTATACTTAACCAGGACTAATTGGAATGTATTATTCCTACTGATGACAAGATTTAGAGCAAGACTTCATGTAGAAATCGAATAAAGCTAGTCGTAAAACTTATATACAAAAGTATAGTTTCATGAACTTAAGTGATCAATTATAGAAAGATTCAAGATAGAATATAGGAATGTACTTGCCAAAAGCAAAAAAAAGACTATCCTTTTGATGCATAAAAACTTGACAAGAGGCTAATATAGTTGTAAAAGGCACAATTAAAGTATATTCTAGCTTGTCCGGTATCATTTTCTCCACTAGTAATACTTATTGATGAGTTTAAGCTCTATTTGAAAAGCAAACAAAGTTATTCACCTATACAAAAATAATTAGTTCATCTCAATCTGCAGATAAATATATGAAAGGGATTGAATAATAATATTGATAAATCCAAAAAGTCTAATTCGTATAAACTTTAGGGAGCTAAATTTCTTCATAATTAGATGCTATATGCATATCATTTATGCTAATTAACTGTAGTCCTCTCCTTAGTCTTTTATGTTCCTTTGGTTGTCTTTAAGTATGTCATCTCTCTACTTTATTTATTGTTCTCTGTGAAACAAAAAAAAAAGATTTTTCTATTTCATTCTTTATTTATTTAAATTTATTTAATTTCATCATGTTCTATAGGTTATGCTAGTCTTTATGTTCCTTTGGTTGTCTTTAGGTATGTCATCTCTCTACTTTATTTATTGTTCTCTGTGAAACAAAAAAATATTTTTTCTATTTCATTCTTTATTTATTTAAATTTATTTAATTTCATCATCTATTACTAATTTTTTGGTCAATATCAATTTTTCATTATTAATTTGACCTATGAAATTAAATAAATTTAAATATGTGATGAGCATAATTAAAAGAAAATATGTATGAAGAATAAAATTGAACATATTTAAATAATGAGTAATAAATTGGCAAAATTATTTTACAAATAATTTTTTTATAATAATAGGAATAATATTATATGGAAAGTAAAGTTTTTAAAATAATATTAAATATCACTACGCTGTTAAACTAGCACCAGTATTTTATAAATATTTAAGTGGGATAAAAATAGATGTCTACTTTGAGAAAAATCACATAAATGGGTGCCGGGGAGCAGAGTCTATCGGACTCAAGCTGTGAGATATTGTCCTCTCTTATAATTTTTGAGAACTTCTTTGATTTTACCAAATATGGAGTTGCTACTTGCTTCTTCCTTTTCACTTGGCTGGATAACCAACAACCCTTTTGCTGTGTTGCATCTTTTTACTGTACTAATTGTTATTTGTTTCTAGCAGTAAAAGATACCAAGAATACCATACGGTGTGGACAAGGAGTGCTTTAGAGATTCTGTTTTCCATTTTTCAAAAATAAAAATAAAAATACTGAAAATTTCATTTTGCAAGATGTTCCTAAATTCTATTTTTAAAAACAATTTTTTTTAAAATGAAAAAACAAGAATAAATTTTATATGTTTTTTAAACTTATTTTTTTTCTTGATAGCAGTTTTATTGTTAAATGAAAATTTTTCTTGCTTATTTTATTGAATGTCCTTTATTCTTATTTTTTTTAAAATTCAGAAACAATGTTTTTAAACAAATTTTAAAAATAACTTCTGCAACTGCATCACGACAACTGATGTTTCTGCAAGTGCTTCACTGGTAAGTGTATGTTACAAACTTACATGCGTAGATGCAATTGCCATTTTCTAATGTTGGAAAGCAACTTGCATTTCTTGTGTCTAGATCAGCTGCACATGATTCGGTTCTCATTTCTATTTGTTTCGGAGGAAATCATCTTTCAGAATATAATTATAAAATATTAAAATTATAAAAAAATAATTTAGATATTTAATGTTAAAAATAAAGAATTTAATGAAAAAAAGAAAAAGTTATTTTTTTAATTACAAACTATAGAAGTATATAATATCCTTCATTTATACAAAAGTAAAGAATTTTTTCTATAAAAAATATCTGCCGAACAAAAAACAAAGCCTTCTAATTTTCAACATTTCTTGTAGGCAAGTAAAAAAGCTTTCGATAGCTCCTTTTTATAAGCAATGCCTCGTCTTAGAAACAAATATACTAACCATATTTTGTCAGTACGAGCTAAGTTGTGTAAAGATTCAATTTCACCTTTTCCTAAGAATTCTATTGAATCACATGTTAAAAGAACATGAATGCTGATACGTGATACATTATCATGTCATTGTCTTCGAATCCCTTTCTGCCAAAAGCTTCCTGAGGAAAGAAACCCAAAAGACCTCATCTTCAGAACTTATGCACAAAGAGAATTCTAACAATATGAAGGAAGACCCATCACCTGAACTTGCATCAAGCACTGCTTGTATGGTAAGGCAACTTCAGCAAGCCTGGAGTTGCACATTCAAAATTGAGAAAAATGCAAACTATTGGTTTCAATTATGAAGTGATTGCATTTTATCTCCACAAACTATGGAAACTTCTAAATCGAAACTTTAAGTTATAGCAAATTTACAATTAACTTCTATTATTCATTTAATTAATTATTTTATTAAACTATATAATTTTTTATTAAATTTTTACAAGAATCACATTATTATACATTATTTTATTACATCATTTTTTTCACATAATATTAAAATTCATTTTCAATTATTTAATTAAATTTTTTATATTTAATTTAATTTTTATTAATTATAAAATATAGAGATTATGTGCAAAAAATATTGTAGTAAGTTAACATACAATAATAATGTGATTCTTATTTAAGAATTTATTGAAAAAATTTATATATATAATTTAATAAAATAATTAATTAAGTAGGTAATGGATGTTAATTATAAGTTTTATATAGTTAAATAATTTGATTTGTAAATTTTCAAAGTTAATGGGAAGTAAAATATAATTAATTGGGATATTTTGTATTTTTTTATTGATGAAAAACGAGATAGTGCCACCTACTTTTACGTTCCCCTTTTTGGTATCACATCATTATCTACGTAGAACTTAATGGATGGCAACCCCTTCCTTTTTCTAAAGGGGATAAAGCCAATGAGTGCTTTATAGATTGAAATCAGTACAATGCTTTTGATTTAGAAAAGTTAATTCTTGGTATACCTATCAGAAAAATGAGATAATAGAGGAAGAGGTGAATAAACATAACATATTTTATAATCACGACGGAATGTTGTATTTCTTTTTCATGAATTGGATGGACGAGTTTATGTTTTTAATAGGATTTATTTCCAGTAATTCTTTTAAATTACTTTCACAATTCACACCGCTTTAGCATTTGTAGGGTCTAGCGAATTCAACATTTATCTGGGCAAAAAGGAAGATAAAAACTTTCCTCCAGCCATGAAGATAAAAAATTTCAAAGATTCAACTTCATGTAATCTCAGGACATTGAATATGTAGTGAATAGAATTAAAATAATATTCTCTCTTAATTGAAGAAAACTTAATCTCACCATCGAGACTTTGGTCCATCCATCCAACCAGGAACTGCAGAAAGGTAGGTAACATTTATTCTTATTATATTTTCATTTTTTAGCAAGACATTAATCCATTCAATCCATTCAACCTTTCCATGACAATTCTGTGTGATATATTGGACTCAGATACTTTGCATGTCTTAACAATGAGTCCGCATAGGATAGTTATATGTAAGAATTCAACAAAACATTTATGATGATTCCATAATATGAAGAAAGAATAACCATTATCCAAGTTTTCGCAAGCAGTGGCAGCTTTTTGAGCATCAAAAGTAAAAGAAAACCCAGGCAGCAAGTAAGACAGATCCATTTGCAAGCACTCCATGACTTTGAGAAGGAAAAGATTTCTCTCCGGAGATAAAAAAATTTAAAGAATTAAGAAAATTATGGAGTGAGGTGTTTGTAGCCGTAAAACTATCAAAGTGACTTGAAACTTTGTAGAAACATAGGTAAAAAAGCAACCTTTACATATGTTAGGAACAAAACAGTGAAGATTTGCAATGACTTTGACAAATGATGATGACCTTTGATGTGCATAAGAAGCCTGACCCATGTTGTTAGGAATTAGGTTCAATTCCAAATTTTTCACATTGAGGGAATCCATCAATGAGGTAGTTTCCAAAACCCACCTTGCCACTGTGAATATATTATATTCAAGAGTTGCATCGACCTCCTTTTCTAGGAAATTAGACGAACACCAATAGGCAATAAAATCTCTATGAGAGAAAGAAAGTATTGTCGCTAGAACCTCAGTCTGAAACCACACGCAAGACAAACAGTCATCCACATAAACTAAAGGATACACCGAGAATGCAATGACTACAAGTACATGTTAATCAGAAAAATGAGAGATATACTTGAAGATTCTTTCATTTATTATGAATGAAAATTTTCATGTTAGGAACTCAAAAACAAACAAGCATATAAAACTATAACAGTGGTGCATCAGGAGTGAAATTGGCAATACTGAAGCAACATTTATTTCCAATAATGATAGCTTACAAAGCAGGTTGTAATGTAAGATCAAAGGTTTGAATCATCAGAGAGGATGTCAGCTAGACGCATGGCATTGAGTTGTAAAAGATCCACTGGGTAACTTCTGCCACTTGTGAGATGCCCATGAACTTTGCCAAGAGAAGTCTTCAATAAGCCAAGAACCTATATCATGAGAATGAGAATGATATTAAAAGGAATAGCTTGATAATAAAAACAAAGCATGCTTAAAGCTTGGGCCTAGAAATAGTCAATTTGAAGGCACAAATGCTTTTTGCAGACTACCATGGCACAAAATCAATTAAGACAGGTTTTTCTACTAAACAATTTATACTATGTGTATGATGATAACTCAATTTATGAGTATTAAACCCACAAATAATATTGGAAAGATAGGAACAATAAATATAGTTGATAAGATCAAAGTTAAATATTTTTCAGGCAATAGTTCCTAATTAATCATTTATCAGAACAAAGAGAGACATTTATCTTATACAGTTTTGTCTAGATTATAAGGTACCAGCCAAAACTAACCTGCAATACAATAGTTTTTGCCAAATTTAAACTTTGTGGTGACTTGGGCAACTTCATCTAAACAAGTACTCTTAGTGTCATATAACAACAACAGAAATGCAAAGGGAGCCATGATTGAATAAATACATGCATTTTATGATGTATAATAAATATTAAATATAAAAGCATTTAAGAATGGCAAAATTTTGTAATCAGACTCACAATGGATATTATTTTTGCATTCAGCCCACATATAGCATCTACAATCCTAGAGTCTTCTTGAACAAATGGTTGGATGTTTAGCTTCAAAATGGATTCAGCCAAGAAAAGAATGCCACCCTTTCCACATAGGTCTTGTAACTAAAGTAAAAACATACATGTAGCATAGGAGAAACAACAGAAAGTCCATCTCCCTAATCAACTATCTTTTGTAGTGGCGATGTTCTAATTAGCTAAAAACTAAAGTTTTTGGCAGTTTGAACCCCTCTTCTACTACTATCTATTTGTCAAAGGACAGTTCATCCTAAACATAATCTATTACAAGAAAGCCCCTATATATGTATATATTTTTTTATATCTCTAGCATACATCCTCATGCAAAGGCCCCTTAGACTTGAAAAATGGAGATAGCACTAGCTCGCATTACCTTAAACTAGAACTTTGTTTTAAATCGGAGAATGAGGGTAGCAATAAAATTTGGCCCTTTAAACTTTTGGTTTGACAGTTTTGGATACCATGTCCGATTCTTCCTAAAAGCTGTAGCTATTAGGAGAATGTCTAGGTATACTTTTGTCATATTTTTCTAAATAGTATCCCTTACCACAACATTAGCTAAATTTGGGGATTGATCAATCCTGGGACTGGATGCTAAATCAATATAGGGAAAAACAACATACATATAGAGTGAGCCATTTTATGGAAAGTTTGATTCTAGATAAGTGTGGCTAGGATGAAGAAAGATTTTTAAACTTCATAGCCATAGAGTAGAGGGCAAATTAGATTATATTTAAAACATACTTATAGGCATAGAAGTATAGTTTTTTCGTCTCTCAGAAATTCAAATAAAATAAGTGATTGATGAAAGGTACTAGATAATTTCAATCAAAAACATATTTAGATAGAGTCCTCAATTTTGAGCTTCAAAAGGTTGGGACTCATAATTAATAAGATCTTCAATTTTTTAATAAAACTTTGATATATTCGATCAAGGAGAATATATGCATGAAGTTAATTAAAATAGGGATAATGATGTGAGTTCCACTTAACAAGATTAAGGTTAATTCTTTTGGCAGATAACCCCCATCAAAGCTCATTTTAGATTTTAAAGCATTCCCCTAAGCAAATGAAACATAGAAGCACATCTTCATGAATTGCTTCAAATTTATATAGTTTACTATAGGCATAATGACTGAAGAAATAGCAAAGAAGCTCTAATGCACGAGTGCTCTATTGTTGCTCCTAAACCAATCGCATCTGTGTCTGACGCCAGGGCAGGTGCGATTTGCCTAAATACAAATCTGCGGAATATCCTTTATTTTTTTAATTAAAAAAATAGGGTGCCACATGCATACGGCTTCAGTTTAACTGGATGTGGCTTTGATTTGTAGGGGGAACATCGGCAAACGTATCCTCCCTTCTTTTTCAAACAAGCTATTTAGCCTAAACTAGTTTACCTTTTATTTTCCTACATAACATAGTAACAAACTCCAAAAACACATCAAAATCCTTAAAGCTTCAGCTAAAAATGATTGACCTCTTCTTTATTCTTCAAAATTCCTTTGTTTGATCATCATCACAGTGGTGCGACAACATTGAAGGGGGTAGGACTGGTGTAGCATTTGGCATCCAATCAGCAGTAGTTTTTGCCTAATGGAGGAAAGTAGTACATAGTATGAAAGGCAGCAGTTGGAAATATTTATGTTTTTTATTAGTAAAATTAACAGGGGTGTTATTGAAAGAAACAACACGCAAATGAAATAGGGGTTTGGTTTCTTTTCCAAATAATGTGGGTATCCTATCCTCGCTTAGGAGGAAATTCCAAAATAGGGCACTTTACACCAATTAGAAAGGAAAATTCAAGAATGATCTTTAGAATTAGTCTAAAATAATTTATCAATTTTGAAGTATTCTATTACTATATAATAATATTGGTTCTCATATATGATTTTACTAATTAATGCTATTGTACTGGATTTTTTTGCCTTCAATAAAATTGTGTTCTAAATACTACGTAAATTATTTTATCCTAAATTACTAGTGTATTAATAGGTAGCAGCAGAGGTGCCTTTTTTTGGCACTATGTAATATTGACAATGTATTTAAGGTAAAAACATGGCTATGTAACTATTTTAGTGATATTTAATAATAATATATCTTCTAACTATCTAAATTTAAAATTTTTATATAATATACATATATATATATATATATATATATATATATATATATATATTTAACGTATCCTGAACATGTTATATCCTAAGTTTTTAGAAAATTACGGTATCTCTGTACCCATATCACATTGCATCCAAGTTTTACCGCACCCGTGTAACATAACAAAGAAGCTTTATAGTACTGGTAGGCGCAATAGACTAACTGTAGAGAGGTCAGATTTGATCTAATGGAAATATCTTTCTGGTAACTTGATAGTGTCATTTGAAGACACCATACAACCATACAAATTGATACAAAAGCTGCATTTATAAATATGTCAACTTGTCACAAAATACTTTATGATTCAGTATCCATAGAATAAATGTGTCACCTGAATAATATAAAGTTCTTTATATAATGTCATGGGGAATAGAGTTGACACATGAAAGAATTTAACTGGTAGAAGTATATAATCATGCTTTTTAGGTTAAGAAATCATTTTTTGCACTAACAAATCCATTTTAAAGAAATTTGAAGAAAATAATTAAAAAAAATTGACTTTGCAGCATTTTAGAGTAAAAAAACAGTGTTATCTACCTCTCTTTTTTCAATTTGTAATGAAAACATATAACGATGATGAACTTGGGGTGAGCAAGACACACTGTGATGAGATCTGGCCATTGTGATAATAAAAAACCTCTTAATAGTTATAAATTGCATGCTACAAGGGCTGAATACACTAGCAACACAGGATTAAAGGCATGGTCTTCCTGTAATGTAAGTGCAAATTTCAATACAGATGAAGTGCAATCGCTTAAACAAATTTGTTTGCAACCACCAAGAATGATTAACACATAGACAACTAAGTCAATCAGCTATTCTCATACTTTCACATCATCTAGCAAAATCTATAATCATATATAGAAAATCAGATTCTACTATCACATAGCACTACAATTTCAAAACTATAGAAGAAATATAAATTAACCAGAATAGTTATTTTGATTTAGATAAGAAAAATCAATTGGCTAACAAGTACAGTTGACTTCCACATCTATATAGATTTCTACTTTCATCAAAATGATTTATACTGGTGTTACTAACTATAACCTTTACAAGAAGAAAACATGATGACTTCCTCTCCAAAAAATTACTAGGTTTTATGTTAACTTCCACAACACTAACTTTCTAAAATATGAAAATGTACTAACAATTTTACAACCTGATCATGCCCTTCTTTGCCTCTTAAGATAGGTCTTCCTACCACCTCGAGCCAGTTTTTGGCTTGCAAACCATTAATTGATAAGTTTTAGGAATTTCAATGATATTTTGTCATAAACATTTGCATAACATGCCCCCCAACCCCCAAGAAAAGCATAAAAAGTAATAGAATAAAATAGTTGATAATGGGCATTATTAACATTAACTTGCTCAAGCTTGGAGTACAAAAGGGCTAAATCACACATGGAATACAAAAAATAAATATCACATAACAAGTATCTAAACATAGCTTCATTACTAGCAGATGGAAGTAACACTAAAATAAGGTGCAACAGAAGAGATCTTGCAAGCTTTTCCACATCACTCTATACATCTACACAATTAGATGCAATAATCTAATAAAATAAGATATGAAGTTACACATTGATTTTAGCAATGGACAACCTTTAAAAATGATCCTCACATAGTAGGATAGCAAATAGAAAAATATTCAGAGTCCTTTAACAATTTATTAAGTTCCTGAGAGCCAAGAGCATGTAAGTTATTGACTGCTGATTTCTAGTCAATAGCATATCCAAGCAAATAAATAGCACTAATTCATGTTCCAATTATAGGGAAGTGGGTCATGGATCCAAACAATATTTTATTGGGCGATGAATATCTCTGGAGCACTAGTAGATGATTCCTCCTTTGCATGCCTTATTCCTGATTACATAAGCAAAATGCATTAGCAATATGTGAGATTTGTGTGTAGTAAGAGTTATCAGTATGCATAACTTGCGTGCATAGGGTAATTGCTAACATGAACTTCTGAATAGAAATAGCTAGTTTATATCAAAGGCACTAAGAACTGCTATAGATAAATGGTAGGTACTTGCATTAAGAACAAGTTAGTACTACAAAAGCAAAATGTATTAACAAAGCACATGCATTTCAGATCCTTCTGATGCATTTTGCATAGTTTTCAAAGAAAAATGATTTCATTTTACAAGACACCAAACAAGAATTACATGCCTCATCATTGGAGGTGGAACTTTAGTTCATAAAGTTGTAAAGCGTTGCAATTTACAAATCAAGCTACAAAATAGCAGTAGCAAACTCTAATTATGCCAACTTTTCAGCTCTAAAATGACAACTTTGTTTTTCTAAAAGGCAATATGAAATCACCCTCTGACTTCTTGTAACTGATTTGTTAAAACATTGAAAAATCAGAATTACAATGTCAAATAATTTTTGCTTCACTATGGAATAGAAAGATTATAAATGAATTGGCTAATGAGAAATAAAAAATAAACTTCCAACTACAAGTGAACTTAACCCCAAATAGTTCACAATTAATTATGCAAACACAAAGATTTACTTCAATTTTAGAAATTAAAATACTAATTCACTATCCACAATATCACAAAAATCATGCCAGGCAATACCCATTGACTTAATAGGAGGGATAATATATTAGCTTTAGCAGTCTTATTTTTATTTGATTTTTTTGTATAACCACCAAGAATACATCCCATCTTTAACCCGTATCTAGCAAGCATTCATTTCCTCCTTAGAGTATCCTAAGCCAATAACTTATCCAAAATACTTTTCCTTTGTTATTAATAAATAATAATTATACAAAAGGAAGAAAAGATAAATCTTCATTGTTATCATCAACAGTACCTAATTCTTTACCCCTTTTGGAACCACAATCCAAATCATGTGGTCCAAATTGTTTGACATTTACTATTTGGATCATAAAAAATGGTTACTTTGGGCATTCTACAACATTAAACAACAAAAGACCAACAAAGGTAAAATATAAATCTGGGTAACATGGCTATTTCATCTCTTCATGATACCTACCTAAATTGTTTCCTTCCAAACTTAACAGAAAAAGATGATGGGAGAATAAAAGAAAGAGAGAATTATTAGTTCATTAGAAGTTACCTTATGGGCGGTGCAGTAGGTCTTATCTAGATCTCTAATACCTAAATCCTAAACTTTCTTGAGTTGACTCGACCCAACCTCAAATATTAGAACATTCTAGTAGGTTAGCATTTTATTTTACATTTAAAATCAACTAATTCTATTCAACTTGACCAATGAATTGTCTCTAAAATAACTAGCCAAAATCTCTAGTATGCTCAGGTAAAAGATCCTTATTATGGTATAGGCGCTTAAATTCTCTTCCAACTAAGGTTACCCTATATTTTTTTGCATCATATAGAGCTTTATATTCTAGCCCTATCCACATCACATACCACACTAACTTGGGAAATATCTCTAGTCCTAATGTCTACTAAGAATTGCCTTTTGCATTTTGACAAGTAAGGAAATCACTCCCCAAACTATAGCATCGACTCAACTATGATATCAAAGTAGCTTATTTGTTGAAACATAAGTGGAAATAATATCGAGATCACAACATTACAGTAAGACTAGAAATATTCCCACTAAGTTGAACCGTAGTAACCTTACTTATCACATGTGTTTCTTCTTTTCATTTTAACATGATCTGTAACTAGTGATTCTGAGAGATAAGTTGTATTTCATTGTTAAACTCATATCTATTATAACCACACAAATGAAATACACTAGTTTCCTCTATAAAAATAGGAAAACAAATAGAAATTTAATCCTCAAAAGTAGTATTACTTATCAACATTGAGTAAAAAACATTATTGAGTTAAAGAGTTTGTCTACTTCTTTCCATAGGGGGAAAAGAGTCTGTCTACATTTTCCTAAATTTCACATCAATGAATTATTTCTATAATTTTTGCCTCCTAGTCATTTCCTATTTTCAACACATTGAATTTATCACTTACAAAATTGCAGTTTGTGGCAACTGCAACCTTATTTTTCAAGGCATGATAACAAATAAATATATTATGAAAAATTCCTATAAAAAACATACACCAACACATCCCTGATTCTCTTTATGCTTAGATTTTAGGTAGTTTCTCCTAAAATTTAATTCATATAAATAATTTAAAATTAATTTCAATAAAAGAGAGTTCTTGATATACATACATACAGATATAAATATATGCAAGATCTTACTCATTCTTTGTGTTTCCCTTTTTTACAAATTCTAATAATTCTCACTTTTTGTCCTACAGATTTGAGCAATGCTACTTGGACAAACAAAGGGTTCATTTGATATTAAAATTTTTTAGAATTGATTTTGTTTCATTTCAATTCATTTGCAAATGAATTTTTTATTTTTTTAGAACGTATTGAAAAATGCTAAAATTTAATTAAAAAGTAGATTTTGATATATTTAGTAAATACAGTATTAGAAAAAAGATAAATTTTTTATGTAATATATGTTTTAAGACAAATGAAATGAATTTTAATGAAATCCCTCTTTTACCTAAAGCTAAACAATATTAAAAAATTATTTAAAAATAAAATAAAATCTTCTTTTTAATTATGTCAAACAAAGGGGAAATGATGTAAATCAAACTGCCCCACATTTTTAGAAAGACAAAAGGTTAATTTGACTCATACTATGCCTATGCCATGGGTAAAAGTATCATAGAGTTATGCTTGCAAGTAGCATTTTTCCCCGATTCATGGCATCTTTGCTACTACCTCCCTATTTCTTTTGATTCTAAAACCAATTTGGATATATATTCTTTATATTTCCATAAAATGACATTGAGACTTAAGTATGCATTTTGTCAGTAATACTCTTAAAGAACTAACAATTACAATATCCATCTCCCCCCAGTGATATCATTTACCTTGATATCTCTGTTTCAAGTTTTTACCTTCAATTAGATACTACTAATGGACTGTCAACAGAATGCATTTTCATCAATGCATAAATTAGTCACTAAATGGTAGCATGCCAATGGCTAGTACTAGTAACTATAAACGAGCTGCAAAATGAACCATGCACCAGCCAAAGCAAAGTATGTCACAAAAATTAAGCAAAACCATAAAGAAAATTGTTTAACAAGGGAAGATAGATAGCATGCCATCTGTGAACCTAGAGGATGCCGTGAGCTACTGGATAAGCTTGAGGAACAAAAAACATAATGAAGATCGAAGGCCAAAAGTGAGGGTGAAGGAACCGTAATGGGTTTCTATAAATTGCAGCGACAAAGGCAATATTGTAAAATGCAAAGGCCCGGCCCATTTAACGATTGATCTGTGTGGGTTAATCCGATCCACCCGTTCAATAGTTTTATTTACGATTTACAATTTTTATTTTTTAGGCCATTTATGAGTTCTAAGACTATGATAGGTTTTGAGTTTATAGTGCTGAGAAAATGAGCCCAATTTAGCCCACAACAAATTAGGAATTATTGTTAAAAATTATATATTCTAAGAAAAATCAAATCATTGTTTAACAAAAATCTAGTTGAGGAAAAATTTAAAATCAAATATAATTGAGAGTAATTTTAAGATGAGGGAAAAATGCAAACTACCTTTTCAATTTTAAAAACTTAAGAACTACTTTTTTAAATTTTATAAAATTTAGAATTAACATCCATTATTCATTTAATTAACTATTTTATCAAATTGTTTTTTGTAAAGTTTTTAATCATTAATTAAAATATCATATTATATTATTTTTTAGTTATTTTTCATGCATAAATTTTATATTATATAATTAAAAAATAAAATTATATATAGAGAATTTTAATTAAACACTTATGCATAAGGTGCAAAACTACTATCCAAAAATAACAAAATAAATTAAAATTTTATTATTTTAATTTTTATGTAAAAATATCATTAAAACTATATAATTTAATAAAATAGTTAATTAAGTAAAAGATGAGTGTTATTTCTAAATTTTGTATACTTTAACAAATAACTTTTAAGTTTTTAAAATTAAAGAGGTAAAATCTAATCATTTAAAAATTTAATAGAGTAGTTTGTATTTTTTTTTTTTGAAACACTCTCTGATTTCTTACCAATCCATTGGGTGCTTGTTAATTATAATTTAGATAATAAAATTTAAAATATACAAATTTTGTATTATTAATCAAATTGTGCATTTTTATTATATTAAATTATTTAATAATATATTTATTATTATAATTATAAAAATATTATTATCACTAATTATTTTCTATTATTTTATTGATAACATATGAGATATAATTATAAAATGATGATATAATTCTCGTTCCTTTTTCCAATTTAAAAACTAGAGATTAGGTTCTCGCACGAAATTTTTAATCCCTTTTAGCATGCGATAATTAAATATTTTTATATATAAAAACTAATTAAATCGAACTTAAGGTGGATACTGGGTAAACCAAAGCACAACCACAAATTGCATGTAGCCCAACGTTGTCATCAACCATTTATTGCTGGAAATGTCTGGATTGTAGAGTCAAGGTTTTTGGATTGATTACCAGCATCTCAGTTGTTACGCAGCCTCCCTTGTTCCTTTCACCTTTACTTTTGTCAACTACCCGTTGCTTACGGCGAACGTCTAATCAGTGGCACGACTTTTCATATAAACCCCAGTGATTTAATTGTGATTTATCTGTTTTTCATATAATCTACTAAATAGACAGTTTAAGTTTAGTAATTATAGCTTTTAAATGCTTTTAATTAGAGCCTTATACCTAGGAGTGCAAATTATTTAAGTTTGATTCAAATTTGATTTCAAATAAATCAAACTCAATTAATGTATAAGTTTGAGCTTAATCTTTATATTACTTGTTTTGAATTATTTGTGAATCTAAACAAATTTAATAATACAAAACATATATTTATTATTATACAATATATAAATAATTAGTACATGAAGAGTCTAATCACATTAATAATTTTTAAGATTTTATGAAAAAAATATAATTTGAGTAGGAAGAAAATTTATAATTTATTATATTTAAATTTTTTTGTATATAATATCATATTATTAAATGTATTCATTTAATAATATAAGATATATTATTAAAAATATTATTTATTTATAATTTATATATTTCATGTTATTTTTTATTTTTTAATATTTTGTTGATAGCTGAGGCTCAAGATTGGTGACCAATTATATATCATTTTATCTTTTACTTCATTATCTCCATTAAATTCCCATTTGTTAGAAGAAAATTAACTCATGATTTTCATTTTATCTGATTTAGTAGCAAGTTTGTAATTAAAATTTATATAAAAAACAGTTCATAAAAATTTTTACTTTTACTTAAATAAAATAATGATAGTTCAATTACCTTATTTACATATCAGAATCTTATTTATTAATTTTTATGGGCATTCATCGCTGGAAAAGTGTGGATCTTAAAGTCAAGGTCTCAGGACATGATTAGGTGCCATTTCCTCCGCACACCAATTGTTACACAGTTTTCTTAGCGTGTAATTTGGCCAAGACTTTTCAAAAATCTCATCTCAATTTCTACAGAAAGTGATTGTGGGTTTTCTGATTAATTAATTATAAAAACATATATAATTTTTTTTTATATAAGTCGTAAGTATTTGTAAGCAATGTAAATATATGATTTAAACTACTGGGTATATTATAATTAATTTATCTATTTTTATTCAGTTTATATAAATAGACAGTGTAAATTAAGTAGTTATGATTTTAAAAGCTCATAATTAGATACTCACACGAAAATTTTGATCCCATTTAGCATGGCATAATTAAATATTTTTATATATAAAAACTAATTAAATCAAAGTTAAGGGGAAAATAAAGTGGAAAAATCAAAATACCATCACAAATTGCAAATGGCCCAACCTTGTCGTCAACCATTTATTGCCGGAAACGTGTGGATTGTTGAGTCAAGGTCTTTGGATTGATTATGTGCCATTTTTTCCAGCATCTCAATTGTTACGTAGCTTCCTTTGTTCCTTTCACGTTTGCTTTGGTGAAATGCCCTTTGCTTACGGCAAACGTGTAATTAGTGGCAAGACTTGAAAACTGTTTGGATGAGCTCAAAGACTTGAGATCAGAAACTAGTATATTATATGCGGGTGCTTCTTAATTTAAATAATGCAAAGCAAGCATGCTAGAAAAAATGGGTGCGAAGAATTTTCTATAATATTTTAGATTAATTTATTTTAATAAAATTGTAAAATAAAATCATTCAAGTTTTAATACAATTAATTTTATAAATAATATAATTGAGTGTAATATCAAAATAAAATTCAGAAATTTCCAAATTTAGTGGTGGAGACAGGGGAGCAGGGCTGGGCCGATCCCCTCTTTTTTAAAATTTAATGTAATATATATTACAAAAATTTATAATGACCCCCAAATTTTAAAATAGGGGGTAAAATATTTTACTCTTCTCCCCCCTATTTTAAAATTTTTGCCTCCGGCACTGATATTAAGTATTAATTATTTAGATTCATAAATTCAACATAACTTTATTTAATGTTTTATTTAAAATTTTAAATAAAATATTAAATCAGATTGCATTGAATTCATGAATTTAAATAGTTAGAAAATAGTAATTAATGCTTAACAATAAGGATTGTTGTTAAGTACTTGCCTAAAAGAAAAATAAAAAACACAGAATTTGTGCAAAACAATTTGTTCACTTCAATAGATGTTCCGCTACATGCAACAACCATTGATTTTTCTCTGACCGTAAATTACGTTATCTTAATCACTAGTACTGTGTTTGAACAAGATATTAGTAAAATTCTTGGATTTTAAAATGCATGTATTTCAAATATCTTCGTTTCAATACTCTGAATTTCATAAATAACTTATTTGGCTAGGTAACACTTACTTATATTAAAGTATTTTTGAGCATTTATTTTCATGCATTAATAAATAATTAAAATAGCATTAGAACAATAATATTAAATATTTTATTTTATTATTTTAATATTTTATCAATTTAGATGTTGTTTTAATTTTTCTTTTTTTAATAGATATATTTTGTTTTTATATCACTGTATTTATTTTACTTCATTAATCTTAGAATAGGTTCACAATATTATTGTAGTTAATTTATAAAAATTAAAATTATTTCAATATTTATTTACAAATTTCTCTGTAATAAAAAAAATACATAGTTACAAAAGCAAAAAAAAAAAAAAGGAAAATAAATAAATAAAAGTTAACTGCAAAATAAGTTTACCTACCCTTTGCTTACGGCAAACGTATTATTACTGGCAAGACTCGACAACTGTCTAGATGACCCCAACCACTTGAGATCAGAAACTAGTATATATAGGTGTTTCTAAAATTAAATATTGTTAATTTTGATTTCAGTGGGTAAATGGTGCTGTGAAGGGTGTTGGAAGGAAGAGAGAGATGCTCTTCTACATTTAGGAGAACTTTTCAATTATTCGCTGGATTTAGATACGTGGGTGGTTGGCACCGACTGTTGTCAATGGGATAGAGTTGAGTGCAACACAACCACAAATCGAGTGGCTGTGCTCCAACTTGAAAACATCGTATGGGATTACAATTTTACGGGTCTAAATTTCTCGGATTTTCAAGCCTTTGAGGATCTCAGAAGTCTGGATTTAGGTGGAAATAATATTGTGGGGTGTGCTCAAAATTTAGGTGGGTATTCGTCGTTGGTGCCCTCAAAGAAATCTAAATTAATTTTTCATTTTAATTATCTTTCAATTATAAACATATTTATTGTATTTTATTTACATTGTTGTAGGGTCTTTGAGGTTAAAAAATCTACGTGTCCTTGACCTGGATTACAATCACCTGAATGACACTAGCATCCTACCGTGTTTGAGTGGACAGGAAAATTAGTATATAGTGATGGAATCTTTCTCCACACCTATCTTGCATGTTTATGATATTTTGTTTTTTTATGCTAATATTTATTCTCAAATTTTCACATACTACGATCATAATTAACCAATTTGGAGGTTTTTGATTTAAGGTTCAGTTACTTCAATGGCATCCGTACTATGTGACTTTCATCTCCCAAATTTTTACTATTGAATATATATTGAACAAATTTATAAAAATCAACTTAATAAATACAAAAGATTCAAACTTTTATGATTGCAATCCTAGTTTTATTGTAATGATTGCGAGTTTGTTGTGAAAAAAATCATAAAAAATTGTGGTTAAGGAGATATTGCGTTAGTTGTATTGCAATTGAACCTCTCAATATGAATTATAGTTGCAACTGATTTGAACATTTTCCATAATTATATGATTCGTATAGTTACTTCGTCATTCTCACACCAAATGTGTTTTAATGTACTCCAGATTTCATCTGAATTTGGGTGATTCTGTATCTTATAATATGTCTTATAATTTATGATTATATTTGCAACCTCTTATATTAATTATAAAGGCTTATATTTATACAAATGGACATAAAAAATGTGAGATTTGCTTCTATCTATTAACATAAAGGATTTAAAAGGTTACGCGTGCTTTCTTTATTGAATAGAAAAATAGATGAAATCCAAGCCGAATTTGGAAGAAATAAGTCTTTTCATCTTTGTTTTCACTTCTCGTCTAAGCTTCGTCACATGTAAATGACCTCATTTATTTGCTAAAAAAATGCGAAAAAATGAGTGAAAATAAAAAGGAAAATTTATAATGCGCTAATGCACCACTAATTATTGATATTGATATGTAACTAAATTTAATAATATACCTGCATTGTAGACTCTGAAATATAAATACAAGTGTAACATTGTTGATTCGGAATATGTATTAGGTACATTGAGTTTTTATATTTATAGTCAGATGAAGTTTCTCATTAAGGAACGAATTTTAAATTTAAATAAGTTAGATTTAGTCCTCCCCATCCATTTTAGAAAGTAATTAATTAAGTTTTGTCGCTCTACGCCACATATCCATGCATAATTAATGAACTTGTATATTAAGATTAGCTTAAATATTTGAGAAATAAGACAATCCAAGGAAGTATGACATCAGATACTCAGATACAGGTGGATTATTAAAATGGGGATATTCAATGGATATCTGGCTTGCTGATATCAATGGATATCACTTGTATCTGCTGAGCTCTGGCTTGCTGACATCAATGGATATCACTTGTATCTAAATTTCTCGAATTTTCAAGTCTTTGAGGATCTCAGAAGTCTGGATATAAATTACAACAATATTGTGGGGTGTGCTCAAAATTTTAGTAAGTATTCA
Source organism: Sindora glabra (assembly GCA_020226215.1). Taxonomy (NCBI): domain Eukaryota; kingdom Viridiplantae; phylum Streptophyta; class Magnoliopsida; order Fabales; family Fabaceae; genus Sindora; species Sindora glabra. The sequence continues at coordinate 1,409,512 of CM035235.1, forward strand.
TCGTTGGTGCCCTCAAAGAAATCTAAATTAATTTTTCATTTTACTTATCTTTCAATTATAAACATATTTATTGTATTTTATTTACATTGTTGTAAGGTCTTTGAGGTTAAAAAATCTAGGAGTCCTTTACCTGGATTATAATTACCTGAATGACACTACCATTCTACCGTGTTCGAGTGGACTTTCATCTCTTCTCACGCTAAGCTTAATGGGAAATCAGTTGACAGGAAAATCAGTATATAGTGACGGAATTTTTCTCCACACCTATCTTGCATGTTTATGTCAATATTTTATTTTTTTATGCTAATATTTATTCTCAAATTTTCAAATATATACTATGATCATAATTAACTAATTTGGAGGGTTTTGATTTAAGGTTCAGTTACTTCAATGGCATGGGAACTATGTGACTTTCATCTCCAAAATTTTTTACTATTGAATGTATATTGAGAATATAAAGTTCCAAGAGAGATGAACATAACTTTTTTTAAGGTTTAATTTACAATAATTTTTATGAGGATTTACTATTAATTTTAATACATTAATATTTATATTTACATTTTTTTAAATTTACCTTCTTGATTTCTTTAAAAAAATTGAAGGAATGAATGTAATGATTTCTAATATTGTTTGGTTTATTTAATATAAATTTTTTGGGTACAGTGATATAATTTGGTTATTAAATAAATATTTACACATTGAACGTCCTTGACACAATATACTATCATCTCAAGGTTGATTTGATATTTTATATTTATTTTCTAAATTATTTCTAAATTGTCACACTATGTTCAGAGTAAAAAAAATATGGATTACACATATTTTCATTGAAACTCATATATATATATATATATATATATAAGCTTTTAGAAAAATATGTTTACATTCACAATTTGTTCATAAAAATTTGTCACTTTTGTATAAAATAAAAATTTTAAAGAATTTCTATTAAACTCTAAACGATGAATTACAAATTTTTAATTAATATTTGTTGCATGTAAAGTCTATATACAATTATGATCTTTTGTGCAAAAATTACAACTTTTCTATTAAACTTTTATAAAAATAAAATGTCTTCTTTTCTCTCATATATTGGTATAAATGTTGGATCAAAAACCTCTACAAGGTGTATTACCGACGTGGATTTTTATTTTTATTTATTTTTTTGTTCGTCGTAGTCTCGCACATAGATACGCTATCGTTTATCAAAATATGGATAAAATATAATCCAAAAATTTGTCTTCTTCATTTTTTTTAATGATCCAATATGGTATGACTAACCCTATCTTTGAAACCAATAACAATAAGATTTTATTTAAATTTCAGTTTAATTTTTTTAAATGATGTTTGAATTCAAGTTAAAAAAATATTTTATTTAAATTTAATTGCATTAGCCATTTGAAACTTTAAATTACATTTCTACTGCCATGAAATCCATCAAATTAATTTATCATGTATTTGACTAAAATTTGTTTAAAAGACCATATGACATATGCCCTTGATTTTCGCTAATTGATAATCTTATACGTTGTGTAAATATTTTCCAGGCAACAAAAAGTTTCCGTTGGCCAGAAAACCTTGAAGAACTTTACTTGGAAGAAATTAATTGATTTGAGTGCAAATCGTTTAGAAGGATCCCTAGATATAAGTGGTTAGTACTGTTAACTTGTACCAATTCTATGTTGGTTTTATATTCGGTGAAACTATATATGACTCTATTTAATTTTGTATGTGAATAATACTTGGTATCACATGGCTAAATGCTTTGAGCAAACTGAAGGCCCTGGATATAAGTTATAACAAAATAACCGATTTAAGTGTCTTATACAAATTACATGCATCATTCAATAATTATATATGGTTGGGAACATTTTGTAAGAAAAAATATTAATAATTCTTATCCACTTATAACATGATTAAAAATATGTCTATTTGTTCTCCACACAATAAAGGATTCTCATGGCCAACAAGTCTTGAAGATCTTCAGATTCGCGGAAATAATTTCAACAATGCCATTGTATCATCCCTCAGTTATCTCCAAAATCTAAAATCACTTGACCTTAGTGAGAACCATCTGGAAGGATTATTAGATATAAGTGGTAAGTACTATTAATTATTTTTATCTCAGGACCATTTCTTTTTAAGTCACAATTAACATATTTACTTTGTTATTATAGGTCTAAATGCTTTCAGCAAACTGAAGACCCTCATTATACAAAGAACCAATGTCACCAATTTAAGCATCCCCGAAGCTAATTATACAAATTTCATACATCCTTAAAAATAGATATAGCATTGAAAAAATTGTAATGAGATACATATTTCACTTTTTAAATAACTATAACATGGAAGGACATACATATAATTGGTCAGTACTTTGGTATGATAACTTTTACTTATTAAAAGATTGAGTATTTTTATTATTAAATTGTATTCAATGTATTAAAATTTATATTTTTAATTTTAATTGATTTGCTTTAAGATTCAAAAAATAGCAATGGAATAATAAAATACTTAATCTTTTAGAAGGTAGAGTTCCTTAAAGTATTACTTCATTACTTTTTGTTCCAATTTTATATTATCAGATAATTCATTGCAAACAATTTTGTATTAGCCTTTGACGTTTGGTTAAATAATATTAGCAGGGATTACTACCATTTGCATCTTTATGTGGTGGTTACCAATCTCCAATTTTTTTCATTTGGATGAAAAATTATGTTATTAATTTATTAATAATAAAATAATGAAATATATTTGATTAATTTTAATGAAAAATATTAATTTAAAATATTTAAGTCAATTTTATTTATTTTCTCGCATCTCTATAATAAATAATTTATTAATTGAAGTAGTTGTTAGTGATAATAATTTGATCATAATATCTTTTATTAATTTATTATTTTTAAATTAGTAGTATAATTTTTTCATTCAAATAAAAAATAATGAAAGATGTGGAGGTTAGCACTTTCTCTGTTCTGTTTTGCCCTGTGGTCGATTCTGTGCCATAGACACAATACTAGATGTTTTGAGCAATCATCAATGCTTCCAAGGAGCAACAAATCTGAGACCCCTAATGATTATTGGTCAAATTTTAATTTATTCATACCTAGTTTCGAAATTATGTGACAGAATATTCAAAGTTGACAGTCATATTTTCTTTGTGGTTTTTTTGTGGAGTTATAGCTGGTTATTTATTTCTTGGATTGTCACTGCAAGGTTTATTTTATGTTGGTACCTAGTTTTGTATAGCTGGTTATCTATTAAAAGTTTGTCTATTAATTCTATATATAATTAAAAAAAATTAGAATGTGTGCTTTGATGACCACACTGTGCTCCCCTTGACTCGGAAGAACAGAACAGCACAAAAGAAGCATGTGTGCTTACTTAGTATTTTATATCTATTTGATGCTTAAATTTTAAAATAATTTTGAATGATTTGATAAGTTTATAAATTATTAGATTAAAATTATTTAATTATGAATATTTGTTTTTTAATATATATGATTAATACTTTTAATTTTATAATTTTTAGAATTAGTATGTCACCTAAATTTCGAAATTTTAAAAATATCATAGACTTTACCTGCACATTCACATGAGTAGCGAAGTCAGCATTTTATTTGTTGTTATTTGAAACCCTTACCTGTGTACGGGGCAAATTGAATGCGTAGATGTAAGTTTTAATATAAAATAAAACATACCCAGTTTCGTGAAAAATATTAAAATTATGTAGTAAATTGGAAAAATATGTAATTTTTTATTATATATTAATACATTATTTTTTCTATTTTATAGTGTGATTTCTTCTATTTAATCTAAAGCACACAAGTTAAATTATTGAATGCGACCAATTTCTTTTTCTAAAATAATAGAATACTCATAGTTTGAACTAATCGGAAAAAGACCCAGTTTTCTTAGTCAATATATCACAATTAATTAAAGACAAAAATTGTAACATTTTTTTTTATAAATAATAAAAAATAATGGACTTTTGTTTAATATGTGTCATATAATTATGAGAAACGTGAATATTCCGTCATGTAATTATTTTTTATAAATAATAAAAAAAAGTTTATCTATTAAAGGACACCCAACGATTATTGGTCAAATTTTAATTTATTCGTAATTAATTTTGAAATTATGTGACGGAATATTTAAAGTCAACAAGCATATATATTTTCTTAGTGGTTGATTGGTAGAGCCGTTTGTGTAGCTGGTTATCTATTTCTTGAATTGTCACTACGAGGTTTATTTTATGTCAGTACGTAGTTATGTATATCGTTGCAAATTTTTTGTAAGAGAAACATTATTAATTCCTATCCACTTAGAACATGATTAAAAGTTTGTCTGTTTATTCTATATATAATAAAGGGTTCTCGTGGCCAACAAGTTTCAAAGACCTTCAACATAGTGGAAATAATTTCAGCAATGATATTGTATCATTCCTCAGTAATCTGGAGAATATGAAATCACTTGATCTAAGTCATAACCATCTAGAAGGAATACTAGATATGAGTGGTAAGCATCGGTAATTGTTCTTATCTGGACCAGTTCTTTTCAACTCACAATTAACATATTTAGTTTGTTGCCATAGGTCTAAATACTTTGAGCAAATTGGAGAAGTTGGATTTAAGTTATAATAATATTGTCAGTTTACGTGCCTAGCAAGGTATCATACAAGTATAACTTAGAATTAATCTAATTTCAAAATATATTAGAATTGTATTACTATGTAAGAATGCTATAAGAAGATGTATATATATTTGACATTAATTAATCATCGTACTTCATATTTAGTAAAATCAATTGCAATCTTCATTCTTTAATTCAATAAAATTTGATTTTGTTATGTCTTCCAGGCATAAAAAAATTCAAGTAACATAAAAGACCTCATTTTAGATGATAACAACATAGATGGGAGCACGTTGAGAAAGTAATTACAAGCATTTTCATTAGTTAGGCGGCTTTCCCTTCAAGCGAATAACTTTAATGGAACAATTGTTGCTGAAGGTAAGAATGACAATATTTCATTTTCCATGTCCAAAAAGAATTATAATTACTAAGAATGGTTTATAAGTTAGCTAGTTTTCTGTGAAGATTTCTGTGACTTGGACAACCTAGAAGAGCTGGAATTATATAATTCTTCCAACATTGGAAGCGTGTTTTTCAAAAGCATCGGAGCATTGACTTCTTTGAAAATCTTGTCTATTTCTCACTGTGCTATCAACGACACCCTTTCGGATGCAGGTGTGATAATACTTGCTATATTTCAGTTACTGGCCCTTGTTGCTTGTTTGGGATTGGAGCAAAACATGATTTTATGACAAATTAAAGCAGCTAAAGATTCATTTTAATATTTATAATAAGCACGGGCATTTACCAAAATTCGAGTATTCCTCAATTAATATTTCATAAAAATATTACACTAGTTTACTGCTCTGTTACATAACAATACCATGCGCCATAGCTTGGATGCTAGTTTCCTAATACTGTACATTGAAAAGGAACAAGAGAAAGTAGATTTACACCTAGTTAAAGCCTTGGCTTTACATATGAAATAGACCATATTCATTATAATTTGGTGCAAATAGCTTTAGGATGAAACATAATGCTATATGACTTGATTCCTGATGTTTTCCTACGTCATCCTACATAGGGAAAAGGTAATGTTATTAGATATGAATTTACATACACGTTGCCTTTAACATTGGTTTTATTGTTTTTTCTTTGGAAAGGAGAGAATGGGATATGATATTGGTAGCTAAACTTATCTCATCCCAATCCACCCAACAAATTGTAAGTTTTAGTCATCCTACAAACTAAAAAGAACACAAAAATGAAAAGGCCTAATCAAAGTAATAATAAGACTACCTAAAAAAGAAGGTATACTCACTAATTTTTAAGTTGCAAAGATGTAACCTCAGAACTCTGAAAAAGCTTTTTTAGCTATCTCCTATAAAACTGCAGTTTTTATTTTTTTTCCCTAAGTGTGTTAGGAGCGACTAATATAAATTGAAATTACTCACCTGTTGGCAATTTAAAATTTCAGTCTTAATCGTTTCTTTGTGAGTTCTCTATGCTCTGAAAGATCTCAAAATTTCAACACCTTCCACATTGTCACCCAATATCTTGAATCAATGATCTCATGATTGTATGCTTATAATTTATAAATAAAACACTTGGTCCACTATGTCACTACTTCATAATGAAATTAGTTTCCGAGGGATGCTCTCATCATGTCAATGTCATCCCCAAAAATGATTTTCTTTTAAAAGAACAAAACACTTATCGAATAAATTGCCACTTTAATGCTCATGTATGAAGCTTGACATATTTGATTGATACATAATTTATCATTAAGATTACTTTTCAAACATAGCAAGACCAAAGTTAACGGTAAAAGGGGAATTCGGATAGCGAAAGATAACCTTAGAAGTTGTAAATCTTCCATACTTAGATACATTGGAATCAAATACTTTGCATGTCTTAACAATGAGTCTGCACAGGATAGTTATATGTAAGAATTCAACAAAACATTTATGATGATTCCATAATATGAAGAAAGAATAATTATTATCTAGGTTTTCGCAAGCAGTGATAGCTTTTTGAGCATCAAAAGTAAAAGAAAACCCAGGCAGCAAGTAAGACAGATCCATTTGCAAGCACTCCATGACTTTGAGAAGGAAAAGATTTCTCTCCTATTCTGGAGATAAAAAAATTTAAAGAATTAAGAAAATTAGGGAGTGAGGTGTTTGTAGCCGTAAAACTATCAAAATGACTTGAAACTTTGCAGAAACATAGGCAAAAAATCAACCTTTACATATGTTAGGAACAAAATAGTGAAGATTTGCAATGACTTTGACAAATGATGATGACCTCTGATGTGCATAAGAAGCCTGACCCATGCTGTTAGGAATTAGGTTCAATTCCAAAATTTTCACATTGAGGGAATTCGTCAATGAGGTAGTTTCCAAAACCCACCTTGCCA